>ML682080.1:2360017-2449666 GCA_007922195.1 Podocnemis expansa | reverse complement strand
CCGGGGAGAAAGGGAAAGAGAAAGGGGGTGCACCGGGGGCCCATGAGGTCCCAGGGCGAGGAGGCTGCATGATCTGGAATTGGACAATGGGATCCTGGAGCAGGCTGGGCTTTGGCATTAGATACAACCGGTCCCTTAAAACTCTTGTCTGGTTGTTGCCACCTTCTAGGGCCGATTCTCTGCTAAGTAGCTCATGCACCTTCCCTGAGAAGATTTGACTTTCTTTCCACAGATTCATCCTCGATTGCTCCTCTGTACATTTAATTCCATAGTCTCTCTAGACTGATAGTGAGACTTTTTCGGGTGGCTATTGTGTCTTTCCTTCCTCTGTCCAGGGCTGTCCCAACTACATAAGTGAATTAGGCAGTCACCTGGGGCACCAAATTAAATGGAAATACTTTTTTTTTGAATATAGAAAAAAACATCTCTTATAACGTGTGGAGAGGATGCACCGAAATCATAGTTTGTGTAGCGTGTCAAAAACCCTTGGGCCAGCCCTGGTGCTGTCATTTTGCAGAGCTATAGGCATTTCACTTACTTTAGCTCCCCACAGCACACTTTCTCCAGTCTTGAGCATGTCTGTGGCTCATTTCTGAACTCTCTGCCAAGATCTCAGTAGCGTGCTGGTAATTAAATGCCTAGGTCAGAGCACAGTGTTCCCTTGCAGTCACAGAAGAGCTGTGAAGATGGGAGAGACAGCCCTCTCTTTGCTCAGGGACACAAGGCTGTTGGAGCTGAGGGTCCAGAGCTGAGTGAGGGAATCCTAGCTGGGGTCTCCCCAGAGCTGAGTCACGAGGGACCTTCCACTCCCAGCTGTGCAATGCAGTGCGTTAGCAGCTTTCATTGGTGCCTTATCACACTGCAGCCTCCTCCCTAGCTTCCTCTGTACTCTCCTCACTGAGACTGTCTTGCTTATTCCTCTGTTCACTTTCTCCCTCCTTTGTGGTGACCGAATACTGAGTCAGACAACCCACAGCATGAAATATGGGAGCCATTGATTGGAATTAGCCTGCAAAGGGGGGTGGCGGATTCTCCATCCTTTGGTGTCTTCAGATCCACAGTGGCCGCTTTACTGGAAGATTCTTCAGCCAGACATAACTCACTGGGCTCAGTGTCGGGGTAACTGGGTCAGGCTCTCTGTCCAGTATCACATGGACGGTCCAGCTAGGTGATCTAGAGTTCCCCTCTGGCCTTAAAATCTTTGGTTCCATGAGGAGCTGGGCTTTGGCGTCTTTGTCATCTCTTGGATTACTTACATTTGCTCAGGTGGAATTCGGTCTCTGTGTGTCTATATCTCAAGAGTCTTTCTCACATTACTAAATTCCTAGGGCTGACCCTGCAGTACAGCAGACTTCTGCAGCCAGATGGGTTTTACCACCATACCTGTTAGACATGCACTCAGCAGGCTGAACTAAAACCTGTGGACTTTGTTAATGTGCTGTTTGTGTCTGTCTTCCAGTTTATTAACAGGCATGTTAATTTTCACACTGTTCCCTGTAGTTTTCGCTATATTCCTCTCAATAAGAGCAGCATTTGATCATAGCTTTTTATTTACAGCTTTTGGCTAGTTCACAGTCTTTGTCACAGGGCAGTATCCAAACCAGCCTGGGATTTATTTTTGCAGGGAGGGTTTTGCCAGCCACTCGATCAAATGTTCTACAGCTTTTGAAATACTGTAGCTGTTTTGCTGGTAACAAAAAGGAGCAACTCTGTATAGCACCAAAGGCTCTATTTCACCAACAGAAGTTGGTCCAGTACAAGACATGATTAGGGCTGAAATCCCCAGTGGTTTGGGGGGAAGATATTAACAAAATTTGAGTAAAATCTCTTCAGTCTTTTTCTGTGCAAGTGTGAAAATATATCAGATGCCTTTTCTGGTTTCTGATTGAATTACACTTGGGGTGAGGGAGAGGCTATAAAAATTGTACTGTCCTTCAGAGAAACTGGAATGGAAATACTTCTGGCTAGGCTGAATACATGAGAGAAAAAAGCTGTTGTCTGCACCTCTAAGGTGAATGCAGTGTGCATTTATGCACAAGTGACTGAATGACAGTGTCCAGTTCATTCAGTCTGACAGATGGAACTGTAGTGCACACACAGGGGTGATGCCCACTGTGATTTCTGCAAAGCGATCGGTTCTTGGGGGCTGTTGATGGAGGGTATCAGAAGTGGAACTCAGGTAGCATAAAGTGCAGGTATGTGTTGGGCAGTAAGACATTGTCCGTAATAGGGCAGCTCCATGCGTGAGCTGTGTTGAGATCTCTGGTGCAGACAGGCTGAATGAAAGTATTTAAATTAAGGAGGGTTTGTTGAAATGGGCAAGGCTCTGCTAACTCACGACAATTGAAAAGCAGTGTCATGTGCTCTTCAGTGATGTCACCTGGATGGACAAAACCACTCTAATGCATTGTGCGCTTAAACAGCCATCGATGCACAAAGGGGTGCATGCCTGGACAGTTGCTGAGACTTGTGGATTTGCACTATGCTCTCACAGCATTGCAGAGCACTGCACGTGCAAGACTGTGCTCCGCAAGACCTCTCTCTCTCTCCCTCTCTCTCTCTCTCTCTCAGGGAGAGAGTGTGGTATCAGAGCACAGTCGTGAGCCACGCAGAAGAGGATACGGCCTGTAGGCCCTGTGTTTGACACCCCTGGTTGATGTATGGTGCAGGATTGAGCCAGATCTGGGAACTCCACTCTGCTACACTGTGCATGACACCACCAGTTGTCAGCATTCTCGTTCAGCGGTCCCGAATAGATGGCTCGTGAGCTTTCTGCTAGTGCTGCCTTTGTGTAAAGCTGATGGAGTTGAAGTAATGAGACCAAGAGTGGGACTCTTTGGCACAATTTCCCAAGTGTCGTTGGGTCTCTGAGGCCTAATGCTTCTCCCAGTGGCTGTTTGAAGTTGGACCAGGCCCTGAGCCTGCAGCTGTGTTGTCTGCACTGGCCAACTTCATAGGCATAACTCCCTGCTGGCAGCAACTGGGATGGGAGCATTAAATGTAGATACAGTTCAGGTGTGTTACCGCCAAACAGGACAGTGCTAAAAATGCTGGTGTCCTGAGCTGAGCTAGCGGTAGATTTCCTGGGAAGGCCTGTGGTTTCAGAGAAACCCTTCACAGAGCCCTGTTGCAGTGGGGCTCACATATGCTACTGAGCACAGTTGGACAGTGCACTGCCTTTCCCAGTGTCCCACTACCATGTGCTCTCCCCATCCATGGGAGCAAATTCTCTTTACTAAAAATTCAGCACCCCGATCACGTTGGCTCAGGCGGCCATATTTCAGTCATCCAAGGAGTCTCATGACAAAAGAGCAAAGACACAGCTTTCCTAATATTTCCACAGAAAAAGCGACACAAGTTTTTTGGATGGGAGGTTCTCCTTTCTGTTCTCTCTGTGGTTCACTGTGAAGATAAAAGGGGCAGAAAAGGGCCTGTGCCAAATTCAAGCTTCTCTAGGATTGCCTGGTTTTTGAGTGTTTGTGTACTTATGCACTTACTGTTACCCTCACATAGTGTTTAATCTACGATGACAGTGTAAATATGCCTGTTCCTTCAGAACTCCACTAATGGCATTCAGGTAACCATCCCTTTGCTGGAGACAAGATGGTTCCTAGTGGATGCATTAGATCAGCTTGTCTAGTTTTCAGTGGTTTTCAAGCTTCTTTCCTCGGGACCCAGCTGAGAAAAATCATTTATCCCCATGACCCAGCAGCTACATCTTTGAGCAATACATTGCCAGTCTTTTGGCGGTGGCAGCACCGGATGCTGTGACCCAGCGCATGAGAGTCTGCAAAGTGGTACTGGGTCTAGACCCTAAGTTTGAAAACCACTGATCTAGATCATCTGTTCTAGGTTTGATTTTGACAAATAGGGAAGAACTTTTTGAAAATTTGAAAGTGGAAGGCAGCTTAGGTGAAAGAGAGAGTGAAGCGATAGGGCCCATAATTCTAAGGAGTGGTAGGAGGGAAAACAACACAATAAAGATAATGGATTTTGATATGGTGGACTTCAGTATATTCACTGAGTTAGTAGAAAAGAGCCCATGGGAAGCAAGTCTAAGGGGAAAAATATTTCAAGAGAGATGGCAATTTTTCAGAGATGTTATTAAGGGCACAAGCACAAACTATCCCGCTGTGTAGGAAAGACTGGAAGTATGGCAAGAGGCCATCCTGGCTTAACCAGGAGATCTTTAGTGATCTGAAACTAAAGAAAAAGAAAATCTTACAAAAAATGGTAACTGGTTCAAATTACAAAGGACAAATATAAACAAACGTAGGTGAAACAATAATAAGAAAGATTGAAATAGCCAAAGTGGCAATTAGTTTTTTGTTTCAGTTTTCTCCAAAAAGGTTAGTAGCGATTGAATGTCTAACATAGTGAATGCCAGGAAAATTAGGTAGGCTATAAGGCTAAAATGGGGGAGGGGGAAGCAAGTTAAAAATTACTTGGACAAGTTACAAAGGGGCAGCTGTGTTAGTCTAGTCCAGCAAAAGAAGCAAGAAGTTCTATGGCACTTAAAGACTAACAGATTTATTTATCGCATGAGCTTTCGTGGAAGAAAATCCCACTTCGTCAGACACTTTGAAGATGAGGCCCCATCTTCAAAGCATACGACAAAGTGGGATTTTTCTCCCACGAAAGCTCATGCAATAAATAAATTTGTTAGTCTTTAAGTGCCATAGAACTCCTTGCTTCTTTTGGTGGACAAGTTAGATATCTTCAGGTTGTCAGGGCCCAGTGAAATACATCCTAGAACACTTTAGGTGCTGACTGAGGAAATATCTAAGCCATTAGTGTTTGTTTCTGGAAAGTCATGGAAGATAGCGAAGATTCCAGAGGACTGGAAAAGGGCAAATGCACTGCACAGCCATAAAAAGGGAAATAAGGACAATGCGATGAAATTACAGACCAGTCATCTTAACTTCAGTACCTGGAAAGAGGATGGAGCAAATTAGTAAGCAATCAATTTTCAAACACCTAGGATAAAAAGGTGATAAATAACAGTCACCATGGATATGTATAGAAGAAATCAAGCCAAATCAACCTAATATAGCTTTCTTTGGGCAGGATGACAAGCCTTTTGAATGAGGGGGAAGTGGTAGATGTGGTCCTCCTTTTAGCAAGGCTTTTGACGGGGTCTGTCATGACCACCCCATAAACAAACTAGGGCAGGGGTTGGCAATCTTTGCTGGTCCCCATGCCAGCCGTGCCCACCTCACCCTTAGTGGGTGCTGGGGCAGGGCCAGGCCTCTGGTTCAGAGCTGGATTAAGCATGCAGGCTGACCTGCCCTGCTTCCCTTCAGCCCTGCCTAGTGGGAGCAGGGCCAGCATGGGGCCAGGACCCGCGCACTGCAGTTTCTTTGTTCCTACTAGCCACACTTCCGAGCAAGGAAGCACTGCCAGTGGGGACCTTGAACCGTGGCACGCAGGTCTTGTCAGCTGCACAGAGCTGGGGGAGTAGGGCCAGCAGGGAGCAGGCTCAGCCTCTGTGCCATTTTTGACATGGGTGCCAGGGGTTGTCGACCCCAGAACTAGGGAAACATAACCTAGATGGAGTGACCGTAAACTGGATTTATAATTGATTGGAAAACCATTCCCAGAGTGTATATTATCAGTGATTCACAGTCAAGTTGAAAGGGCATGTCAATTCTGGACTCCCAGGGATCAGTTCTTAGTCTGATTCTGTTCAATATTTTCATCAGTGATTTAGCATATGATTGCATAGAGAGTGCACTTATAAAATTTGCTGATGATACCAAGCTAGGAGGAGTTGCAAGTGCTTTAATGATTTGGACAAACTGGTGAAATAATCTGAAGTAAATAGGATTAAATTCAATAAAGACAAATGCAAAGTACTCCACTTAGGGAAGAACAATTCACTGCACACATACAATGTGGACAATGACTAGTTAGGAAAGAACTGCAGAAAGAGGTCTCAGGCTGGTCACAGTGGATAATGAGGAATATGAGTCAGCACTAATATTGTTGCCAAAAAAGTGAACATTATTCTGGAATGGTTTAGTGTTATAAGTGAGAGAGCAGAAGTAATTCTTCCGCCCCACTCCGTGTTGATTAGGCCTCATGTGGAGTATTGTGTCCTAATCTGGGTTTCACCTTTCAGGAAAGAGGTGGACAAATCAGAGACGGTTCAGAGAAGACAACAGAAAGAATTAAAGGTCTAGAAAATGTAACCTATGAAGGAAGATTGAAAAAAAAAATAGGTTTGTCTGGAAGACTGAGAGGGGGCATAGGTTTTTGAGTACATATATTATTACAGGCCTTGACAAATCAATGTTTCTGATCACCATGGCAATCAGTTTTAGTAGCCTGTCACCTAATTCCACTGGAGAAATGTAGTGGAGGAGTGCCATCTGGTGACTGAAAGTAAAATGGCACCTAGCTGTGAGCCAATTTTGTCCACCCTTGTAATTATTATTACTACAAAGAGGTGGGAGAAAAATTGTTCTCCTTAGTCTTTGAGGAGAGAACAAGAAGCCATGTGCTTAAATTTCAGCAAGGGAGGTTTAGGGTGTACATTGAGAGAACTTCCTAACTCATTTGAAGCACTGGAACAAATTGCCTGTGGAGGTTGTGGAATCTCCGTCATTGGAGGCCTTTGATGGCAGACTAGACAAACAGCTGATGGGGTGATCTATAATACTTAGCCCTACCCTAAGTGCGAGGGAGTGGACTATATGGCCTCTTAAGTTCCCCTTCTGGTCATATAATTGTGTGATAGCTCACCCAGGGCAGTTCCAGTGGAGAATGTTAATTTTTGTGTTCTTAACTGATGTACGCTTGTCTTGTGCCCAGTCCTGGACTGCAAACTTCTCAGGCCAAGAAGCTTGGCTTTACTCTCCACATGGTTCGTGACACTATCAGCTTGAGAATCCCATGTCCCTTTGAACAGCTAGATGAAAAGAATTCTTTCATTGGCCTGGTCAAATCATATTCCTAGACAAAGAAGACATCCCAGTGAAAGGACTCTTGTCCTATAAGCTTGGTCTCCATGGGGGTTTTTAGCAACACGGTGGTATGACTTGGGGGAGGGCAGGGGCGTATTTTTATGCTCCTGATGGACGTAGATATGTTCTCAAAACTCTAGTGTGGTACCGACCTGCATCACAGCTGCAGGTGAGCTGTGCTCTGGACCGCTGTCCCCTTCCACATGCCCCTCTTAGGTGACCGGCCTGGCTTCCTTCACCTTTCGCCAGGATGGAGGCCTGGGGTCCAGCCACTCCTGGACTGGTGCTCTGGGCTGCAGCCCATTTCCCAACCGTGTTAACCCATTTAGCAGCAGTAAGCTCTTTTCCTCTGATAAAAGATGACTCAAAACAGGATCCTTCAAAATACATTGTTTACTCACTTCCAGCCATGCAGCATGCAGGGCTGCGTGCCTGGCACTTTCTACATTCCATACATTGACAGGTCCAGAAAACCCCATATAACCCAGCTGCCCCCTATTTCTGAGATGGGAGGAGCAAACTGCTGCTCCAGCATGCCCTGTTTGTCAGACTTCACTGCAGTTGCTGCTGTCTGCCCCACTTCCTTCCCCGCAGGCTGGGATCTTTCCTGCTGGGATTTGGTTGCTTCAGGCAGAGGAATCCAGATCCCACCCCACCCCTGTTTCTTGACCTTTTCTCGAGAGCCATGGATATTCTGTTTGGCGACACCTTATCTTTGCTACTGGTGGACATCCTGTCCATGTACTCCTTGCAGGCTCCAGTCACTGAGCTCTTAGCAATCAGGCAGGAGAATCCCACCTCCATGTCCTACTGTTGTTACCAGTGACACCCTACAATAGGATGTCATTCCCCTGTTGTCAGTGACCTGTTCAAGTTGGTGGGCTGTTGTGTTGGTGGTTACTGTGCACATAACCTTGCCTTGCGTGCTTGCTTGGTGACACCACTCGTGTTGTCTGTGCAGGCTTAGGTTTGCTTTTTGTCTTCTTCAAAATCTATTAAATTAGGTAGCATAGTGGGAAAAGGAGTCAGTGAACACTGTGGCTAGCAAACTTCCCTGTAGAGCCTTTTTGATGAGATACAACCCCATGTCAGCTTGAGATTGACTCAGACAGGGCCATCTTCAATGACCAAGCATCGAGCAATGCACCTGGAAAAACATCTGTGTTGACTGTGGGTGTTCAGCACTTAAACAGACTTTAAGGAATTTCTCTCACACACCCCTTCCAGGCTGAGCCCCAGCCAGAGGAGTGGAAGTCTGAAATGGACGTTCTCTGCTTCAGCTCTCACCAGCTGCTCTTCTTGATCTAGGCTGGGGTGGGAGACTTGGTCTTGAGCCCTTGGTTGCTGCTGTGTAATGCTCTGTTCTTTATAGGTGATTATCCTATGCTTGTTACCTTAGTATCTGAGTGCTGATACATAAAGCCCTGAAAGGCTTTCATTTTTATTTCAAACAGTCCCCTTGGATGGACCAGCCTTTCTGCTCATCTCTGGGCAGCTGGAAATCTAGCAGGGTCTGACATCAGCCATGATACCTGATCAGGCAGGTGGGATTTTGGTGACACCATTTCTGATTCACTCCAGCCTCAGAGAGTATTTGGGAATACATCTGTAATAGATGCCTCAGCCTGCCTTTCACACAGCTGTGCACATCTGAGACCAGCATTCTGTTCTGCAGCCACACTGGGTGGAGGCCACTGGATCTGCCCTACTAAAGGCTCGGAGCACTCAGGCGAGAGCGAGGGGAAAGACCTCTAGCCCAGGTGTTTCTAGGTCCCCTGCCAGGACCTGGTGAATGTGATGGTGCTTCCTGCTCTCTCTTCGTCAGGCGTGGCAGGGACAGGTGACACACCAGCATGTGAGACTCCGGCTACCTAGGAACTGTGAAAGGAAAGCAGCAGCAGGAGGGGCCACAGACTCCTTGTTCTTCCTTTTTGACTTAGGCCAAGTCCTTCAGGGCTTGTCTGTGTGTGAAGATTTACTGGCAGAGTTCTCCTGGTGGGCTATGGTGGTGTAGTTATAGATAAGACTTCACCTCACTGGACCTCAGTTCCCAGCTGTACAAGGGCTCAAAACCCCTGTCCTCTCACACAAGATGGTGTGGGGATAAATATGTTCATCGTTCAGGCACTCATGCTGTGGAGACTGGACCTGGGAGGGCTGGAGGGAGGGATGCATTGATTGATTCTGGTTTATGCCTCACAGAATCCCAAGTTTTCCTCTTAAAGAGCTCTCAGTCTGGAGGAGCGAGGTGTTACTGTTCTGCTGTTCCAACACAGGGGAGGAGCAGAATGCTAAAGATTTCATGTCCCTCCCTGAAGAAGAGCTCTGCAGTGGTGATCTTTAGGTGTAGAATATGCTGCGGGTCTGTGAGCATCTCAGGCCTGACCTGCACTTGAAAGTTAGCTCAGCATAGCTTTGGCACTCGGGGTGTGAAATGCACAGCCCTATGTGCTCACAGACTCTAAGGTCAGGAGGGACCAGTATAAACATCCAGTCGGACCACCTGCACAATGCAGGCTTCAGAACCTCAACCTTCTGACCCAGTGGTTCTCAACCTTTTGTGGGTCGCGACACGCTTGGTGGCATGCTGACCTATAGGACACACCAGCCCACCCCTTCCAGCCTGAATCCAGCCTCCCTCCTAGCTCTCCCAACACATATACTGCTGTTGGTCGACACAGTAATGTGTCCTGACACAGTGGGTGAGAACCGCTGCTTTAATCTACGCATGCTGTATATGCTGATCCCTTGTCTGGTGCACACATAGCAAGGTCAGTGAAAGAGCTTCCGTCAGCCTAGATGCCATCACTGACAACAAAACCCCTTCCGTCACTGCAGGAAGCATCTTTGTGACAGCAAATGCAGACGTGGCCTCAGGTTCTGATTCTTCCCATCCCTGCTTTCCTTGAGCTGTGTGGGGAAATCTCTGTGCATGAAATGGGATTGTGTCTATGCTGGCACCACACATCCCTCCCCCCTTAGATCACGCCCACTCATGTGTTGAGCCCCTGTGCAATCCCAACAGCCCTGACCTGGTGCTTTATCTTCCAGGATGCGCACAACTGTATTCCTGAGTTGGACAGTGAGACAGCCATGTTCTCAGTCTACGATGGACACGGAGGTAACTGATCCTCTTGCTCTTTCAAGGGAGTTACATGGACAACTTCTCAAATGTGACAGTTCTAGTCTGCTGTAGCACCAGTGGCTGGCTGGGGCAAAGCACAGAGGGAGGCTGCTGATGGCTGCAAGCAGTTTGTGGGAGTAAGGGCCATGGGTTGGTATCGAGACAGTGGGGTCTGCACAACCTCCCTCACTTGGCTGTGAGTTGGCACTGAGGATTCCATAGTAGGCCTTCCTGAGAAACAGAAAAGTGTGCTTAGCTCCCAGCTGTGACAGTGCTGCCATCTGAATTCCATGGAGCAGAGCTGTCTAGAAATGCCTAGCTAGAAGGACTTTGTCCAGTGTCTTTGAAAATCAGAATGCATGTATTCTGTGGCTGCAGAATTCACTGCAGTACAGAAATAAGATCTGGAATGTCAGCTTGCCATGTAATCAGTGCAGAGACTCCTGCCTGAGCCTGCAGATAATAGTATTTATTTATTTGCCATTCTACCCTTTTAGTATCTGAGCAGCTCACTAACATGAATGAATTTATCCTTTCAACAACCTTCCCAGAGAGGCCGGGGTTATTCCCCTCTGATTGGCAGACAGGGAACAGAGACAGGTTGCACTCTTTGCATAAGTGCCTTTGACTTCAGTTGGTGTTTGAGTGCAGGATGCTTATGCCCAAAATCATGTGCTGTGTGCCTGGTGCAAGGTCACCATGGCACCCCCATCTTAACGGCAAGCTTTGTCCTTCTCTCTTTCTGCATCCCAGCAGGGCGTTCACTGTGGAACCTAAGGCTGAACTTTTCAACCTCCATGTGCATTGTGTCATTGCTTTTCACAGTACTGGTGATAAGATTGTATTATCTTAGAGCTACAAGCCTCATTCGTGGACCAGAGCCCCCCATGCTTGATGCGTCACAGCCCTAGATCAGAAAGACCAGCTCTGTTCCAAAGAGCTTACGGTCAAAGTATAAAACAAGGGATACAGACAGATGGGAGATGACAAGCAGTGAGACACCGTTGGTCAGCGTGACAGCTGCCTAGCTGTGGTCCTTTTTGAAGGCTTTGTGGCAGAGGTGTGTGTAGAAGGAGGATAATGAGGGAGCTTTGGGGGTGTGTCTAAATAGGTCCTCCCAAGTATGTGTGAAAGGTGCTTATTTAAAGATTTACCGAGTGGGCAGGAGAGGCTGGCATCACAGGCCAACTGGAGGCAGGAATCAACCTCTCAGCTGTGAATGAGAGATGATAAGGCATGAAGGGTCTAGAAAGGGAAGACAGTTGGCTTATGTTTGACACAGTAAAGGAGGGGAGCCAGTGCAGGAATGGAGGGGCAGGCTGGCAGTGTGTGCTGGGATAAGACAGAAATCTCTGTAGCAGCTTTCTGAAGGGCTCTGAGCAAGACAGCTTGCATTTGTCAGAGCCAGATGGAAGTATGTTACAATAGTTGAGATCAAGCCATGGATAAGACTAGTCCCAGACAAAACTGAGGTGATGCTGGCAGGTTGGGGGAAGCAGCAGGGGGAGATGGTGGAGGTAGCTGCAGTCCCTTTGATTGAAGGGGTACACCACTACCAGGGACCAATGTTCACAGCTCAGAGTGATTCTAGATCCACAGTGGCTTGGACAACTGCATCCCAGCATTGCTCCAGTCTGCCTTCTGGCTGTACATCTGCAACCTTTCCTTTCAGATGGCAAAGGACTGTAACCCAGGCCTTTGTCACCTCTAGATTCCACTGTTGCAATGCACTCTGTGAGAGGCTACCCCTAAAAAGATTTGGAGATTTGTGCCAGTGCAGAATGCAGCCTGTCCCTAAGTGAGCAGGCAACAAAAATGATTAAGGAGATGGAATAGCGTCCATGTGAGGAGTGACAGAAACTATTCAGTTTGGAAAAGGGATGACTAAGGGGGATATGGTGGAAATCTGTAAAATCATGACTACTGTACAGAAAGAGAACCAGCAAGTGTTGTTTTTCCCTTCATATAACATGAGAAACAGGTCACCCAATGAAATAAACAGGCAGCAAGTTTGAAACAAACAAAAGGAAGTACAACACAGTCAGAGAATATTAGGGTGGGAAGGGGCTCATGAGGTCATCTAGTCCAACCCCCTGCTAACCCACTGAATCATCCCAGCCAGGGTTTTGTCTAACCAGGCCTTAAATGTTTCCAAAGATGGAGATTCCACCCTCTCCCTAGGTAACCCATTCCAATGCTTCACCAACCTCCTAGTGAGAAAGATTTTCCTAATATTGAACCTCAGCCTCCCCAGCTGCAACTTGAAACCATTGCTCCTTGTTCTGTCCTCTGTCACCACTGAGAACAGCCTAGCTCCCTCCTCGTTGGAGCGTGCCTTCAAGTAGTTGAAGGTTGTTTCAAATTGCCCCTCAGTCTTCTCTCCTGCAGACTGACTAAGCCTAGTTCCGTCAGGCTCTCCTTGTAAGTCACGTGCCCCAGCTTCCTAATCTTTTCTATTGCCCTCTTCTGGACTCTTTCTAATTTGTCAAGTTCCAAAGGGGCAGCTGTGTTAGTCTTATTCAGCATCAGAAGAAAGGAGTCCTATGGCACTTAAATCTTCGTCAGATGTGGGTTTTTCTTCCATGAAAGCTCATGATAAATAAATCTGTTAGTTTTTAAGTGCCACAGGACTCCTTGCTTCCTTTTCTAATTTGTCCACATCCTTTCTATAGTGGGGACTCCAAAACTGAATAGAGTAAGTACTCCAGGGGTGGCCTCATTAGTGCCGAATAGAGGGGAATAATCACATCCCTTGATCTGCAGGAAACACTCCTGCTGATGCAGCCCAATATGCCACTGGCCTTTTTGGCAACAAGAGCAGATTGTTGACTCATATCCAGCTTCCTGACTGCCATAAACCCCAGGTCCTTTTGGTCCCCAGCCTGTAGCAGTACATGGGTTTTTTCTGTCCTAATTGCAGGACTTTTCACTTGTCCTTGTTGAACCTCAGGAGATTTCATTTGGCCCAATGCTCCAATTTGACTGGGTCTCCCTGAATCCTATCCCTGTCCTCCAGCGTGTTTACCATCCTTCCGGCTTGGTATCATCCACAAACATACTGAGCGTGCAATCTGTCCTATCATCCAGATCATTAATTAAGATGCTGAACAAAATCAGTCCCAGGACTGACCCATGGGGCATGCCGCTTCTTACTGGTTGCCAACTAGATATTGAGACATTGAGCCCTACCTGCTGATCCTGATGATCTAGCTAGCTTTCTATCCACCTTATGATCCATTCATCCAAACCATACTTCCTTAGCTTGCTGACAAGAATGCTGTGGGGAATCATATCAAAATCTTGCTAAAATTGAGATATATCACATCAGCAGATATTCCCACATCCACATATCCAGTCATCTCATCATAGAGGGCAATCAGCTTGGTCAGGCATGAATTGCCTTTTATGAATCCATGGTTACTGTTCCTGATCACTGTTTTCCTCCAAGTGTTTCAGATTCTTTGAGGATTGGCTCCATGATTTTTCCAGGGATTGAGGTGAAGCTGATTGGTCTGTAGTTCCCTGGCTCCTTCTTTTCCCCTTTCTTAAAGATAGGTACTATATTTGCCTTTTTTTTCAATCATCCGGGACCTCTCCTGATCACCATGAGTTTTCAAAGAGTGGCTAGTGGCTCTGCAGTCACATCGGCAAACTCCCTCAAGCACCCTCAGATGCAGTTCATCCAGCCCCATAGACATGTGCAAGTTCAACTTCACAAAATAGTCCCTAACCTGACCTTCCGTCACTGAGGGCCACTTTCCTCCCCATTCTGTGTTGTCCAGTGTAGTAGCCTGGGAGCTGACCTTGCCTGTGAAGACTGAGGTAAAAAAAGTATCGAGTACTTCAGCCTTTTCCAGATCATCCTTCACCAGATTGCCTGCTCCATTCAATAAGAGACCTACACCATCCCTGATCCTCCTCTTGTTACTTACATACTTGTAGAACCTTTTCCTGTTCCCTTTACATCCTTTTCTAGCTGCAACTCCAATAGCCCTTTGGCCTTTCTGATTTTATCCCTGCAGGCCTGAGCAATATCATTATACCACTCCCTTGTCATCTGTCCAAGCTTCCACTTCTTATAACCTTCCTTCTTGCGTTTCAGCTCACTGTAGAATGCTCTGCTAAGCCATGTTGCACACCTTTCATATTTGCTAGTCTTTCTGCACATCAGAATGGCATCTTCCTGTGCCTTTAATAGGATTTCTTTGAAACACAGCCAGCTCTCTTGGATCCTTTCCCCTTCAGATTAGCCTCCCAGAGGATCCTGTCCATCAGGTCCCAAAGGGAGCCAAAGTCTGTTTTGCTGAAGTCCAGAGTCTGTCTTATGCTTCTTTCCTTTCTAGCTTTGATCAGGATCTTCAACTCTACCATCTCATGGTCACTGCTGCCCAGGGTCACTTCTACTTCCACTACCAATTCTTCTCTGTTTGTGAGCAGCAGGTCAGGAGGTACAAGGTCCCCAGCTGGTTCCTCTGGCATTTATACCAGGAAGTTGTCCTCTACACTCTCCAAAAACTTCCTGGATTGTCTGTGCAGTGATGTATTGTCCTCTCAGGAGATGTCAGGGTAATAGGAGTCCACCATGAGAACTAAGGCTTGCGATTGGGAAACATTTGCTAGTTGTCCTTAGAAAGCCTCATCCACATCCTCCTCCTGGTCTGGGGTCTATAGCGCAGACAGACCGTGACACCACCCTCTTGGCTTATTACTGTAGGTTGTGGAAGCTGTTCACTGGATTTTTTCTAAAAGAGGGTGGACAGCTGCCTGTCCTGGATGGTTCTGATACACCTTCCTTTAATTCTTTGTTAATCAAGTTCTCTGCCAGTTGCTCCATTATTCTAGCCAGTATCAAGGTCAGTTTGATGGGCCTGTGGTTACCTGAGCCATCCTTTTTATGCTTTTTAAATTACCATCACAAGCTACTCATTGCCACTGGCTTTTGTCTTAGATGAGCAGTTCTCTGGGGGCCTGCAGCTTTGCCCCCTCATACTGATCCCTTTGTGCCTCACAACCTCTAACTGCACAGCCCCTTGGGGAAGTGTGGGAAGAAACTTGTCTCACATGGTCTTCAGTCTTGCTGCCCTTCCATTCTCCCTGCATTCTTGGAATGTTCTTGCTGGTTTGCCTTCCCCTAATCCATACCCACTATGGAATTTTTCCCCCTCAGATCTCTGGCCAGTACTTCACACACCGGAGAGGGTCCTCCTTGTCTGTCTCCTCAGCATTTTTCACTAGCCTGCTTCCTGGCCACCATCCTGCATTCTGACAAGTCACATTGGATGAGCTGAACTCAAGTAGTTCATGGTTATTCGTTCCATGTCAGTTCCTCCCTGTCATGGAGGCTGCTTCTTTGTTCAGTGTCCACCCTCTTGGGGGTCATAAGGGTATCTTGTATGTGCCATATACCTGCGGTGTGCCTGGCCACAGAATCATAGAATCCTAGGGTTGGAAGGGACCTCATAGGTCATCTAGTCCAACCCCCTGCCAGAGGCAGGACCACTCCCACTAAACCATCCCAATCATGGTTTTGTCCAGCCGGGCCTTAAACACCTCCAAAGATGGAGACTCCACCACCTCCCTTGGCAGCTCATTCCAATGCTTCACCACTCGCCTAGTAAAAAAGTTTTTTCTAATATCCAGCCTCGACCTCCCTAACTATAACTTGAGACCATTGCACCTCGTTCTGTCCTCCGTTACTACCGAGAATAGTCGAGCTCCGTCTTCCTTGGAGCATCCCTTCAAGTAGTTGAAGGTTGCTATCGAATCCCCCCTCAATCTTCTCTTTTGCAGACTAAATAAGCTTAATGCTTTCAGTCTTTCCTCATAGGGCTTGTGCTCCAGCCCTTTAGTCATTTTAGTTGCCCTCCACTGGACTCTCTCTAGCATGTCCCTGTCCTTTTTGTAGTGGGGAGCCCAAAACTGAACACAGTATTCTTGATGTGGCCTCACCAGTGCAGAATAGAGGGGAATGATCACATCCCTTGATCTGCTGGTAATACTTCTTTTGATGCAGCCCAGTATGCCATTGGCCTTTTTGGCCGTAAGAACACACTGCTGACTCGTATCTAGCTTCCCATCCACCATAACCCCTGGGTCCTTTTCTATAGTGCTGCTACTTAGCTGAATGTTCCCCAGCCTGTAGCAGTGCATGGGGTTTTTCCGTCCCAAGTGCAGGATTTTACACTTCTCCTTATTGAACTTCATAAGATTTTTATTGGCCCACTGTTCCAATTTATCTAGATCTCCCTGAATCCTGTCCTAGCCCTCCAACATGTCTACTGTTCCCCCCAGCTTGGTGTCATCCGCAAACTTACTGAGAGTGCAGTCTATTCCATCATCCAGATCATTGATGAAAATGTTGAACAGAACTGGCCTCAGGACCAACCCCTGGGGCACACCACTCGTGACTGGTTGCTAGCTAGATGTGGAACCATTGATTCCTACACGCTGAAACCGTTGATCTAGCCAGTTTTCTATCCACCTTATAGTCCACCTATCCAACCCATACTTCCTTAATTTGCCAATGAGAATGCTGTGGGAAACTGTATCAAAAGCCTTGCTAAAATCAAGGTATATGACATCAACGGTTCTTCCTGTATCCAGAAAACCAGTCACCTGCTCATAGAAGGAAATGAGATTGGTCAGACATGATTTACCCTTGGTAAATCCATGCTGACTGGTCCTGATCACTTTATTTTCTTCTAAGTGTTTGAGGATGGATTCTTTAAGAATCTGCTCCTAATTTTGCCAGGGATTGAGGTGAGGCTGACTGGTCTATAATTCCCCGGATCCTCCTTTTTCTCTTTCTTGAAAATAGGCACTACATCTGCTTTTTTCCAATCCTCTGGCACCTCCCCCGTTCTCCATGAGTTTTGAAAGATAACCGCCAGCGGTGCTGCTATCTCATCAGCCAATTCCCTCAGCACCCTTGGATGCAGTTCGTCCGGCCCCATGGACTTGTACACATCCAGCTTCTTTAAGCAGTCCCTAACCTGACCTTCTGCCACCAAGGGCCTCTCTTCTTCTCTCCAATCTGCCATACCCATGGTAGTGGGCTGGGAGCTGACCCTGCCTGTGAAAACTGAAGCAAAAAAAACATTGAGCACTTCAGCTTTTCCCTCATCCTCTGTCACGAGGATGCCTGCCCCATTCAGCAAGGGACCTAAACCATCCCTGATCCTCTTCTTGTTATTAACATGCTTGTAGAACCCCTTCTTGTTATCCTTTACATCCCTCGCTAGCCGCAGCTCCATTTGTCCTTTGGCCTTTCTGATTTTATCCCTGCAGTCCCTAGCAATATCTTTATATGCCTCCTTGGTCATCTGACCAAGCTTCCACTTCCTGTAAGCTTCCTTTTTATGTTTAAGCTCAGAGCAGAGTTCTCGGCTAAGCCATTCTGGCTGCCTCACATGTTTATTCTTTCTCCTAATTGGAATGGCAACTTCCTGTGCCCTTAGCAGGGTTTCTTTAAAATATAACCAGCTTTCTTGGACTCCTTTCCCCTTCAGATTAGCTTCCCAAGGGATCCTGCCCATCAGTTCCCTGAGGGAGCCAAAATCTGCTCTTTTGAAGTCCAGGGTTTTTGTTTTTGCTTCTTTCTTTCCTTCCTTCCTTTAATGAGCATCCTGAACTCAACCATGTCATGGTCACTACTGCCTAGGTTGCCATTTACCTCTACCTCCCTGATCAACTCTTCCCTGTTTGTGAGCAGCAGATCAAGAGGTGCAAGGCCCCTAGTTGGTTCCTCCAGGGGTTGTTTAGTCAGGCACTCCTGAGAAGGCATTGTGATTTCAAGCTGTGTGAAATAACCCGTCTGCTCAGGTGCACACTGTGGGTTTTTTTCACATTTAACCCAAAGAATTTCTCCTTTGACATCTAGACCTGAGGCTTGCCTCTCGCATCCCTGCCTCTGGCATTTCTTCCCTATCTCTCCCAGGAGGATCTGGTTCTGCCCATTAGGACCCCGTCTCTCTTGCTAATTGTAGCATTTAACTCTCTTGGCATGGGGGCAGACACTCCTGTGTTACCACTAAGTCTCTGCCCTTGTTGCTGAAAACACTGTACCTCCCTGATTATTTGTGTTCTGCAAACGCCCCCTTGCCACCAGCTTGTTTACAGTGTACTGAAACCTCAAAGCACAGCTCTCCGGTTGGGACTGGCCTCACAGCAGCTGAGTCCCTTTAGGAAACTCTTGGATCCTGGCCAGCCCCAGTGACCTTTGGGATGTGCTGGGGTTGATGGCGACTCCAGTGTCAGTGCCATCACAGCAAACCCTGCCAGCCACCTGGAGGTGCAGCTCCTTGGAAAGCAGAGACCCAGTGCCTGTTGCTCTCTTCTTGTTCTACACTGAAATTGGTCCTGGGACTTTAATTGCTCACAGCCATTTGGAGGAGCCATTTTCAAGCCCCTCTGCTCTCTTTCAGGCGAAGAGGTTGCCCTGTACTGTGCCAAGTACCTCCCTGAGATAATCAAGGCCCAGAAGGCATACAAAGAAGGCAAGTTACAGAAGGTAAGAACCCGGCACTGCAGTGGGGTAAATGCAGGCACCAAAACAAGTGATCAGTCCTCTGTGGACCTAGTCCCCACCTGGCTGCCTGTGTCCTCTGGAATTACCAATCCCCTCCTTAGGAGCATACCAGGGCCTGCTTGCTATCACTGGTAAGCACTCTTCTGTTCTCCACCATGTCTCTTCCGCTCAGCAGATATTCCTCCTTAGACAGCAGTAGAAATAATTCCTCCTTTAAAGGTTCACATCTGGCCCGCGCCTTGTGTTTCTAGCAGAGTCCCCCTCTCTCTATCACCTGTCAACTGCCCTGAGTTTGTACCCTCCTGGATCAGTGCAGGAATCAGACTAGCTGGCAACAATTTAGATGAGAGAAATTCAGCCATTGTGGAATCACGGTTCAGCACGGAGCAGCTTTCCAACAGAAGATGGCATTAAGTTGTACATCTGGGGTGCAGTCCAGAGCGGCCAACACACTGACTTGTAGGAACAAGCAGCGTATTCCTTAGTTAGGGGGTCTATCCCCTCCGCCCCCCTTCACTTTCAGATGCTGTCATTCCTGGCAAACCTGGCCAGTCCCTTCAGTGGTGAGCCAGCAAATGCTCCTATAGGCACTAGCAAGGTGGCAGGATCCCAGAGGCAGCTGAGAAAGGGCATGGGAGCCCCCTGAACAGCGTGTAGCCCTCTGTGCTCTTGTGTTTGGATTTAGGCCCTGGAGGATGCATTCTTAGCAATTGATGCCAAGCTGACCACAGAGGAGGTGATTAAGGAGCTAGCGCAGATGGCTGGGCGGCCCCAGGATGACGACGACGAGAAGGAGAAAGTGGCAGATGAAGACGATGGTAAGTGAACTCGTAGCTGAGATGCTGACATGCTGGACTCTAGCTGTGGGAGCTGCAAGGTGGTAACTGGGAGAGAAGTGGTTGCTGTTTGAAGAAGCCGATTAAACAAATTGCACTTGGAACTAACCTAGCACTCTCCTCTGAGTTGTTTTATACATGTGCTCACTTAACTGACGTACCCTTTGCTGACATGGTTCTTCCTTGGGCCCCTCCCGTGGGGGTGTCCAGACCAGGAGTGCTTTTGCAGCCAAATGTGTGAGATTTCTGGGCTGTGGAAATGTGGCGTCAGTGAAATATGAACAAAATATAATCCCACAAATGTCCCAGTGCTTGGCATCAGCAGCTGCCTGGGAAGCCCCCAAGGCTTGTACAGCATAGGATGTTGCCACTCATGAAAATCCCACCCAGCATGTAGGATGGAGTTAGGGCTGGCCAATTTGAATAGCTCTTTCAGATCTCTCCCCAGCACCTACTGTTCCATGATGACTATAAGCTTTGGGCCAGCTAGCATTGGATAGATGCTATGTGTGTCTGCTGTGTGTATTAGCTGTGTTGCTGTTGGGCTGGCCAGCCTCCTCCTGCCCATGGCAGGAAGCCTGACTACTTAGCCTGGGAGCTGTCCGGGCTGGCTCTGATTCCCTGGTGTCTGTGCGCAGTGTCCAGCATGTCACTGCTGTTGCTGACGCGTGCAGCATCTGAAACAGTAGTCTTCTCCCAGCCAGTGCAGCATGGCGCCCAGCTTATCCTGCTTTGCTGTGGCTGCATTTCCCCCTCTGACTTTCCTACTCTCTTTCAGTTGACAATGAGGAAGCTGCCCTTCTGCATGAGGAAGCCACAATGACCATCGAAGAGCTGCTCACTCGCTATGGGCAGAACTGTATCAAGAACTTCAGAAACAAGCCACTTACTCCAGCAGGGGAGAAAGCTGCAGAGGAGCATGACGGGGAGTCGGGTGTGAATGGAGAGGCCAGTCCAGAAGAACAGGCTGAGCACAGGAAGAGGAAGAATGGGAAGCCAGATGGAGAGGCCACAGACATTTCCTCCACATCAGATGGAGCTGACACTGTGGGCAATAGCTCTGCAGCAAGGAAGGAAGAAGCAGGCAGGGGTGAAGAGACGGTCACCTCCTCCACAGGGGAGGCAGGGCCCTCCTGCTCCTCTGCAAGGAAGCTCCTGGTCACAACAAAGTCTAAATTTTTTGAAGACAGTGAGGACGAGTCAGATGAGGCTGAAGAGGAGGAAGACAGTGAGGTAAGAGCCAGAGCTCAGGGACCGCTGCCCTTCCTGGTGGTCAGGAATGTCTCTCTCTCTCTACCTTCCATAAGGGCCCTAAGCTTGCATCCTAGGCCTGCTGCAGAGATGGGATTTTTCCAGGTTAACATCTGAATCAGTGCCACCTTGTGAAAATATTGGGGTCTCTTTGGAGAGGCTTGTGGAGTTAGGATGCTGGGAGACACCTATGGCCTGGCAGGTGCCCAGGCACACCTGCTGCTATCTACAGTCTTGATCATGTGTGCCAGTGATAGATGAGACCGGCTAGGTCACCTGCTCCTCTCACAGATATCATCTTGTCCATCCTCCATGAGGGATGTGTCCTCTGAGCCAGAGATTCCTACACTCTCAATTGTTCTGATGGTATCTCTTCTTTTTGCAGGAATGCAGTGAGGATGAAGACGGCTACAGCAGTGAAGAGGCAGAGAATGAAGAGGATGAGGATGACACAGAAGAGGCTGAGGAGGATGAGGATGAAGAGGAAGAGATGATGTTACCAGGAATGGAGGGGAAAGAGGAGGTGCATATCCCATTTTGACTTTCTATAGTATTCTCTCTTGGTGCGGAGCCAAGTGGAAGCCATGGCGCATCCCTTGTCCAAGGAGGCTTTCAGCTCTGTGCTGCTCAGCAGGCCCCACAGTGGTTCTCATCCTTTGTACGTCGCAACACTTGGTGGCATATCATGATCCTGCGAGACACACCAATCCATTTCTCTGAGGCCAAATCCAGCCATTTCCTCAGCTCTCCAGAGCACAGTTACTGCTATGTGGTGACACAGTTGTCAAAGAAAAACAGCAGAACCCAACTTGAGTGCAGAACCAACCAGCTAATAGTTTTATTATAGGAAAACACACTGCAGTGGGGAGAGCAGTTAGGTGCTGGTCTCCACCCCGAGATGCATTCCTGAGGCTGATCATTGCTGCCTGAAGCAGGCATCTCCCCACTCAGAGGCTAGGTGGGGTTTAGAATGGGTGCAGGCTGGGGGAGGTGCAATGGGGGATTCTACTGCAAACTTGCTATGTGCAGAACCAGAGCCGCCTGGGGCAGTGCGTCGCAGAACAGCATGGCAGCTCCTCCAGAAGTGGCAGCCTGGCTGCTTCTCTCACCAGCAGGACACACAATGCTCCCAAGCCAGCCAGTGGAGGATGACTTTGGCAGGCAGCCCTTGGCTACAGCGGAGCAGGGACCGCTGAAGCCTCCATCCTTTTCGCAACAAATGTATGGGTGGCAGAGACTGTTGGTCCCAGCCTGCACTGCAGATTCTGGTTGGGGCAGGCTGAGGCTGGAGTCGAAACAGGCCATACCTCCATAGGACAGAGTAGCTGCAGGCTGCCTGTCTTAGTGTTCCTAGAACGGTGACTTTTCTCTCAGGGGGGAGGAGGCGGGAGTCTGCCCTGCTCCTGGGGAACTGTATGCATGTCCTGTGTCTTTCGCCATCTCCGCCTCTTGCGATGGCCCTGTCTCTGGGCCTTGCACCTCTGAGGAGGGGAGACCTGCTGCATCTGGTGCCCTGAGAGAGCTTTTGTGGCTGGTTCTGACACAGTGAGGGGTACTCTGTGTCTGGAACATAGCTTCACTGAGCCCTCTTGTCTCACAGCCTGGCTCTGACAGTGGAACGACGGCCGTGGTAGCCCTTATCCGGGGGAAGCAACTGATAGTAGCCAATGCTGGAGATTCTCGCTGTGTGGTGTCAGAGGGCGGCAAAGCTGTGGACATGTCCTATGATCACAAGCCAGAGGATGAACTGGAATTGGCCAGGATAAAAAATGCTGGTGGCAAGGTGACCATGGATGGAAGAGTGAACGGTGGCCTCAACCTCTCCAGGGCAATTGGTGAGTGAATCCAGGGAGACAGGCTAAGAGTATTCTGCAGCCAGGGATGTGGTCATGGCCATCTGCACTCTGACTGCCCACTTTTTGGCATTTGTGATTGGGTGCCCTCTAAAGCATACCTCAGAGTATGCTAGGTGTTGGGTCGCATAGGGATAGGTACCAAGGAGCCTGGTTGTCTAAACAGATAAAGTGCTGGCCAGTGAAATTCACAGCTGACAGATGGAAGCAATGCACATTGAAGGAGATAACCTGCACTGCTGTACACCTGACTAGGCTCAGCGTGAACTGTGACAGCTAAGGAGAGGGCATGGACCTCAGCTCAGCATGCAGCTGTGTTCAGAAAAGCAAGTGACATTGGGATACATAAAGCATGGGCTGGTCCATAATATAGCAAATAGGCTAACACCATTCTGTAACTCTGTAGCATGAGCTCAGCTGAACGCTCTGGAGTTCTCATCACCCTCTGAAATAGGCTATTGCAGACCTGGAGGGGTATAGAGAGGGGCAGCAGGAATGATCAATGATTTGGGAAAACCTCCTCTATGCAGAGAAGTTGAAAAGAGTGGGTTTATTATCTTGGAAGCAGATGAATAAGAAGGGACATGATTAAAGTATCTAAAATGCCCTAGTCTAGATAAGGGAGAGAGGCTGTAACACAAGCCTGTTGGAGACACTCCCTGGGACTGAAAAGCAGCAAAATGTACCGGTCCTCTAAGGAAACACTTTCTCACAAGGGGCAGGGGGTCTGTGGAACTCCTTGCCACAGGCTGTAACTGAGCCAGGCAGGGTTCAGAGAAGAATCTTTAAATCTTGATTTGAGGACTTTAATAACTCAGCCATAGGTTAGAGGTCTGTTACAGGAGTGGGTGGGGGGTTTCTGTGGCCTGCATTGTAAAGAAGGTCAGACTAGATTGGTCCCTACAGACGTTAGAGTCTAGGAGACTATGATTTAAACCCTCCTATGGGCATAAGGAATATACATAATTATCAAAGGAATTATTAACCTCTAACTAACTAAACCAGAGCTCAGGACTGGCCATGAAACTGTTGGCACCACAGTATGAGCCCATAACTACCGTGGTTGAGAGAACTTTCCCTTGGGGCTGGCCACTGGTCACTGCTGTTGTGGGGACTGGCACCTTCCTCTGAAGGAGCTGGTGCTGGCCCTTGTCAAAAATGGGACACGAGCCCACATGGGCAGTATCTGTGTCTGTGTTCATAAACGTGGAGCTGGCAGGGGAGCAGATGTGGGGTGTGAGCTAGAGGGTCACCATTTGGGTTCTCTCTCTTCCCTCGGTGTTGCAGCAGCCAAAGTGACAGACTCTGCTGAGCTGGCTCTGGGCACCACTCAAGCTCAGACGTCAATCTGTGATGTGCAAGGTTGTCCCCTCTCCCCGCATGACACACTCCTGCCTGCAGGAGCACCAGCTTAGGCTTTTGAAAGTCTGTGCCCCAGGCAGTATGGCTGGATGTGAGTGCCAGCACTGATGTTCTCTCTCTTGCCAGGTGATCACTTCTACAAGCGGAACAAGAACCTGCCTCCAGAAGAGCAGATGATCTCAGCCTTACCCGACATCAAGGTGCTGACGATAAACGATGAGCATGACTTCATGGTCATTGCATGTGACGGAATCTGGTGAGCACCATAGGAGCGAGAGGTCACACGGACAGGTCCTGCCCCAGCCTTCTGCTTAGGGCAGCTGGGGTCTGGGTGTCGGGCCAGGCACATATCCCCATGACACCCTCTGTAAGGTTTAATGGCCTCCTCGGCAGCTCGTCAAAGAGCCCAATGGAGGCTGCCTTCAGTGGGTGCCATTCCCTATGCAGAGGCTGTGCAGTGTGGTGAGAGCCCAGTCTCTCCTATTCCACGGTGCCTCTGGTCCCGTCTTCAGCCCTCCTCCTGCCCCTGCACAAGGGAACCCGCTTTACTGTCTGCCTAGATGAGTGCTTGGACTGTCTCCTGTGAACCAGCACTCTCTTCTGTAGCACGGCTGGATGGGGGCAGTAGAGCCAGGCCCCCTGACATCAGCTGCAGCCCTGGGCAGTTGGCCACTGTCCTGCCAGCCGCTCTGACCTTCCACCCTCTCTCGGCTGGCAGGAATGTGATGAGCAGCCAGGAAGTGGTGGATTTTATCCAGGCCAAGATCTCCCAACGGGATGAGAATGGAGACCTGAGGCCCCTCTCCTCCATAGTAGAAGAGGTAAGCAGTAGGGCTTCTGGGCTCTCCTGGGGCAGTTGTTGTGACTCCGGGCAGGGATCTGGGACTGAGCCATTGCTTGGGGCAGGGTCACGTCAATGACTCAACTCCTGCGGGTGTCACCCGGACCAATCCACAGGGGGCAGTGCTGCCGCACACAGCCATGCTTGCAGAAGCAGCACCAGCCCCCTGGGAACCTGAAGCAGGATTTGGCTGACAGCTGGCTTGAGCTGCTCAAGCAAATCGCTCAGTCTGCTTATGCCTTTCTGTCTACCTTGAGCTTCTCCACCACCTTCCCTGGTGGGACCAGAGTCCTACATGTCAGTCCAGCCCATGCCTGCCAGGCTTGGCTCAAGAGTGGGCGGGCAAGCGGTTCCCTTGTCTGACCTCAGCTGCCTCCATGTGAGCAGCCCCCTGCCTGTGTGTTGCTCACCTGTCCTGTTCCTCCTCAGCTCTTGGATCAGTGCTTGGCTCCTGACACTTCTGGGGATGGCACCGGATGCGATAATATGACTTGCATCATTATCTGCTTCAAGCCACGCTCCACGCAAGCCCACGCGGACAGTGGCAAACGGAAACTGGTGACGGCAGAGGCACAGGCCTCAGTGGAGGAGAATGGCAGCGACAGCAGCAAGAAGGCCAAGCTGGAGTAGCAGGCTCGACGCAGAGACTTGTTGTGCGCTCCCCAGACTTTTGTTTCTCAAACACGCTGAACTCAAGACTCCAAAGTCTTGTTCTTTTTTTAGCCTTAGCAGAGGCCTCGTTTGTCTGTGTCCTGGTTGTGGGGGGTGGGGTCAGGTGGGCTGGTCAGCCAGGGCATGTCACATTGTTCATTTGTAACCATTCCAAAGAGTAAGCCAACAGCAGAACTGCCGAGTGGGGCTGGCTGCAAGCCGTGGACATGGGAGCCCCAGCATAGGTGAGTAGCACGTTAGTGGTTAGAGGATGGACGTCCCAGCCTTGTCTCCATGTGGGTGTTGCCATTTTTGTGCCTGTGACTATTTTGTTTGGAGGGGAAGACCTTTTTCACCGTTGAGGTTTTTTAATCTGTGCCCCCTTTATTTAAGGCCCTTTCTGTTTTTATTTGTGGAACAATCCAGTTCTCTGTTGTACACTTTCAATCAATACTTTTTCAAACTAAAAGCCCAGAAAACTTAGCTCCACTGTTGTCCTTGGTTCTTTCACAGGAGGTGGGGTGGGAAGTGGAGAGAACTCAGGTCTTTTTAATCCTTTACCCCTTTACAGGTGACCTTAGGAGAATGCGGCGCGCTGGCCACATTGCAGGTTCCCTGGTGCAGCTCTGCTCAGGCACCTTACTCCTGATCTGCACACGTCGGTCCTGCTTCCAGCTCTGTGACACCACAGAGCCCTGCCTATGCAGTGCTGAGCTGGGGGGCATTTAAGGATGTATAGAAATGGACAAACCCTCCTGAACTCACTCATCTCTGCTGAGTAGCTGATTTGAAACCCAAGAGGCAAACCTGTCAGCCAAACTCCTCAGGCCCACCCAGCTCTTCCCTCCCTTCATGGTGTTGTCAGCACGGCCTGCCAGACTGGTGGCAGTGCACCACTGCTCTTCTGGCTGGCAGCTTGTGGATGTGTA
Organism: Podocnemis expansa; assembly: GCA_007922195.1. Lineage (NCBI taxonomy): Eukaryota > Metazoa > Chordata > Testudines > Podocnemididae > Podocnemis > Podocnemis expansa. The sequence goes on along the minus strand of ML682080.1, from coordinate 2,423,327 downwards.
CTGAGGAGGACTTTGAGCAGACTGAAAACTCAACTGCTCCTTGATCCTTTGCTGTGCCCTTCCTGGCCCCTACACTTGGGGCTTTGTGCATGGATCAGGATTGGCCAGTAGGGGGGCAGGGTGAGGGCAAGGACGGATGGAGTGTTTTCTGAAGGCTGTGAAGGTGTTGGATCATCCAGTCCAGCTCCTTCCAGGCCCTGGGGCTCTGCTCAGTGTGGTTTCAGATCTCCCCAAGGATGCAGCTCAGGGCCAGAACTAGGTCTTCTGGCGCCTGGGGCGAGCAGCCCCAAAAGGTCCCCCACCCCTCCTCAGGCCCCAATCCAGCCCAAAACCCAATCTGTCCCAGCAGCCAGGAGCTGGAGCTGGCCACAGCTGCCTTCCAGCAGCAGCTGGAGATCCCCGCTCGGGCAGCAGGGAGCTGGAGCCAAATCCATTCCCATCCACTGCAGGGAGCCAGATCCATCCTCTGCGATCTCTAAAATTCAGCATCTGGAGCTTTGCCCTGGTTGCCCCAGCCTAGTTACAGCCCTGATGCTGCACCCCCCCCACCCACCCACCCCCAATTGGGAAACATTCAGTTCTTTGGAGGCACTGCCATCTCTTCAGCCTGCCTGTTCCAGCTATGCTCCTGCACATACACCTCTGTCTGCCACTTAGCTACACCTATCCCTCCAGCCGTTGAGTGACCTGGGTGGTTCTCAGCTCCCTCCAGTGGCTCCTACCTTTCTGGTCACGAAGGGCCCAGAACCAAACTGTTCCCAGGACATCAGTGTACACAGAGCAGGTGTTCCCTCGCTACCCCGGGACAGGAGGCCTTGGAACTTGCAGCTGAAAATTCCATTGGCCTGTCTGCCGCTGTCTCAGACACATTCATTTTTGAAACCAGAGGAGACTGTTGTGGTCTGATCTGCAAATCTCAGGCCTCAGGACCTCACCCAGTGACTGCTGCGCCAGGCCCAGAATTATGAATGAGCTAGAGCTGACCTCTTTGAATGAGACATTGTCTCACTGCTCCATGAGATGGAAGCACCATCCCTTGCTGTGGTAGTTCAGAGGTTTATCATGCTCACTGGTAAAAGGTCATTTAAGCCTGATTTTCTGTTTTAATGATTCTGGCTTCAGTGCCCAGTGATTGGTTCTTACTCTTCCTTTCTGTGCTAGATTGAAGGGCTCTTTAGTTCCAGTATTTTCTCCCTGGGATGGGCCTTCAATACCAGAATCAAGCCTCCTCTTGATCTTCAGTTTGATTAGCTAAGTGGAGCGCGCTCTTTCAGTCTCAGCGTAACGGATTTTCCCTAGCCCTCCCGTCATTTTTGTCTCCTGATTTCCAGCATCCTTTTGGACCTAGAATTGGATGTGTTCTTGCAGCATTGGTCTCCCCAATGCCATAAGCAGCAGAAAAGTCACCCCCCCCCGCCCCACTTGCATTAGTGCTTTCTGCCCGTGCATCACCCTGGGAGCTAGTGTTGGATTGTTTGCCCACTATGCCTCCTAAATCCTTTTCAGAATCCTGCTTCTCAGGAGACAGTCCCCATTCTGTAGGCATGGCTTGTGTTTTGACCTTGAAGTCGGTTGCATTAAAATGCATTTTGCTGGTAAGCTGGGCCCAGCTTGCCAAACAATCCAATCCCTGTATTACTACCATGCCTTCATTGTTAATTTAATTCCAGATCGCTGATGAAAATGTTGAACAGGATTGGGTCTTGTACTGGTCCCTGTGGGACTCCACTGGAAACACCACCAGTCAATGCCAGCTGTTAATTAAGAAGAGCACAAAAATGGCTATACTGGCTCAGGACATTGAGCCATCTAGCCCAGCATCCTGTCTTCTGACAGTGGCCGATGCCAGATGCTTCCAAGGTAATGAACAGAACAGGGCAATTAATCAGCGATCCATCCCATCATCCAGTCCTAGCATCTGATAGTCAAAGGCATAGGGATACTCTGAGCATGGGTTTGCATCTGTGACTATCTTGACTCATCTAAATGTGTAGTTGGCATTGATTTCCAATTCGCATAACTTTTTGTTTTTATGAACCTTGAACTTCATCTGTCACATTGTTCCCCTGTCACCCCATTTTGTGAGACCTTATGTATCTCTGCAGTCTGCTTTGGACTGAACTGCCTGGAGTAATTTTGTATCACCCGTGAACTCTGTATCCTGGTCATTTATGAATATGTTGAACAGCACTGGTCCCACTACAGACCTCTGAGGAACACCTCTATTTACCTTTCTCCATTCTGAAAATGAACCATTTATTTCCTACCCTTTATTCCCTGTCTTTTAACCAGTTACTGATCCAGAAGAGGACCTACACTTTTATCCCATGACTGTGTACTTTGCTTAAGAACCTTTGGAGGAGGACCTTATCAAAGGCTTTCTGAAAGTCTAAGTCCACTATATCCACTGGGTCAGCTTTGTTCATATTTATTGATCCCCTCCAAGAGTTCTAGTAAATTGCTGAAGTATGATTTCCTTTCGCAAAAGCAGTGTTGGCTCTTCCCCAAGGGATCACGTTCATCTCTGTGTTAGATAATTCTCTTCTTTGCTATGCTTTGTCTGGTACTGAAGTTAGACTTACCAGCTTATAACTGCAGTTGGGGCCACATTTCTCAGCTGATGCAGACTGATGTTGGTGACAGGTTACATATCAGTTACAAACAATGAGTCCTGTGGCACTTTTAAAGACTAAAAATTTATTTATCACAGGGGTGTCCAACCTTTTTGGGTGAGGGGTCACATTGCAATTCTTTTCTCAGCGGGGAGACCAGTGAGAGAATGTTTGATAGATAAGACATGCAAATCAGTCTTTATTAATAAAACTTTAATAAAATAATTAGTGTGATATTTGGCATTGCTTTTGCTTGCCGTGTACTGAGGACGGGGGGCAGGGATGCCCCTTTGAGGGGGCAAGGCAGAACATGGATAGAAATTGACAAGGGCCCCAGCCAGCCCCAGCTCACAGGTTCTTGCAATAGCATTCTGTGGGTTGGCTGAAAGCCTTCGGCAGGCTGGAGTCTGGCCTCCGGGCCGCAGATTGGACAAGTCTGTTATTGCATGAGCTTTTGTGGGAGAAAATCCCACTTTGTCAGATGCTTTGAGGATGGCTTCCAAAGGGGCAGCCGTGTTAGTCTAGTTCAGCAAAAGAAGCAAGGAGTCCTGTGGCACTTAAAGACTAACATTTATTTATTGCATGAGCTTTTGTGGGAGAAAATCCCACTTTGTCAGATGCTTTGAATATAGGGGAACTTACACTCCCCTGCATTTATTTTCATCCCATTCTGTAAGTCATGGGATCAGGTCACATTGTAACAGCAAATCAGAGCAGTTGTTAAGATTCAAACACTGGGAAACAGCACATAGAGGAGGGTGAAGTCAAATCACTTGTGATGGAAAAAGAAGCCATAGTCACAATTTAAATCCTGCTTTCATACAATCAAATCTGCAGACGTCCCACATCCCCTTTTTGAGCACTGGCTCCAGATTAACTCTTTTCCAGTCTTCTGGAATTTCTAAGTGAACCACAGATCTCTTCAGACAGCCTTTCTGGGGCTTGGGGAAAGCAATCAAGGCCTGCTGATTTAAAAAATACAGTAAATGCTGGTTGACATTTGGCTTAGTTGCTAAGGGACTGGAAAGTACTTCACCATCTTCACGTGAAACAAGTACATCACTCTTCTGGAAACGTAGAATAGAAATATTGCATGAACACTTCTGCCTTGCCTGCTTTATTATTGACAATTTTATTATCGCCATCTAGTGAGGAGCTGATAGCATTGGTAGGATTTCTCTTCTCCCTGGCATACTTTCCAGCCCCCAGCCCCCCCAGTGACATTAGCCCTGTCAGCCATGGATTTCTTTCCTGATGTCTTTGATTTCCGGTATCAATTTCTTTTTTTTATATTTCATATCTTCTCATTTATATTCATTGCTATCTTCCTCTTTATTCCATTTGTTCAGAAGTTGTTTCCAATCTCTGCCTTCACTTCCCCCATTGACCAGCTGGGGCTCTTAGCCAGACTTGGTGTCTTTCCCAGTTCTACAGTTGAGACTGTGGCCATCACTAACTGAACAGTTCAAATCATCAGTCACCTTTTTCTATGAGATGGTTCCTTCCAATGTATTTCACCCCTAACTTCCCTTGGTTTCAATAAGTTAACCCTTGTGACGCACCATGTTTATAGTATGGGTTCAGACTTTTCCGTTTGCTCATGCTGAGTGCAGACAGATTGTGATCCCTGTCCAGTGATCATTTCCTCTTACCACTGAATGTCACTTGGCCTCCCTTCTCTAACTTAAAACTGCATTATTGAAGCGCTCAAATCATGGTTTAGACTAGAGACTTTATGGTACAGAGGATCCACCAGCATATGAGTCATGCCCCATGCTAGAGAGGAAGGTGACAAACTCCCAGAGCTTGCCAATCTCCCCTGGGAGAAAATTCCTTCCTGACCCTAAATATGGTGATCAGTTAAACCCTGAGTTACCTGTGCAAGACTCACCAGCCAGAGACCTAAGAGAGAATTATCTGTAATAACTCAAAACTCCCTCTCTCACGTCTCATCTCAGGCCACTGGCATATCCATCACCAGTAGTCAAAGATCAGTCACTTGCCAAACTAGGTCATCCAATCAGACTGGTCTGTCTGTAAATTAATCTGTTTTAAAACCAATTAAGCTTTTTGCCGCTTCGGCTTCTGTAGAAGGCTGTCTCATCAGTGCACAATGTAACAGTACTAATACCTTCCTCTCTCTGCTGGAAATAGCTCATCCAAAACATCCTAGGCCTGTCTTATTTTCTTCCACAGTCCCATCACATTGGCAGCTCACAGTCACCCTGTGAGCAACCAATACCCCCAGGTTCTCCTTCAAGCGGTGCTCATGTCAACTCCATTTAGGTGTGTGCACGGCTGCCGGCAGATTTTTCCCTAGCAACTCCCATGGCCAGAGGGAGCCCCCCTGAAGTTGCACAGTAGCAACGCTGTATATATTCTCCCTCCGACCACTCCCCCTTCAGTTCCTTCTCACCACCGTGGCGGCTAGTTGGCTTCCAGTGCTCTGCATGAGACGCTCCCTAGCTTGTTTTTCTTCTCTCTGGTTACTGTATATAGTTATTAATTAGTATTTATCCTAGTTACAGTTAGTTTTTAATAGTTTTAATAGTTAAGGTTGGTTACCACCCCCCCCCCCCCCATTACGGGACTGCTGTTCGCGGCTCGGGTTCCCCACAGGGGAATGCCAGGTTTCCTTGGCTTTAAGGCACGCTTGCAGAAAATCCATGCCAAAAAGTGATCCCCATTCCACCTGTTTAAAGTGTCTGGGGGAGGCACATCTGCAAGTTAAGTGCCGGTTCTGCAAAGATTTTAAGCCCAGGACTCTAAAAGAGAGGTCTCAAAGACTAAAAATCTACCTCATGGAGGAGGCTCTTAAACCGGCATCGTTGGCGTCTGAACCATCGATCGGCGTGGTTTCAACACAAAGCGCCCCGACCACCAAGATGCACTCGGCACCGTCAAGACCCCAGCACCGTGCTGCTTCCTCCCATCCACTGTCCCGGCACCGATCACAATCTCCGGTGCCAAAGAAAAAATCTAAGACTGCTAGGGGTCGCTCCCCCCCCATAAGGCAAAACCAACTGACTCTGGGGTGATGAGACACGTCGGGCCACCTTACCCAACTCCCAGCACTGAAGCAAGACCCACGGGATGGGGATCTTGTGCCAAACTGGGCACCGGTGCCTCCCTCGGAGGTGGAGACCGAGGATGAGGCGGAGATGGTCAGGTCTCCCTCGACACCGGAGACCTTCGATGCTGCCATGGACCTGACTGAGAGCACTATTCAGGGCAATGAGGCTCCAGCACCAGCCCCAGCTCTCTCAAGGGGGAAGCCCACCCCGCTACCATGGCCACTGCGCCGACCCTCTCCGGCACTGAGATCGCCGGCACTAGCGTGGTCGCCGAGATCCCTGTCTCCCTCGCAATCGGAGGAGGGCTCGGAAATCTCATGATGGAGCAACTCCAGATCAACCTCCCGTTTCACCGGCTCACAGGATCCACCCCCTGTTCCTGGTGCCGTGGGGACTGCAATAGCAGAACTCAGGGCCATGGCCCTTTTGGACATCTTGGGCCTTTCGCCAAGGGCAGGGTCAACATTACTCAAGGTCCTCTCGAGCAGGAGATCCCTGTCAAAATCGGAAATGATCTCCCAACCGCCCACAACTGCAGAATCCCATCATGCTGCAGCTCATACACCGGCACCATCTCACCGGTGCCACAGCAGCGCCTCCAATTAATCAAGTAGAGGGAGTAGAGCCCGCCATTATCAGGGGTTCGTCATCGTCATCGTCCCCTGGAGAAGATCTGGCCGGTACTGCGCTAGCCCCCTCCTTGGAGGACAGTAGGCTCTATCAGGACCTACTGAGAAGGATGGCCTCCAACATGGACATTCAAGCACAGGAGATCTCTGAGGACACTTCTGACCCCACAACAGACATCCTATCACCCCCCGGGCCCCTCAAGGGTGGCTCTTCTCATCATAAAGTCTATCGAAAAGAATACGAAGCAGATTTGGCAAACCCCGTCTTCCGCTCTGCCTACAACAAAGAGAGTGGAAAAGAAATATTTTGTACCAGCTAAGAACTAAGAGTTCTTGTACACCCACCCGGCACCGGGCTCCCTGGTTGTGACAGCTGCCCTTGAAAAAGAGAGACAAGGTGCCCTGGCTCCCACCCCAAAATCGAAGGACGCCAAAAAGTTAAAACTCTTCGGCCACAAGGTCTATTCTACAGGGGGCTTACAGCTCCAGGTAGCAAACCAGCAAGCTATACTGAGTCGCTACACACATAAGACATGGTCGTCCATGGAGAGGTTTGCTGTTGATCTCCCACTGGATTCTAGGAAGGACTTCAACTCCCTAGTGGAGGAAGGGAAGGCAGTGGCTTAAGGCCTCCCTTCGAGGGGCCCTGGATGCTGCAGAAGCAGCAGCACAGGTCATGGCATTGGGTATCTCAATGTGCCACTGCTCTTGGCTACAAGTCTCAGGACTACCCCCAGAAGTCCAACAAACAGTCAATCTTTATTCTCGTCCCAAATGGACTCAAAACTACATAGTCTAAAAGACTCTAAAGCCACTCTGAAATCCCTGGGGATGCACACCCCGGTGTCCCAGCGCAGGCACTTTAAACCACAGGCCTTCGCTAGGGCTGCAAACCAATATCAGAGGCAGGACTCTAATCGCAGCCAGAACCACAGTAGGCACGGGCAGTTCTCATCAAGCTCCAAGTACAGTGCCCTGAAACAGCCTCAGGGCTCCAAACAGAACATTTGACTCTTCGATCGAGGACAGCGCACCAACCCCATGTCTCTTCCACATCCGTTTAGCCCGCTTCCTCCCTGCGTGGTGCCAAATTACATCAGACAAATGGGTCCTACGCACGGTGGAACTGGGCTATTCTATCTAATTCCATACCATCCTGTTTTCACGCCCTCCCCAGTCCCCGTCCCTTTTCAGGGACCCCCCCACTAACAAACCCTTTTGGCAGAGGTCCTGCAGCTGACCGAAATAGGAGCTGTAGAAGAGGTCCCCCCAATTGCAGAGGGAAAGGGTTTTATTCAAGATATTTCCTGATTCCAAAATCCAAAGGCAGGCTCAGGTCCATTTTAGATCTCAGGGCCTTGAACAGATTCATAAAAAAGATAAAATTTCATACGGTTTCCCTGGAATCAGTGATTTCTTCCCTCGACCTGGGAGACTGGTTCACTGCCCTCGATCTCTGTGATGCATATTTTCACATCTCCATCACTCCCAAGCACAGACGTTTCCTGAGATTTATGGTGGGACCGCACCACTTCCAGTTTGCTGTCCTCCCATTTGGGCTGTCTACGGCTCCAAGGGTTTTTACTGAATGTATGGCCGTTGTAGTGGCTTTTCTACGCAGGAATTGGGTCCACATGTTCCCCTATCTAGACGACTGGCTGGTCAGGGGATCCTCAAGAGAACACGTTCTGGCCGGTCTAGGTCTCATTCAAGATCTCTTCAAGGACCCGGGGCTGTTGATCAATACACAAAAATCAGTTCTCAGCCCCGCCCAATCCATAGACTTCATAGGGGCCACCCTCGATTCGATTACTGCCAGAGCGTCCCTTCCGCCACAGCGCTGGCAGGCAATAGTATCAATTATTCAGGACTGGTCCCGCGGCCCCTTAACTGCCCGCACATGTCTCCAGCTGTTAGGCCACATGGCCGCTTGCACACACATAGTACCACTGGCCAGACTGTCCATGAGACCGTTACAACTGTGGCTTGCCTCAGTTTATCGCCCTGCCGGGGACAGCCTGGACTTAGTGATTTCAGTGCCGGACTCTGTCCTGAACTCTCTGTCATGGTGGATGGATCAGGCAATAGTGTGTGCAAGAGTCCCCTTCAAAAAATCTCAACCCGAGCTAACCCTAGTTACGGACGCCTTGGACAAAAGTTGGAGTGCCCACCTGGGACACCTTTCCACACAGGGGAGGTGGCGGGCTCGGGACAAGTTAGCCCACATCAATCTCAGGGAACTTCGAGCGGTCTGTCTTGCCTGCCAAATATTCAGGGCCCAATTGGAGGGCCGCCACATTGCTGTGAAGACGGACAATGTAGTGGCAATGTTTTATATAAACAGACGGGGGAACATGGTCTCCCCTCCTCTGCAAAGAGGCGATGGCTCTATGGGATTTTTGTACCCCTGTGGGAATAACCCTGGAAGTCTCTTATCTCCCAGGGGTACAGAACAGGATTGTGGATTCCCTCAGCGGTTCCATTCGCCCCCACGAATGGTCCCTGAAGGGCGAGGTTGTACTTACCATCTTCTGGCTCTGGGGCACTCCCCGAGTGGATCTGTTCGCAACCAGTCTCAACTCCAAGTGTCGTCAGTTTTGCTCGTTCCTAGGGCTCGAACCCCCAGTCCATGGGAGGTGCCTTCCAGAGGTCCTGGTCCAACCACCTACTCTACACCTTCCTGCCCTTTCCACAGGTGGGCAGAGTCCTGGTGAAGGTGAAGTCAGACAGAGCTTCCATCATCTTAATAGCTCCAGCATGGCCACGCCAGTACTGGTTCTCCACCCTTCTGGACCTCCTCATATCAGCCCCCGTCCCACTCCCACCAACCCCAGACCTACTGATCCAGGACCAGGAGCTCCTCAAGCACCCGGACCTCATATTGCTCCATCTCACAGCATGGAAGCTCCATGGTTAAGTGCTACTGAGCAGGAATGCTCTCACCAAGCGAGAGAGGTGCTGTTGGAAAGCAGGACACTCTCCACCAGACTGACATACTTAGCAAAATGGAAGAGATTTGCCACCTGGTGTGACCAAAATTCGAAGATCCCTACAACATGTACCATCTAGATGATCTTGGTCTACCTGATGCTATTGAAACATCAGGGGCTGTCGAATTCCTCCTTAAAGGTCCACCTGGCAGTGATCTCAGCCTTTCATGACTGGACAGACGGACAATTTTTTCCAACCCTATCACGGTTCGGTTCATGAGAGGCCTGGTGAAGAAATTGCCTCCTGTAAGGGCTCCGGTTCCACAGTGGGACCTGAATCTGATCCTTAATGCCCTGACAAGACACCCCTTCGAGCCTATGGCGACCTGCTTGGACTTATCCTGGAAGGTCGCCTTCCTCATTGCAATCACATCGGCAAGGAGGGTCTCATAACTCCAGGCCCTTACTACAGACCCTCTGTACTTGGTGTTTTTTAAGGACAAGGTCAGACTGTGGCTCCACCTGGCATTTTTACCCAAGGTGATCTCCCACTTTCACTCCACCCAGGACATCTTTTTGCCAGTGTTTTACCCTAAACTACACACTTCTAAGTGGCAATCAGTACTGCCTTGCCTCAACGTTCGCCGAGCTCTAGCATTTTATCTGGAAAGGACTAAGGCCTTCAGAAAGTCCCAGCAGTTGTTCATTGCGGTCGCCAACAGGATTAGAGGTCAACCAGTTTCTGCCCAAACAATTTCTAACTGGATCACCTCATGTATAAAGACCTACTATTTGCTTGCTCACAAACCCCCTCTGAAAGTCTCGGCTCATTCTACAAGGGCTCAAGCAGTGACAGTGGCCTTCAGTGCCAAAGTCCCAATAGAGGACATTTGTAAAGCAGCGATGTGGTCATCGATTCACACATTCACAGCTCACTATGCGATCATGCAGCAGGCAGTGCAAGATGCTTCGGTGGGCAGGGCAGTACTCAACTCCTCCTTGTGATGCATACCGACCCTGCCTCCTCTGATCGCTTGGGATTCACCTAAATAGAGTTGACATGAGCACCACTCGAAGGACAAAGATGGTTAATCACCCTTTCTGTAACTGTCGTTCTTTGAGATGTGTGCTCGTGTCTACTTCAGACCCTCCCACCTCCCCTCCTTTGGTTTGCTGAGAAGGAGCTGAAGGGGGAGTGGTTGGAGGGAGAATATATACAGTGCTGCTACTGTGTGACCCCAGGGGGCTCCCTCTGGCCAGGGGAGTTGCTAGGGAAAAATCTGCCAGCAGCCGTGCATGCGTGCACACCTAAATGGAGTAGACATGAGCACACATCTCGAAGAACGACAGTTAAGGAAAGGGTGACTAACCGTCTGTCTTCTCCTTTGTCACTTCCAACTGATGCATCCCCCACTTATGGCAAAAAATCATCTTATCGGTCAAACCAGTGGTGTGACTAACTAAGTAGGCGTGGAATGGAAATGAGCGTAATAAAGACAGTGGCCAAGTGGGTTAGTAGAAATGGCAACAGGAAACCAGACATAGAGATTAATGGAGTATGATTAAACCAGACTGACCAGTTCAGCCACGTTGGCTAGGCTATAGAACAGTGGTTGTCAAACTTTTTTTTTCTTGAGACCCACTTGAAAAAAATAATTTATGCACCGTGACCCAATAGTTAAATCTCTCAGCAATACAGTCCAGTCTTTAGGTGGTGGCAGCAGTGTGCACCATGACCCAGTACTTGAGGGTCCTGACCCCTAGTTTGACAACCACTGCTAGAGAAGATGGTGCGACTGAGCAGGAGATTGTGGGAAGTTGGAATAATACCTTAGGGTGTGCATGGTGACCACACTGGAAAGTGAAAGCAGGATTATGCAAAATGATGCTCCAACAATGCAGAAGCTAGTGCACTTCCAACGGGGAGGTGGCTGCTTGTCAGTCAAAAGAACTGTGCTGCATTTTCTGCATGTTAGCACAGTTCCTGGTCCACAACTGGGGCTTAGACCCTGAGCGAATAACAGTAACAAATATTGAGTAATGACCACGTTCATCATGTGTTTATCAGTTTATTTTTCTCTTTCAGTGCCCTGGAACATACCCTGTTCCTGTCAGGAGATGGGAGACGGAGAGATGCTCTGTTTCCCAATCCCTGCTTGTACCTGAGACTCCTGCTGGCTCAGCGGCAAGGACAAATGGCCTTCCTGACCATGAGGATAACCCTGCCTAGAAGGGCGCCTCAGCTCCAGGCAAAGAAAGGGTCTCGATTTGAAGAAAGGTTCAAAGACTGTATCAGGCGAAGTTCCAGAGGTGCAGCTCTGTTAGCCTCCTTCAGCAAAACAGACAACAGGTCCTGCGGTACTTTTAAAGCTGAATGAACTTATTAATTGCAGGTGATTTCTAGGCAGAAAAATCCTGCTTTGTCAGCGTGGGCCCAGACGAGCTCTCAGTGAAGGGGGTTCTCCAGTATGCGCCCCAGCACTAGAAATTGGTGGGGTGGGGGCACTGTTGGGTGTGTGGGTGTGGGTGTGTGTGTGTGGGTGTGGGTGTGCGCGTGCCCGCGCGTGTGCGCACAGGCCATGAAACCTGTGTGCGCAGAGAGTCTCTGTGGGTGCTCGCAAAGGGCTGTTTGCGCGCACAGGCTACGGGTAACTAGAGGGACGAGCGGGGCGCGGGGCGCTCACCGGCTCTGGGCGGGGCCGGGCCGGGCTGTCCCCGGGGCCCGGGCAGGAGGCGCCCCAGGACCGGACACTGGCGGGCGGCGGGCGGGGGGACGCTGGGTAATTCAGGGGATTGGGGGGGGGGACCCGGGTTTCTCCCCTCGTCGTCCTTAACTGCGCCCGCCCCGCGCCGCCCCGGAAGCACTCGGGACAGCTGCGCCCCGCGCCCTGCGAGCGCCGTTTCCGCTTCCGCCTCGGGCCGCCGCTGATGACGTCCCAGCCACGCCTCCCAGCGGTCCCCGCGGCCGGAAGCGGAAGCGGGGCCGGAGCGACCGGCCGCCCCGAGCGGCGGGGCCCATGAGCGGCGGGGGAGCCGCGGGGCGGCCGGGGCAGGCGGCGGGCTGGAGCCGGACACGATGCCCCGCAGGAAGCAGAGCCACCCGCAGCCGGTGAAAGGTGAGCGGGGCCGGGCCGTCTCGTCTCTCCGGCTTCGCCCGGCCCGGCCCGGGGCCGTAACGTGCTCGGGCCGCAGCCGGACGGGCCCAGCCTCTTCTCCCCCTGCAGCGCGGCCCGGAGGCGGGGAGCGGGCAGGGCCGGTGTTGGGAGCTGGGACGGGCCTGGCCGCAGCGGGCGAGGAGATTTTCTGCCCCGTCTCTTTCCCCGCAGCCGGCAGCCGGCAGCCCCTCTTCGCTGTTTGCGGCGGGCGGAGAGGCTGTTTTGTCCGCCTGTCGGGCGTCCCTGCTCCTTTTTGAGGAGCCTGTGGCCGTGGCCCGTGGTTCTCCTGTTCACACCGGCTCTCAGCAGACATCGGTGTAGCTGAGCCGTGCCACGGGGGGCAAGCCGGGCCTCGGCTGTTGGGATTCACGCTGGCTCGTTGAGAGCGAGCTCGGAGGGGACGAGAGCAGGGGAGTCTCGCAGGGCGGCCGGGGTGCGGGCCAGAGCCCTTCGGGGGGGGGGGGGGGAGATGGGCAGCTCCCCACCTGCTAGTGGAGCAGCATCAGCTCGTCCTTTCAGGCAAGAGAGTTTCTGATTCTTCCTACGCTCAGCAAGTGCGGCGTAGCCATTAGAGGAAGCTGGTCTTCCTCCCCTCCGCCAACTGTGCAAAGCAGAGGGCTCCCGGCGGCAAGTGAGCAGGTAGAAAAGGGCGCTCTGGTTAGCGTTGCCGCGTGGAATGGCAGAAGCTGAGGGCTGGCGTGAGTGCTGGAGCAGGTTTACCGAGACTCAGGGCTGCCCTCTCCTGCTGTGCTGAAAGCTGGGAGGTTGTAGGGCACTTTCTAAACAGCTGGTGGTGCATGAAGAACTGTCCCTGGAGCCTTTGCCAAAGCTGTGGTTCCCCATGAGCGGCCTGGGCCCAGCACTTGTTCTTGTTCCTGTGCGGGGCTGTGCAGGAGGCAAGGAAGGGCAGCTGGGTAGTGGAGTCCTCAGCCGGTGCTTAGCACATTTCCTTGTGCCCCAGCAGTAACCAGCTGGTGCTCCGTGTGTTGCAGTGGATGCTGAAGACGCTTTTGAGGAGACGCCGGGCGGAGGCCTAGTGCTGCAGAGTGACCTGTTACTGGGTCAGGACCTGGAGTTTGAGGACAGCGGCGACAGGATCATGGGCTTTGAGAAAGACTCGGAAGGTTTGTCTGCGTGCACTGCGGGCGCTCTCCACAGAGCCTACAGGCCTGCCGTGAAAGGGAGACTCTGGTTGGAGCTGTCGAGAGCAGTTCTTGGCCAGCCCTTTCTGCTGGTAATTGGGGCAGCAGTGCTCATTGCTGGTGGGGCGGGGGTGATGTTGGCCCTTTGCTCAGGGTTTGGGGGAGAAGTCAGCCCTTGGTGAGGCAAGGACCGCCATCCTGTGGAGGAGTGGGGAGCCTGTGGGCATCCAGCCTCTGACAGTGTTTCCCAACAGCTGCTGCCAGGCTGAATTCTGAAGCTGTGGCCCGGAGCCACCTGGTTGCTGGGAGTGTGCCCTGCCCACTGACCCCAATGTTCCTATGTGGGCCCCCTAAGATTCTGGGTGGGGGGACAGACTGGTGCATCACCCACCCGTGGCTCCACTGAATTGTATCTGCCATCATGCTGCCCAGTTAGCTACACCTCTGAGCCGTGCAGAGGCAGGGCTGGCTCTTGTGCAGGTCTGGGGAGAGGCGGGTTGGGCTCAGCTCCCTCTCTCTGCCTGTGTGCTGCAGCGTGTTCGCCAGTCCAGCTCCTGTCTCTCGACTCTGGCAGCGTACAGAATTGGGGGGGACCCACTCGCTAAGTTTTGTCTGGGCGCATGCCTGCAGTGCTCCACGGAGAAAAGGCAGTTGTTTGCAGTGGTGCCTTGTGAGTGAGGCAGAGCCTAGGAGCAGACCTGTTCCTTCCTTCCTTCTGAGAGAGGGTGTTGGGGGCTGTGCTGCCTGCTCTCTGGTAGTGACACAGGGAGGAGCCTTTGGTTCTTGCTTTGAAAAGTACAGAAGGAGAAATCTTTAGACATGGATGAAGAAGTGAGAAAGCAACTTTTATGCACCTGGGTTGTGATGGCCCTAACTAGGGACAGCATCACAGCCTACTTATTGCTGCAGGACCTTGTCTCATTTGGCAAGCTATGCAGCATGTTTGGGAGGCAGGGCTGCATGGAAGATTGGGCTGAGGTGCTTGCTGTTCATGTTGTGTTAGGTGGCAGAGCTAGGAATGCGCTGGAGGTGGAAAGTGGATTGGCTAAGGCTCCTGATGGGCTGGACCTCAGAGATTTAGGTTCTCATCTTGTTTCTGTACTGCATGCGCTGGGGCTGTGAGCAGTTTTTCTTCTCTAGTGTATGTGTGCTGCACTCATGTGGTGACCTTGGTCTGACCCAGGGTCAGCCTGCAGGCTTCAAGCAGCTACTCTGGACAGTTGCATCAGTGTCAAAAACCATCACTGGTCAGCCTGAATCCATCTGTAAGTGGGGAGAGTGAGCGTGAATGAATGTTTGCTGGGCTCCAGTACTCTGTGCCAAGCACCACAGAAAATCCCATGAGGAAGTTAGTTACTCCATGTTTGGGGAGTGCGCAGTAAAGCAGGCTCGGGGATGGGTTGGGGAGAGGTGGAGTCACAAGCTGCGTTAAGAGGCTAAATGGAAATATTGAGCAGCTGCCTCATTCCCTAAGCTCTGTCCATGCACTGAATGAGACATGGTCCCATGGTAAAATAGTATCTGCTGCTTCTGTAACTGCAGACTGATGGATTGGGCATACCCAGGGTGTCCAGGGAGTGTCAGCTGTGTACTGTTGATGGATCAAGCTCTCGCCACATCCCAGACCTAATTTACCTTAGAAGCACCCTAAAAGTTGTGCTCTTCTTGGCCAGGACAGAGCTGGCCTTGAAGGATTTGCAGCTGAGGTGGCCTAGCTGTGAAACAAAATTCCAGATGTGTTCAGAGGAATCTGACCTCTGGTTACCTAGGTAATGCTGCCAAGTCTTCTTCTTTCAGAAAGTCTTCTGTTTCCACCCCCCCAGAGCTGCTGGCCCTGACGAGAGAATCCCTGAAAGCGCAGCTGGAACTCAATCTGATGAGGAAGACACTCGTTCCCGAGGAAGGCTGCATTCAGCCCTTAGATCAGTGGTTTCCCAACTTTTCTCTGCCGTGACACACCTTGATACCTTCAGATTTTTTGAGGCACACCATTATTAAAAAACTCATGAATATTCAAATTAATTTGAAGTACTGATGAATATTCATGAGCCATGGCATAGTGTTTCAGAAATGTTCCTATGTGCGGTAATAGGGGTAGTAGAGCAGGGGTGGCAAAAGAGGGAAGGTCAGGAGTCATGTGCAGTGGCAGGATTGAGTGTGGGGCACAGAGCAGGGCAGGGGAGGCAAAAGAGGATCAGGGCAGCCATGTAGGGAACAGCACAAGGGTGGTGAGAGAGGAGAGAAGAAGGGAGAACAAGAATGGTTTGGGGGGGGGGCAGGGGGAACCTGGGGAGTGGGAAGGTAGGGCAGGGGAGCATGGCGCAGCACCCACATCCCCCTTCTCCACAGTGGCTCCCTGCCACCCAGGGCAAATCCTCACCCCACTGCTGCTCCCTCCCACTCCAGTGGGTCCCGTCCTCCACTTCCCCAGCACCCTGCTGCCTGTGATGGACCCTCCCATCACTGCAAGGGTCAGAAGTAGGCCCCCAGACCCCAGCTACACCCCCCACACACAGCCACCCCACAACCCCAACTACACACCCTCTGCTACATAGCCACTCCCACCCACCTCTGCTACACACACACCTGCCGCACACAACTGCCAGCAGCCCTCCCCAGCAAAGCCCTTACGTGGGCTGTTTGGAGGCTGCCTGAGACAAACCAAGGGTAAATCATGTCTGACCAATCTCATTTCCTTCTATGAGCAGATGACTGGTTTTCTGGATGCAGGAAGAACCGTTGATGTCATATACCTTGATTTAGCAAGGCTTTTGATACAGTTTCCCACAGCATTCTCATTGGCAAATTAAGGAAGTATGGGTTGGATAGGTGGACTGTAAGGTGGATAGAAAACTGGCTAGATCAACGGTTTCAGCGTGTAGGAACCAATGGTTCCATGTCTAGCTGGCAACCAGTCACGAGTGGTGTGCCCCAGGGGTCGGTCCTGGGGCCAGTTCTGTGCAGCATTTTCATCAATGATCTGGATGATGGAATAGACTGCACTCTCAGTAAGTTTGCGGATGACACCAAGCTGGGGGGAACAGTAGATACGCTGGAGGGCAAGGACAGGATTCAGGGAGACCTAGGTAAATTGGAACAGTGGGCCAATAGAAATCTTATGAGGTTCAATAAGGACAAGTGTAAAATCCTGCATGTGGGACGGAAAAACCCCATGCACCGCTACAGGCTGGGGAATATTCAGCTAAGTAGCAGCAGTGTAGAAAAGGACCTGGGGGTCATGGTGGATGGGAAGCTAGATATGAGTCAGCAGTGTGCTCTTGCAGCCAAAAAGGCCAATGGCATACTGGGCTGCATCAAAAGAAGTATTACCAGCAGATCAAGGGATGTGATCATTCCCCTCTATTCTGCACTGGTAGGGCCACATCTAGAATACTGTGTTCAGTTTTGGGCTCCCCACTACAAAAAGGACAGGGACATGCTAGAGAGAGTCCAGTGGAGGGCAACCAAAATGATTAAAGGGCTGGAGCACAAGCCCTATGAGGATAGACTGAAAGTATTAGGCTTATTTAGTCTGCAGAAGAGAAGATTGAGGGGGGATTTGATAGCAACCTTCAACTACTTGAAGGGATGCTCTAAGGAAGATGGAGCTCGACTGTTCTCGGTAGTAACAGAGGACAGAACAAGGAGCAATGGTCTCAAGTTGCAGTTAGGGAGGTCGAGGCTGGATATTAGAAAAAACTTTTTTACTAGGCGAGTGGTGAAGCATTGGAATGAGCTGCCAAGGGAGGTGGTGGAGTCTCCATCTTTGGAGGTGTTCAAGGCCCGGCTGGACAAAACCATGAGTGGGATGGTTTAGTGGGAGTGGTCCTGCCTCTGGCAGGGGGTTGGACTAGATGACCTCTGAGGCCCCTTCCAACCCTAGGATTCTGTGATTCTATGAAACTGCTCCACCCTGCAGAGGGCGATTCACGCACTCCCAACCTCCCACAGCTCTCTGCTGGCTGGGCTTAAGGTGGAGCCACCAGAACACTGTATTCGGGCTGCTCCTGCTGTTTTTAGGGGGACCCCTCGAACTCCGCATTCCAGTGCCTTCCTCTATTTTTTTAGGGGGGCTGGAAGGCTGCCTGCCTAAAAATAGGGGGCCCTGGAACTGTGTTCGGGTGCCTTCCCCCTTACTTTAACCCCTGCCTTTTCCCAGCCCTGAACAGCCCACATGGCTGGGCTGAGCTGGGTGGGAACTTTAACTCCAGCTCTCGGGGATGCTTGCGGCACACTTTGGGTGATGTCACGGCACACCAGTGTGCCCCGGCATGCTAGTTGGGAACCAGTGCCTTAGATGATAGGGGGATTCCTGACTTTGCAGCTGGAGTGTTGGCAATGCATTTAGTAAATGAAGGGAGGTCCCTATCCCTGGCATCCTCACAGGTCCCTGCCAGGCATCAGCAGGTCCTGCAGTGCCAGGCATCATTTCAAACACATCCCAGTGCTCAGTTACAAGAGGGGAAAGCCAAGACTTAGGAAAGTGCTTGTGGGTTCCAGTGAATCCAGCTGAATGAGAGCTCCCAGGACAATGGTTTAGCTGAGAGAAAACGTGGCCCTGACCTGTACAAGCAGGCAGGGGGGCTTTGCTTCTGTCTGTGGTGCTAGAGCAGTAGCCATGGGATACTGCATCCAGACTGCAGAAAGGCAGCTGGCAAATTGGAGGGGGCTCAATGAAGAGCCACACAAATGGCTTCAGACCCAAATGGGTGCAGTGACCTCAGAATAATGCTGCAGGAGGCATTTCCGCTGCCCTGTGGTGAAGATGAATGCAGAGACTCGTGTAGGGGGTTGGCCGTATGAGATGGCACTGCACTGGCAGCTCGGATGTTGTATTCTGTCACTGACCTGTGGCATGGCCGCCTTGCCGACAGGATGGTGGCCCTGACCTCCTCAGGGCACTCGTGTGATGATTCTACAAAGGTTTCGGGGGGTGGGGAGGGGAGAAGGTGTGGTGTGGCACAGAAGTGAGGCCTTGTGGTCAGCTGGGTGTGCTGCTAGTGCCACTTGCCAGTCTGGATGTGTTCCTATCCCTCCCCATGCAGCTCCATCTTTACTCGTCCTTGACAGCCCTCAGCACCATACTGGGGGCCCTTGGATTGGCCCAGACTGTGGCCGAGCCCTGCTCCCCAGCACCACCTAGGCTTCCACTAGCTTTTGTGGGAGAAAATCCCACTTTGTAAGACGCTTACAAGTTCCCCCGTCTTCAAAGTGTTTGAAGTGGGATTTTCTCCCACAAAAGCTCATGTGATAAGTAAATTTGTTAGTCTTCAGGTGCCACAGGACTCCTTGTTTGTTTTACTGAACTAGACTAACATGGCTGTCCCTTTGGAACTAGGCTCCCGCTGTGGGCGTGTGGCATGGTGAAGGTGGTCAACCCCCTTCTTTCTGCCTTAGTTATCCCTGGGCTGGACTGAGGCACCCTGATTCGAGGGCCAGTGCATGGCCGCAGGCTGCAGGGAACTGCCAAAAGCAAAACCCTGAAATAATGAGGGAGTGGGGAACCGCTGGGTGAGGATCAAGACCACAGCAGGGGCCTGAGGAAAGGGCGTGGGGGCATGGCTCAGGCAGAGGATGCTGTGGACAGTCAGCTTGCAGAAGTCAGAGGAAAGGGGAACAACTGTGAGCCTTCCAGGGCCCCAAGCGAGCCCAGCGAAGGTGGGCTGGACCTGGGCCAAGCTGTTTGTTGTGGGGAAGCAGATAAAGCACAGGAAACAAACAAGCACAAGTAGTTAAAATCATTGGATCCAAAGCGGCAGGCATGTTAGTCTAGTTCAGTAAAACACAACGAGTCTTGTGGCACTTAGCCTAACAAATATTTTTATTGCATGAACTTTCGTGGGAGAAAATTACACTTCGTCAGATGGTTTCCCCATCTTCTAACCATCTGACAAAGTGGGATTTTCTCCCACAAAAGTTCATGCAATAAAAATATTTGTTAGTCTGTAAGTGCCACAGGACTCTTTGTTTGCTTTTAAAGTCACTGGAGACTCGGGTCTGGGCCTGGAGCATGTGACCCTGTGATAGAGGATGAGAGGAGAGCCTGGCAGAAGGGCTGGGACCTCTGTACCAAGCTGTGCCAGAGCCTTGGCAGACTCTCCAGAGCTGGTTACAGTGGGTCTGCTTTACCCCAGAGCTGTCCCTGGCCACAGCCTGTAGCTCTGCTGCTGTGCAAGTGGACCGTTGTTCTCCAGCCTGCTTCTGGGCCCATGGCAGAGTGCATGTAGAGCCCCACAGCAGACGGGCTCCGGAGCCCCCTAGTTCTAGAGAGGATGCTGGAAGGGGCCATTACGATTATCTAGTTTGATTTCCAGCATTACATAGGCCAGAGACCCACCCAGCAATTCCAGAACTGAGTTAGAGCAGCACACATGGATGCATGGCCAAGTTTTGACCTCAAAACTGGATCCACGGCAGCCTAGGCCTGTGGCTCCAATGGAGCATTGTGCTGGGAGCTTCTGCTCTATTAGGGGTCCAAGTAGCTACCCGAGTCCTGCTCTGCCTTACCACAGTCCAAAGCTGTCCCCTTGCTGCAGCAGGTACCTGCCCTTGGGCTCTGGATTGTGCACTGCTCCGCGTTACAATGTGCTGGTTAACTGAGCCCAGCTCAGCAGGCCATTTGATTACTGAGTGTTTGATCTGCTCCCTGTGGTTTGGTGGCCAGTATGGGCATTGGGCATGCAGGCAGCCCCTCCTTGTGTTATTTGTTTGTGTCCCCTCATGCCTAGGAACCTCGTTATGGACCAAGTTCCTGCTGTACAAACAGAACAACAGCAGCCCTGTCCTACAGGGCCACCAGCTAAGACAAGTGGACGCAGGCAGAGGGAAATAGCCAAACAATACTGGTGAGCATGATGGGCTGTGGTCTAAGCATGCCAGCCCTGTCATGCTTTCTGTGGCTGAAGGGCAAAGGAGAGTTCAAAGGAGGTAGTGAGTTTAGTGGGGATGTTTTAGGGTGAGAGGCAGCATGAGAGAAAACGTGGAGGTGCCTGTGTGAGAATTTTACAGGTGGGCACTGGAGGCTGGCAGCATGAGCAGATCAGAGGCCTGAGTCGATCTTCAATTGCGAATGAGAGAGGAGCTGCTTGGCTTCACTTCCAAGGCCCTTCGTGGACTTTGTGCTGGAGAAGTGGGACCCTGGGGCATGGGGGGTGGGCACAGGCAGTGATCTTGGCATTAATGTTCTCAATGGATCTGAGTGGGACAAAATTGCATCGGTCAAGGCCAAAGAGATGGATGGTGCCATTGCTAATACATGAGGTGAGAGCTGGGAAGAAGGTTTTTGCTGTGGGGATGAATAGGAAGGGTTATGTCTTAGTGGTTTCATGCAGAAAGAATCAGCAAGATTTAAACATTGCCTGGGACTGAGGCCCTGGGGGAGTCCAAGTCAAAAATGATGCCCAGGCTTCAGGCGTGGCGGGGTGGTAGTGGTGGTGTCTGCAGTGATGGGAGAAGCAGGTAGCAGGGAGGATTCAGCAGCTCTGTTTTAGCCATGTTGCACTTGAGGTGATGGCTAAACATGAATGAGGCAATGACAGCAAGCCAGAATGATGCTGTAGTTTGGCAGAAGGAGACAGGTCTGTAGTAAAGGTAGATCTGAGAGTCATCAGCATGGCAATGGTAGTGGAATTTGTGTTTGCAGAGGAGGTTGCCCAGAGGTGAAGTGTAGAGGACCAAAGACAGAGCCTTGTGGAATGCCAACAGAGGAAGAGCATCCTCCAGAGGATGCAGTGAAGGAACCATTAGGGGGTGCAGGAAAACCAGGAGAGTACAGAATTGTGGAAACCTTAGAGGGCCAGGCTTCAGGAAGAAGAGCATGGCCGGTGGTATCAAAGGCAGCTGACAGATCCAGGAAGCTGAAGATGCAATTCTCTGTGCCACTGAGGAGTAAATCAAGAGTTGTCTGTCCTCTTGTGGGTTTCAGGACTAGTTACTTCAAGAAGCAGGCATTGATGGAGTCTAGAAATGCTATCTCTGACCCTTGCCCTGAGGTGACATGTACCCCATCTATATGGGGACAGTTGTCTTCCACGATTGCATTTCCTATTTTTGTAGCCTGTCTAATCTTACTGAACACTTCAGCATCCCCATCCTCACCCTGCTCAGGTATATGTCTACTGCTGTTTCTTATTCCTTAAGTAGGGAGTTTCGTTTCTGGCCATGGAAATTCTGTGGCATAATTTTGTTCACTTAAGATTTTTACTCTATTTGACTCAATGCTTCTTTTCACACAGTGTCACTTGCCCACCGGCACACCGTGCTCTGCCATTCCCATAGGTTTTGAGCTCTGCTATTGCTGTGCCCCTTTGGTTATCATTCCGTGTTTTCTGTTTGTCAGTCTGTGCTCTGATGCAGCTTGGATGTGGGGTACAGCTGGGCCTCCTTCCCTTGGGGTTGGGCTGCCCTCCAACCATGCTTCTGTGGATGATATACACTACAGCCACCCCTCTGGCCCTGTTATCATCCATTGCAACAGCAGGTGGCACCACACACCCAGCCGAGGTTACCTGGGTGCTATGCCTGAGCCAGTTACCCCACAGCCCCCAAGCGCTTCACCTCAGGAATGCACCCCAAGATGATACAGTCCTGCACTGGACAAAGGTTTATTCAGTGCAGGTTCATTAATGAAGTTCTCTACCCCCTGCCGCTAGTGTGGGGAGAATATGGGCCCACCCTGTTAATTGAGCTGAGAATCCCTGAACACTTGTCTCCAAGACACACTGGTTAATATAAAACATTAAACAGGTTTATGAGCTACAGCACAACAAATGAGTCTCGTGACACTGATAAGCTAACAAATTTATTAAACCGTTGGTGTTTGTGGGTTACAACCCATTTCTTCAGATGTAGGTCTGTAACCCCCCAGAAGCTTATGGTTTAATAAATATGTTGGTCTTTGTCAGTGCCACCACACTCCTTAATCTATTTCAGCAAAACGAATAACACAGCTGCCCCTCTAGGAGATGTCAACATACAGAAAAATAGATCTTAGGTGATTATAAGTGGTGGGCTTAAGAAATAAGTAGTTACCAAAGAAAGCAAGGTAAGATTGCAATCTAAATTCCATGCACAGACAGGATTTGAATCTAGAAATGTCTCAGCCTGAGAGCTGGTACAAGCCGGGTGCAGATCTTCAGGATACAGACAGAGCTTCCTTCCCCTGCAACACCTTCCCCAGTCCAAAGCTCTTTGTCTTCCCAGTGTTTCTTCAGGTGTTGAGTTGGGGGGACAGAAGCCAAGTGTCATGTCTCTCCCTTTGAGTCTCTTGCAGCTTGCTGCTTTCTCAGTGAAGTTCCCACTGTAAATATGCCTTGTAATGAACCCTCTCCTAAACAGGGCGAAAGGGAGCCATCAACACTGCCTGCCATACCATTGTTCTACTTGAAAAGCTGGTTTGTGGGTGTTTCCACCAACCAACCAACCAACAGCATGTTCTCTAGGAGTGTCTTCAGCAATGTTTTATAACTGCACATATCCCAATCACCAGGACAGTCATGTTTAGCAGCTCAGGACTTTTAAAATAATACCACACAAGGTGTTTGTGCAGAACACGGGATTACGCGTCAGTGATGAATGAGGTGTTGGCTTTAGACAGCGTCACTCTGTTATTTTAATACCCTAATTTAATACCAGGCAGTCAAGTTCACCCATCACAGTATTTAGAATTCTTGCTTTTGTACGTGAGCACTTAAAAAATTTGTCAATATCCAGCTGTCTCTCTTCATGTGATGCAGTTGAATGGGTCTTTTTGTTTGACTGTTTCTTCTAGGTTCCTCCCTGCACATTATCAACTTCTGTTCTCTCCTCCTTACTAGATATGGGGTATCCCTGTTAGTAGATCCTCTCCTCTAGCTGAGATGTGTCTTTCCAATCTGTGCGCTTTTCCTTGCCTTTCAACTTTTCCAACCCAGCTTTTATTTTAAAAAGGACTTTGCATGTTTTATCATTTTATGTACCAGTACCCCACTTTCATTTTGGTTTAGGTGGAGCCCATCTTGCTTTATAGACTCCTCCTTTACCAGAAGGTTCCTCAGTTCTTAATACTGTATATCTAAACCCTTCCTCCCTGCTCCATTGCCTCAGCTGCATAGCGATACCCAGCAGTTCTGTCTGTTCAACCAGCTTTGTGTGTGGAACTGAAAGCATTTCAGAGGATGCTACTACAATCTCTTAGCTGGCAACTAAATCTGGCCTGCAGGACCTCTCTCCTGTCCTCCTGTATGTCACTGGTACCTACTGGTACCATGACCATCCACTGCTCCCCAGCACTCTGCATTCAGTGAGCTTACAGACGGCAGAGAGAACAGAGACGGGGAGTAGCTGGAGAGGCGAATAGGCCAACAGTGAGAAGTTAAAGCTGGCCTAGGCAGTGAGAACTGGCACCTGAGAATAGGGAGTGGGTGGGTGTGGGCACAAGGGAGGGCAGGAGACTGGAGTTAGACAACAGACAAAAGATGCTGCTCTTGTGCCAGGTGAGGCACTGAAGGGGAAGACCTCTGCATACATTGTCCATTTTTTTCTAACTCCATCTGAGGAGGCCCTGTGAGGGGAGCCGGGTGGAGGACCAGTGACAGGTGGATGGCAGCAGGAGGGTTGGCTCTGCTGGAGAAGCAATACTCTTGGGATGGTGGCATTTCTGGGAGCCTGTGGCTGCAAAGTATGGATTCATGGGGTGCTCCAACCTCTCTCAGGGCCTGGAGTACAGCTGTCTCCTTCTCTGGTGGCCACTGGCATCAGGCACTGTCACCCTTGGCCCAGGCTGGAAAGAGGGCAGCCCGGAGCACACTGGCATCTGTCTGGCTTGGGCACTGCAGCAGTGGCTGCAGCTAGCAGGGTGCCATGGGGTGACCCTTGCATGGGGGAGGTCAGGGCATAGTTCACTAGCTCTTGGGCTGGTTTAATGGCCTCTCTGATAATCCTGTGTAGGCTAGACAAGCGCCTCACCCCCAGGGCTTGGCCAGCAGATGAACAGGGTCCCCTGGAGTTGTGGGGATTGGGGAGTTCTGCAGGGGCAGGCCCATCTGGTGAGAACCTATTTCTGCCAGGGGCATCCTGTGCAAATGCCTCCATGGCCTGGGGGAGGGGGGGTGGCTCCTTCCCAGAGGAGAGGGGCTAACAGGTGGCAGGGAACAGGTAGGGGAACTGTTCTGGGACCAGAGCTGTTTGTTCATCATAGTTGTAGTGACATGGCCAAGTTTGCAGAGGGCACAAAATTAGTCCAGATAGTTCAGTCCAAAGCAGACCATGAAGAGTTACAAAGCGATCTCACAAAACTGGGTGCCTGGGCAAGAAAATGGCAGATAAAATTCAGTGTTGATAAATGCAAAGCAATGCACATTGGAAAACATCATCCCACTATAGATACAAAATGATGGAGTCGAGTTACCCCACTGTTACCAAATAAGATCTCTGAGTTATTCTGGACACTTCTCCAAACACTGCTCTCCCTGTGCAGTGGAGCCAGAAGAGTTAACAGCATATTAGGAACTATTAGGAAAGGGATGGATCATGAGTAAATACCATAATACCACCCTGTAAATCCACAGTAGGCCCACAGCTTGAATATTACGTGTGCATCTGATCGTCCTGTCTCAGGAAAAGATGAATTCGGAATTGCAAAAAGTAAAGAGAAAGGCAACAAAAATGCTGAAGGGGATGGAACAGCTTCTACAAGAGTGGAGATTAAAACTATTGGGACTGTTCAGTTTGGAATAGACAACTAAGGGGGGAGATGACAGAGGTCTGTGAGAGGGGTGGAGAAATTAAGACTGTTATTTAGCCCTTTACATAACACACAAATCAGGGCCCACACATTGAATTTAATAAGCAATAGGTTTGAAACTAGCATAGGAAGTATTTTTTGACACCCTGCATGGATGGCTTGTGGAGCTCCTTGCCCAGGGATGTGGTGGAGGTAAAAGGTATAACGGTTCAATAAAAAAATTAGATGAGTTCATGGGGGACAGGTCCATCAGTAGCTATTAGGCAAGCTGCTCACAGTCACACTCATATGCCCTGGGTGGCTCTTGCCTCTGGCTGCCACAAGCTGAGAGTGGATGATGGGCTGGTTTGCCCAGTGATTGCGCCGTTCTGTTCATTCCTTCTGAAGCACCTGGCACCAGCCCTTTGGGGAAGGTGGGACAGTGGTGTGGCTGGGCCATAGTTCTGAGCTGGTTTGGCCATTCTTAGGTCCTGCCTAGAGGGAGGGGTTTGCAGTGGCTGCTGCGAGTGAGCATTAGGGTCCCTTGTGGTTCTTGGCCTGACTGCTCTCCTCTCCCTGGGGCATTTGCAGTAGATGCGCTGGTGGGGAAGATCGCCATCCCGGCCTGCTCACTGAGTGATGACGACTATTCCAGCTACCGGCAGCTGAGCGTGGAGAGTGACCCCGAGGAGGGGGGGGAGCTGTGCCCCCCAGCTCCGCCTTGCCATCAATGTGGCCTGCAGCTTGCTGTGCGCTTGGGACAGAGCTGCTCACAGTGTGCGGGGGTGGAGGAGGGCCAGGGCCGGCGTGTGGTATACTCGTGCCAGCTGTGCCCCTTCGCCTCCCACTACTCCAGCCACCTCAAGCGCCACATGAAGACCCACAATGGTGAGAAGCCTTTCAAGTGCCCACAGTGTGACTATGCCTCAGCCCAGCTGGTGAACCTGACGCGGCACAAGCGCACACACACAGGCGAGAGACCCTACCGCTGCCAGGCCTGCAGCTTCGCCTGCAGCAGCCTGGGCAATCTCCGGCGCCACGAGCGCATCCACAGCCAGGACAAGCCCTTCCAGTGCAGCACCTGCAACTACCGCTGCAACCAGAGTCGCAATCTCAAGCGCCACATGCTGAGCCATCGCCAGGCTGAGGCGGGGCCCTGCTGCCAGGACAAGGCCCCAGGTAGGGCGGGAGGCACTCAGCACATGGGCTGGAGCCCTAGCCCAGCCCCTCCAGGGTGGCTCCTGGGGCCGCTCCTAGGACGCAGGAGGTGAGCGGCATCTGGGTCAGTCCCTTCCCAGGCCCACGCTGCTGCGGGGAGGGAGCTTGGGATGCGTGCAGTGACTTCACCCCACAGCAGCATTATGGCACTTGCCGAGCCCTAAAGCAGGGGGAGCAGCAAGTGATGGTTGGACGGGGGGAGAGGGGCCAGTGGAACCCAGGAGCTGCCCTCCCACTAGTTGCTTTGTTCTGTGATGGGAAGCTCAGCACATGGAAGCAGGGGGAAAGGTTGGGCATGGGGGGTTCTTTTCTTCTACCTTCCATTCTCACAGCTGCCCTCTACTCTGTCTCGCAGAGCCACTGCTGCCGGAGCTGAGCCTGCATGTGAGCAGTGCTGGCAGCCCGCTCCTGCCCACCTGTGCCCGCCTGCGGGGTGAGGAGGCTGATGCTTTGCCTGAGCTGCTCTTCCCCTTCACCTGCCGTATGTGTGGGCTAGTGCTCGATGACGGCCTGGCACAGGACGACAGCCTAGCTGAGCAGATCTGCAGCCGCTGCAGCCTGGCCATGCTGAGTGCTGAGCCAGGGGAGAGCCCCTCCGAGAGTGGTACCAAGGGCTTCTCCTGCAGCCTGTGTCCCTTCGCCACGCACTACCCCAACCACCTGGCGCGCCACATGAAGACCCACAGCGGTGAAAAGCCCTTTGCCTGCCCGCTCTGTCCCTATGCCTCTGCCCACCTGGACAACCTCAAACGGCATCAGCGGGTGCACACAGGCGAGCGGCCCTACAAGTGTCAGCTCTGCGACTACGCCTGTGGCAACCTGGCCAACCTCAAGCGCCACGGCCGCATACACTCTGGTGACAAGCCCTTCCGCTGCAGCCTGTGCAGCTACCGCTGCAACCAGAGCATGAACCTCAAGCGCCACATGCTGCGCCACACAGGCGAGAAGCCCTTTCGCTGCCGCCACTGCGCTTACACCACTGGCCACTGGGACAACTACAAGCGCCACCAGAAGATCCATGGTGCCCCTGCTGAGGGCTGGCCTGGCCCCCAGAGCACCACAGCCCGGCCACCCCCTGCTGCCTCCCTGCCCTAGGGCTGTGCCCATCCCAGGGCTGGAGTGTGGCTGAAATGCTGCTGCCCCCATGAGGGTTGGGCAGGTAGAGACTTGCCCTTTGGCACTACAGCCTGGAGAGGCCAGGACCATGGCCGTGCTGGGCCTGTTGCGTCCCAGGGGAGCCTGCAGGCGTTAGAGCATGTAGGCGTCTGGCCCTGTGGGGCACTAGTGCTGCATGCCTGGCCCAGGAGTGCTGCAGCTTCCTGGCCTTGTTGCCTTGCTGGGAAGTAGGAGGCAGACTTGGGTGGGGCACAGCCACTGCTGCCTTTACATGTCTGAGTGCTTCAAGCCACCTGAATTCCCCAGCCCATGTCAGCAAAGCCCTCACTGGCCTTGCTTGGTGTGAAAACGCCTGCGCCCTGCAGGGCCGGGGCCAGATCCTCAGAAGGCAGCCTCAGCTGCGTCCCTTCTGCCCCCATGGACTGCAGGGGGGCTCAAAGCCTTTCCTGCCAGAGCTCCAGCATGCTCCCCCAAGGCAGCTAACCCCTGGGCGCAGTGGGAGGGATGCTAGACTCCCCCCCCCCCCCCCGATAGTATGCAACTGCTCTGGGGCACATTCCTGTGTGAGCCACCCTGTGGCCTGGTTCTGTGGGCTCAGAACTAGGGCTGTGTTACTGCCAGACCAGCCCTGGCTCCTCGGCTCTGCCCTCCAGCCACTTGGTGCAGCTGGGGATGAAGACTCCTCTCTGTAACTTATAGTGTGTGTCAACCATTAAACTGTCTGTTTGGGTAGCTGCCTCACTCCTTGGGGAGGTGATCAAAGCCCCAGCCCAGGGGCACAAGGAAGGCACCAGCTAGGCTGAGTTGGGCTTGTGTCCCCATGCACTGCACCTGTGCTGGTTCCACAGACAGCTGGGCGTGAGGCTAAGGGGCCACCTATGCTGCCCACCCCTGGCACTGCACTCCATGTGCTCAGCCAGGCCCACTAGTGTGAGTGGAGGGCGGGGGGGGCTGCAGCCCCAAGATGAGGGCATGGACAGCTGGCTGCCAAGTCCTGCTCCACCTAGGCAGAGCCATGATTTAAAATGGCTGCCACCGTTCACAGGGGAGAGGGCTGCAGGGCCCAGTCTCAGTCAGCAGCATATTTAAGGGGCAGCACCCAGTGGCAAAGGAGTCCCTGAGCAGGCTCAGTCATGCGTAGCTGCACCAGTTCAGGTGGCTGGGTAGCAGGCTGCAGCTGTGAGCAGATGGAGCCAAGGCCCCAGCTGCCCCACACACTCTCTAGGCTGCCACCCACTTTTCCCAGCACAGACACACAGGCAGGGCCTCTGCCACAGCCATCAGTTACCAATCATGAGCCACTTTAATTGCTGCCATGTGTAAACATTGGTTAATGTCCATTACTGCTCCAATTGCTCTGTAAGCGGCAGAGCTACAGGGTACAAGCCGAGGGGACTTGGCTGGCGGCTAGGAGCGGGTTAAAGGCGGCGGGCACAGTGCCAGCCTCCGGGCAAGGCTGAATGTTGGCCCTGATTCTCTGTGCAAAGAGCTACCTGCTAATTTGGCATTCATGGAGGCTGGGGAGTGGAATGTAGTCCCAGGGGATCAGTCCCCCAGGCCTCCCCCTCCCCTCTGTGGCTGGCTCTTCAGTGCAAGCTCTGGTCCCAGCCAGGGCACTGTGCAGCCCTTGCTCGTGCCCTGGCTTTGCCCAAGGACAGCATGTGGGTCACTGTTGGTCCCCTGCCCTCCCTCCCAGCCATGAAATGGGCTCCTGTGCCCACAGGCTGGGCCTAGGCTACAGCCTGCTCTCAGGAAGGCAGCAGGGGCAGCAGCAGAGAGGTGAGCTTCCCCTCTGTCAGGTGATAGCAGGTCACAGGGGAGGCCAGGGTTGGTGGATAAGATAAAACCCGGCACAAGGCACAGCCCTTGGAGCCTGGCTCCAGGTCCTGTTTCTGAGAGATGGGCGCCTCCCGGTCCGTGCTGGCTGCTGGTGGCAGGGGAGGGGCTGGAGATCTACAGGTCTTCGTCGCCGATGCCCTCGAAGGCATAGTTACCGTGGAAGTCGTTAGTTCCCCCTTCATTGGTGGTGCTCGAGTGGCTGATCCCCCGCAGGCTGACTGAGGTGAGCTTGCTCTGTAGAAAAGCGGGCAGGTTAGAGCAGCACCTGACGTGCACACAGCCTCCCCCTGACCCTGGCGTGTTACTCACCGAGAGCTTGAGCACAGGTTCCCTGCTGCCATCAGGCGAATCCTGCAGGGACAGACACAGGTCAGAGTGGGCACAGAGGCTGGGGATGGGGTGAGCAGGGGGGCACTTACCAGCAGGGGTGGGGATTTTACAGCGTGCTGGCTGTCGGAGCGCCGCACAGCCCCGTTGGCTCGCTTGCGGAACATCTGGGGACAAAGGAGATGAGAGTTGCTCAGCAAGAGGGGGGGAATGGGGGGTGCTGATGGAGCTGGCTGGGGGCTGGGCAGCCCCTCACCATTCAGCCCTGAGCAGCTGGAGTTCAGGGACACTGAGGAGTGCACCCAGGAGTGCTACGACAGCAGCCATACCAGAGGAACATGGTTGCCCCCTTTCCCAGCTGCCCCCTCACCTTACGGATGCTACCTCCAGACTTCTTCACCATCAGTTCATCCACCATGGACTGCAGGCAGATACTCAGCATGATGGCCTGGGGAGACAGTGCCTGTCACAGCCAGCTTGACACCGGGTCCCCCAGCACTACCTCCATGCCCAAGGCACAGCTGGCCACAGTCGAGGGCTGGCAGGAGGTGCCTGCAGAGCCCCACCCCAAGGTGCATGTGCCTGGAGCCACCAGGCTGTCTGCCGGGGCCTGTTCATACCTGGGGGCTGGTGATGGTGACCCACTGCAGCCGGTCCTTGCTCATCAGGTACTCAAAGGCCAACTCCAGCTTCACCTCCGCTTTCCCCGGGCTGCTCCCTGATGTCCCATTGCCCATGGGAACCTGAGGGAGAGGATGGTGAGGCTGAGGGTTGTGTCAAACGGAGCCTCCCAGACCAAGCAGGGCCCTTCTGTCTTAGCCAGAGTCCCTGTGGGACGGGCATGTGACAACATAGGGAGCCTGCCTAGACCCCAGCAACACTTCCTACCACACCAGCAGGTCCCCTCAGACCCTCCCCGCATCCAGTGTGACACAATGATCCCTCCCCTGGTCCTCACAGGCACACACGCATCAGCTCCACTCCTGAGCCAGAGACATGCTCACGCTGGCCCTGCCCTCTGACGCCCCAACACAGGCACAGACACTGGCCCTGCCCCACCCACACCCCAGCACAGGCACACACACAGCCCACCCCATCCACAGGTGCACTGCTCCTGTCCCCCGCCCCCAGCTGTAGGCACTTGCGCGCACACACACACACACATGGGGTCTCACAATCCCCAGGCACACTAGCTGTGGCCCTACACCCAGGTGGGGGGGTCACTCACCGAGGATGTAACACGCCAGCAGCGCATTCGCGTCACCTTGAAGCTGCCCTCTTTGATCTGCTCATTGGGCAGCCGCACCTGGAAGTTGAGCTCACTGTTGCCGGCACTGACAACCACCTGGCAGTCCTTCTCAGGGAAGTCAGTGATGCAGGGTTCAAACTTGAGATAGCCGTAGTACTTCAGTGTCTGCGCCAGGCGGATGAACTGCAGGCAGAGCCAGGCATGGGTCAGCACTTGGCAGCCCGCTGGAGAGGGGCCTGGGGCCTGACTCCTCCCACAACAAGAAGCAACCAATACCCTGAGCCAACTTGGCTGCTCCCATCAGACCCCCTGATCCCTGCACCCACCTCCTTCTTGGAGACCTTCTCCTGCAGGGACTTGAGCTGCCGGTGTTGCTCCTTGGTGACCATGATCCAGCCACGTTCTATGTCTGACACCGTCTGCGAAAGAGCAGAGGCTGTGAGGGGCAGCTGGTGGCAGGCTGGGCCAGGCTCTGAGGAGCCAAGCAGGGCTGGGCCCAGGAGGTCACACTCACCTGCGCATATAGCAAGTTCAGCCCCACCCGCTGCTCCATGAGGTCGTCATCGTAGGAGGAATCCCAGTAACTAGGAGAAAGCAGCACACTGTGGTCAGTGGGTCCCCAGCCTTCCCCAGTCCTTTGTGCCCACTCTATGGAGATTCCACATCGCCCTGGGGTGCTGACAGCCTGCTATCCACATCCCGACAATGGGATCTGCCACTGTCTTCTTAGAAGACCCATGAGAGGGGACCCAAGGCTCCAGCCACTAGGTGCCATTCACACTGCGTCAGCCTGCCCCAAGGGCTCCCGGCCTCCTGCTTCCACTGGCAAACAGTGCTGCATACAGGGGAAATGGAGGCACACTTCAGCTTCCCATGAATATTACTGAAAGTCCCACTTTGTCACAAACACTGGGAAGAATAAGAGCAGGGGATTTAATCACATACGTGGGAAAGGGCACTGGGATGCAGGGCTTTTCAGATAGGTGGGCTGCAGCATGGGGCCACAGCAGGCATGGCTGAGCCCAAGGTGTATTGAGGAAAAGTGCTGGTGATTTTGTATGCTCTATGCACATGCCTCAGTGTAATATGCACTGAGGGCAGGTCTACACTACACATTTATTGCTACGTTCAAAGTTGACAGGGGAGAGCTCTCCCATGGATTAGTAAGGCCCCTGAGAGATGATAGCTATGTTATGGCCCTGTCTACACTGTGTCACTCAGAGGTGTGGCTTATTCACCCCCTGCACGATGTAGTTACACCAAACAGCAGACTAGGGCTGAACATAAAAGGCAATGAGGCAGGATGCTGCCTTGGGGAGACTGGCTACTTTAACAAGAACTGGCTGGAATCAACCCATGAAAGAGACTCTGTGACTCAGTGTAATTGTAGGAGGCAGTTAGCACAGCTGGAAAACCAAAGCAAGATGCAGAGGGGCAGCCGGGTTAGTCTAGTTCAGTAAAACAAACAAGGAAATGAGCAATGAATGCAGTGCACTGACAGCAAGACACAAAAGAGCCACTGTGAGCATGTGGGTTTTTAAGGGTGCTGCCAAGAGCAGGAGACTCCAGGACAGACACAGAGGGGAACAGATCTCAGAAGATCATGACAACTTGGAGCTGCTGCTCCTAGCAACATGGACTCTGACATGAGCATGGCTGGCCCATGCCAGCATAAGGAAACACTGTAGAGATGCATGGGGTGCATTGCTCCAAAGAAGGTAAAATCTCCGCCTGAGTCTGACTTCAGCTGGCTGAGCTGCAGAGACCAGTGGGGAGAACCACAGTGTTGGATCACAGGCTGCCTGCCCTGGTCTGGGAAGAAGTGGCCAGGCATGGCTGGAACCAGCCCAGTGCCCAGAAGATCTCAGGAAGATTTCTCAACTCCTTGCAGTGCCCAGACAGGCACAGGGACTCGGCTCAGCCAGCCATGGGGCTGTGTGCTGGCCCAGCGAGGTCCCTGCGGCTGGGCAGGAGTGGGGGTCACGCGCAGCCTGGCCAGCAGCTGCTCACCTCTTGCGCAAGACAATCTTGTACTCAGGGTTGCGGAGGCTGGTGACAGACACATAGGGCAGCTCGAACTCCTGCAGCTTCCTGACGACTGGCAAGGGAAAGAGGCACTTAGAGCCTAGCAACCTCAGCCCAGCCAGGGGCTCTTCCACTGCCCTCCTTCCCCCAAGGCCCAGTCAGGCAGCTGTCCAGCCCGTTCCTCACTGAGTACTCACAAGAGAAGGCTCCAGGCTGGGCTTCCCTCGCCAGGAAGAGGCTGAAGTAGCCAACCAGATCCTCAGGCAGATCCAGCTTGGAGGCAACAGCCTGGGGAGAGAGCGAGCACAGTCACTTCTTCCTTCAGCCCTGAGCCCTGCCTGGCTCCCCTGCACGGAACAGCCTCAGCCACCAGCCCCCTCCACATTCCACCCCAGCCTGCAGGGGGCTGGGTGCCAAGCGCACACGCTGAATCCAGAGAGTCACAGACCAGAGACCCAGGGCACCTCACCAGCATTCATCAGCCCTACCCAGAGCTGGTGCTGGTCTGGGCTGGGGTGGAGCCACGCCTGGGCCAGGAAGGGCCAGGCCATGTGGCTCTGCAGTCTCCCCGGGACATGGCAGGATGGGGCCTGGGGCAGAGCTGGGCTCTGCCAGTGCCATGGGGCCAGCAGCTGGCACCCCTGCTGGGGAGGGGGAAGCATGTGTGGGACAGTGCTGTGCACAGGGCTGGGGCGGGACAGCAACATATGCCTGAAGGCATGGAGATCACTGTATAGGTGGTGGCTAGAGAGCAGCTGTGGAGACGGCCTGGCCAGGGAGCAAGGCTGAGACTCTGACTAGCATCCTTGGAGACAGCTGGCAATGAGAGAGGGCTCCGAACAGCTGCAGGAATCTGCACAGAGGCTTGAGAGGTTCTGTGCATAGCCAGGCCTGCAGATCATTCCAGAGACAGCAGAGATGGGCTGCATCCCATTCACACAGGATAGGTTGGAGGCTGACACAAGGGCCCCTACACACCCCACTGGCAAAAGGGGGCTGCATACAGGCAGGCACAGGAGTGACAGGTGGGCACACACCCTGCTCAGGCTCTCCATGGGACCCTGCTACCTCAAGACATGGTGTGCAGTCAGACAGCCGAGAGCTGTGAACTGAGGGTGGAAGTGCCTTCCATGCTGCCTTGGGACAGCAGCTGGGCAGGGGGCTCCCACGAATGCCTTGGGGAGCGTAAGCGAGCCCCAGACTGCACACGGCCAGGTGCCAACACTCCTCAACCTGGCCCTGCACCCAGTAAAGGCCCTCAGCTTTTCCGTGGGCAGGCTGGGAGCACCCCCACAGCACAGCTGCTCCTCCTGGAGCTGCACAGCCAGCTGGCCAGTCCCCACTCACCTCCAACACATCCTCCGTCTGGTCTGAGCTCAGGATGGTGACTGTGACCTTCTGGCCATTAGAGAGCAGCACCGCCAGCTGCACCTCCTCCGTAGGGATCTGCTGGGTCTCCTGGGACAAGGGGATAAAGTGAGTGGGCTCCACACCCTACCCCTGCAGCCCACCTCATCTGCCACAAGCAGAAATGTTCTGTACTGGTTTAGGCTCTGCTGTGCCTCAGTTTCTGTTGTATGTAGTATTGCCCACTGGGGAGGGGAGGACTCACCTGGCTTTCAGGACAGGCTAGGTGGGGTCACCCCCCTCAGGGTGGAATGAACCCAGTCATTATGGAACTGACTGAGACCGACCCAGACCTACAAGGGGGCCTAGGCCTCCAGGCTCTCTGCAAGGGACTGGACAGAGACCTCACTTGACAGCGAAGGCCTGGGAAGCAGGGATGTGTGCATGCCTGGGTGGGCTCAGGAGGGAATGGGGACTCTCACCTGGGGGCTGACCAAGGAAGGGGTCAGAGACAGCCTGACCCCCAGGCTCACCAGGATGGATGTGGGTGCTACTTGAACTCTCCTTTAGCCAGGCATCTGGCCCAAGCTGCCTGAGAGGCAGCAATGTCTGAGGAGCTGCCGAGGCTCGCCAGGAGCCTGTTTTGACCTTGCTGGCAGAGTTCAAGGGGTGCTGACAGGAAGGCTAGAGCCCAGGGATCAGAGGCAGAGGCTGTATGGCTGACTCTGAAGGAAGAGTGAAAGACTCTTCATGGGTCCCTCCTAGAGACCATTCCAAAGCTGGGGCTCTAGCCCTGATCCTCCAGATCCCTGACACCCCGCCACCCCTGTCCTCTGCAGACAGCCCCATCCCACACCCCCTCCTCCAGCCTCCATTCACCTGCTGGGCTCTGCGCAGGAAGCTATTGAAGGTTTCGCTGCCTCCCAGTACCGGGTCCTGCCGCACTAAGGTGGAACAAGCCAAGAAGTCAGGTGGCAAGATCAGAATCCAGCCCACAGAGAGTGCGCCCCCACACCGTGGGGCTCCCACCCTAGTTCAAGAGACAGCGCCCATCTCCCTGTGCAACCCAGAGGACAAGCCCCTGTTAACCCCTCCCCTCACCCCATGCCCCCAACCCAGAAAGCAAACCCCTCTCCTGCAGGAACCTCTCCTTAGGAGCACTAATGGACATGCACAGACACCCTGTGACAGAGTAGGAATTTTTGGGAATGTTTTTATGAAGCTGCTGGGTGCCTTAGTTTCTCCTGTGCACAGCACTGCTCCCCAGCCCAAGGAAAGGGCTGCGTGTCCTCGGGCCAGGCTGAGACACAGGCATGAATGGAGCCTAGGGGCCAGGACCTTTACTCCCATCTCACGGGGCTCCTGAGAAGACACTGACAGATCCAATCGTCTGGACATGGATACCTTACCACCAATGCCTACAGATGGCCCTGCCTTCCGGCAGGAAGACAAACAGAACTCCCCCAGCAAGGGAATAAAGGTTGTGAAGAGGGGGAAATTAAGTGGGGGTTGCAGGGAGCGGCTGGAATTTGGACGAAGAAGATGAGACAGATGGGGCTGGGGACAGAGCCAGAATCCTAGGATCACTACAGCTGGGCTGCCCAGAATGGTCTGTGCTGTAACCGGCAGTTCTCTGGGCCACCCCAGACCTGCCTGTGCCAGAGGCCAACCTTCCATAACTCCCCAGGCCCTCAGACCACTACCCCTTCCTACTTCTCCCCTTGGGCAAAAATGACATGGCCAAGAATGACCTTGAGCAGACCACTGCAGACTGTGTGACTCTGGGGAAACGGATAAATGAGTTTGAGATACAAATGATGTTCTCACCCAGCCTCCCTGCTGAACGAAAAGGCTCAAATTGGGACAATGGAATTGTGGAAGTAAACACAGATGGTTTTGCAGAGAGGGCTTTGAATGCATTGACCATGGGATGTTCCAAGGAGAACTGCTAAGAAGAAACAGGGTCCACCTAATGGCAGAAGAAAGAGCTAATCTAGTGAGGAGGGCTTTAAACGAGGTTGCTGGGGGACGGGGACCCGAGTGTGCAGGAAAGAGGAACCCCTGGACAAAGCACAATGAGGGGCCAAGAGAGGCCCAGAAGGCAGGGCAATGGGCTAATTATCTTAGACAGCTGGACACAAACAAGAAGCCTAGGAAAGAAGCAGGGGGAACTGGCTGTCCTGGCACAGTCAAGGAACTATGATGTGACTGGAATAGCAGAGACCTGGTGGGGGAACTCACATGACTGGAGCTCTGCCATGGGTAGGGATAAATTGTTCAGGAAGGACAGGCGGGGGAGAGAGGGTGGAGAGATTGCACTGAGGGTAAGGGATCAGTATGGCTGCTCAGAGCTCCAGAATGAAACTGATGAAAAACCTGTTGAGTCTCTGGGTCAAGTTTAGACACAAGAGCAACAAGGGTGATGTTGTGGAGGACATCTGCTACAGACCACTAGACCAGGAGGTGGAGGTAGATGAGGCCTTCAACAGAAAACTAGAGAATTTCCAGCTCACAGGCCCTAATTCTCATGGGGACCTTCAATCACCTGACATCTGCTGGAGGGACAGTCCAGCAGAGCACAGACAATCCAGGAAGCGTTTGGAGAGCGTTGGGACAACTGTCTGGCGCGAGCGGTGGAAAAACCAACAAGGGGCTAAGCGCTTCTCGACCTGCTGCTCACGCTAGGAAGAATTGGTGGGGGAAGTACAACTGGGGGTAACCTGGGCTGTGGTGACCAGGAGATGGTCGAGTTCAGGATCCTGAAAAAACAAAGAACAGCAGGTTCCAGCCCTTGGACTTCAGAAAAGTAAATTTTGATTCTGTCAGGGAGCTGATGAGCAGACTCCACTGGGAGACTAATACGAGGGCAAAAAGGAGTCCAAGAGAGCTGGCTGTATTTTAAAGAAACCTTATTGAGGGTGCAGGAACAGACCATCCCAATGAGCAGAAAGAATAGCCAATATGACAGGCGAGCAATTTGGTTAACAAAGAAGTCTTCAGTGAGCTGAAACACAAAAAGGAAGCTTACAGAAAGTGGAAGCTCGGTCAGATATCTAGGGTGGAGTATAAATATATCATTCGAGCATGCAGAAGTGAAATCAGGAAGGCCAAAGCACACCTGGAGTTTCAGCTAGCAAGGGATGTGAAGGGCAACAAAAAGGGATTCTACAGGTACATTAGTAACAAGAAGAGAGTCAGGGGAAGCATAAGCCCTTTACAGAATGGAGAAAGCAAACTGTTGACAGATTATGGCTGCCTGGCCAGTCGGTCCCCAGTCTGCAGCAGTGCATAGGACTCTTCTGTCCCAAGTGCAGGACTCTGCACCTCTTGTTGAACCGCATCCAATTTCTTTTGGCTCAATCCTCCAATTTGTCTAGCTCACTCTGTAACCTGCCTCTGCCCTTCAGCATCTGTGAATTTGCTCAGGGGGCCTCCACCCTATCTGCTAGATCATTAATGAAGATCTAGAACAAAACCAGCTCAAGCATTGACAGCTAAGACATTCTGCTTGTCATCGACTGCCAACTACACATTGACCCCTTGGTCACTGCTCACTGAGCCCACCAGTCTACCCAGCTTTCTGTCCGCCTTACAGCTCAGGGTTTTTAACCTGTTTTGGCCAGGACCCAGATTAAGTTTGGGAGTCAGCTTCATGACCCATGGTTCAGTTTTGAATTAATAATGTATTTCCTTTTTTGATTTTTTTTAAAGAGGATCATGGTAACCCACCCTAAATGGCATGGTGACCCATTTTTGGGTCGCAACCCCTAGGTTAAGAAGCCCTGTTATAGGCCATTCATCCAACCCATCCTTCTTTAACTTGCTGACAAGGATACTGTGGGAGGCTGTATCAAAAGCTTTGCCAAAGCCAATGTGTATCATTTCCACCACTTGCCCCCCATCCACAAAGTCAGTCATCTCATTGTAGGCAGCCATCTGGATAGTCTGACTGCTCCTGATCAGCTTCCTCTCTTGCAGGTACCTCGAAAAAGATTCCTTGGGAACCTGCTCCATGATTTTTCCAGGGAAGGAGGAGAAGCTGACCGGTCTGTAGCTCCCTGAATCCTCCTCCCCGCCTTGTTTAGACATGGGCACTAGATCGGCCTTTTGCCAATTGTCTGGGACCTCTCCCAAACACAATAAGTTTTAAAAGCTGAAGGCCAATGGCTCTGCTGTCACATCAGCCAACTTCCTTGGCACCCCCAGATGCCTTGCATCCAGCTCCATGGACTTGTGCATGTCCAGCCTCTCTCAATAGTCCCGAACCTTTTCTTTCACCACAGAGAGTTGCTCACCTCCTCCCTATTCTGTACTGCACTGCTGCAGTTCTGGGAACTGACCTCGTGAATACAGAGGAGAGGACCTGGGGGCCACCATGGACAAGAAGCTGGTTGTGACTCAACAGTGTGTCTTTATTGCCAGGAAGGCTAGCGGCATATTAGGCTGCATTAGTAGGAAAAGCAGCAAGAGTCCTGTGGCACCTTATAGACTAACAGCTTTCTTTGAGCATAAGTTTTCGTGGCCTACAACCCACTTTGTCGCTACTTTCGCTATACACAGACTAACGCAGCTACCCCTCTGGAAAATTAGTAGGAAAGTTGCCAGCAGATCAACAGAAGTGATTATTCCCCTCTAATGGGTCCTGGTGAGGCCACATCGGGAACACTGTGTCCAGTGGTGGGCCCCCCTTACAGGAAGGATGGGGAAGGGCAACAAAAATTATTAGGGATCTGAAGAACATGACTTAGGAGGAGAGGCTGAGAGAACTGGGCTTCTTTATGCTGCAGAAAAGAAGAACGGGGGGAGAGGGTGTCTGATAGCTGCCTTCAACTACCTGAAGGGGGTTTTCCAGGAACAATGGAGCTGGGTTGTTCTCTGTGGTGGCAGAGGACAGAACAAGGAGCAATGATCTCAGACTGCAGTAGGGAAGGGCTACATTGGATATTAGGAAAAGCTTTTCCCCTACCAGGGTGGTGAACCACTGGAATGGGTTATGTAAGGAGGTGGCAGAGTCTCCATCTTTAGAGATGTTTAAGGCCTAGCTGGACAAAGGCCTGGCTGGTATGGTTTAGTTGGTGTCAAGTCCTGCTTTGAGCAGTGGGTTAATCTAGACACCTCCTTAGAGCCTTCTGACTGTAATGTCCTAGAATTCTGGGACCAAACCCTACAGTCTGCCACTGCTAGCTGAACGTCCCTGCAGATACTAGGTGAGGCGTGTTAAATCCCTAATGAGAGCACATTGCCTTCAGAGTCTGTCTCAGCAGGACTTGCTGCTCAGAGCTCACAGAGTGCACCAGGGACTGCAGCCCAGAGGTTCCATCTTGGAGGTCGTGAAGCTGCAGGGTTTCTGCTGGAAGATGAGTGACACCTCACAGGATCTGGCCCAGTGAAGGGGCTCCCAGAGTGTACCCAAGAGCTGGGCTGTAGCCTTGAACCTGAGAGTCCATGACAGACAGAGATGCACACACAGGAAGCAAGGAATTCCACAGGGATGGAGGCACCCACTGAACTGCTCGCCTACCACTGTTGGTCTGAGATGCAGAAGGGGCAGCTCCTAGGGCACTGGGGCATAGAGAGGTGACTCTAAACTGAGAGCCCAGAGCAGGCTGCCCAGCATCAGTAGCTGCAAGGGGTCACAGATTACTTGCAAAAGGCGCAGCATCCCCACGTCCGAGCCCTGAATGAGCAAATGGCCTGCTGTGGTGTTTCTGGGGTAGGCCCCTCCCCGCCCGGTGACCCTGGTCTGGTTCCGTGCTTGAAGAGATGCCCCAGTCAAGCAGTGCTGTGTGAGGCCAGTTCCCAGCCTGTCTCTCTGCATGGGTGTTCACTGGCCACAACCAGAGCCCCCGGTGCTCCTGCAGCCAGCACTCAGTGGCGTGAGAAGTAGGAAACAGGCCTTCGCAAGGCAGCTCCTGCCAGCTGCATTACAGACCCTGTGTGGCAGTGAGCTGGCCACCCAGGACCCTGGTGCTGGGGCACTCTGCACACCAGCTTACCAGCCTGCATGTACTTCTCCAGCTGCTCTCGCCTCTGCTCCACCTCTGCCGGTGTGAGGGTGAAGAGCTTCTTTGGCGGAAAGGTGGGCACCACATTGGCACCATACTCCTTCCTTAGCTAGGAAGAGAGCACAGAACACAGACATACCAGGTGTGCAGCAGGTGTGCAGCAGATGCACAGACCCCACTGTTGCCCCAAACCATCCCCAACTCCTCCGGGGCACTGGGCTGCTATCTGACCCCTGAATTAAGGATGCGATGCATCCAATGCCAGTGCCCCTACCAGGAAGGCATGCATGTAGG
This sequence comes from Podocnemis expansa, assembly GCA_007922195.1. Taxonomy (NCBI): domain Eukaryota; kingdom Metazoa; phylum Chordata; order Testudines; family Podocnemididae; genus Podocnemis; species Podocnemis expansa. The sequence continues at coordinate 2,382,664 of ML682080.1, read as the reverse complement.
AGAGTCCGCCTGTCAAACAAGCTGGGACCCTGCATGACAGGGAAACCTGGGCCTGCCCCTGGAGCTGGAGAGCCACTGAGACCTGGTGCTGCAGAGCCACCTCCTGGGGCTCAAGGCAAGGCCTGCTTTGCCCTTTAGCAGCACTCACACAGCTTGTCTTGCTCAAGCAGCCTGAGCTTTGCCATGGCAGCTGGGAACCGTTTGTGGGGCAGCCTAGGGCCATGGGGCCCAGCAGCTCTAGGGCTGACATGGGACTGTGCCAGGGCAGCCCAGGAGCCACCCCAGACAGATCCTGCACTCTGCTGAGTCTCTCAGCAGCTCAGCTCAGCTCTCCCCTCCACCTCAGAGCCCAGCCCCTACACGGCCAGAACCTCTTACCCCATGAGATCAGGGCCTGCCCCACAGCCAACGGGCCGGAGCACACCCCACTGGAAGGGAGCAGTGGCCTGGCAGGTGTGGCACCCTCATGGCTGGGGTGGGCAGAGCTCCTCACCTGTTCATGCAGGCCCAACAGCTGGCTGTAACGCACCCGGCAGTGCAACACGCCATTCACATGGATGTTATAGGCCTGCAGGGAGAGAGGAGACATCAGAAGCCTAGCCTGGCAGGACAGAGCTGGGGCACCCACCAGGGACAGCACCACAGGGAGAAAAGACCCTTCAGAGCCCATGGGGGAGGGAGGAGATGAGGGGGCCTTTGCAGAAGGGGCAGCCCTCCCCCATAGAGGGCACAGCTCTGCACCTAGTCCCAGAAGCATTCTGCCTTGCCCAGCCCCTGAGAAATCTCAGGCCTGCTTGCAGGGTGACCTGAGGGCCTCAGCAAGGCTTGTTGGAAGTCAGGACACCCCCACTCACCCCCCTGCAGGCCAGGCCCTTGTTCAAGCCATAGAGCCCACCTCCCCCCCCATGGGGGGGCGGGGGGGGGGGGGGGGGGGGGGGGGGAGCAGAAGCAAAGCCCAGGGAATGGCAAATGTTGAACGGGGGGTACGGCCAGATCCAGCACAGAGGGACTCACAGCTGGACTCCTCCGAACATTCTTCCCAGCCCAGCAGGCAGCAGCCCCCACTAAGTAGAGGGATCCCAAGGGGAAGGTGGTGACAGCTAGCAAGGGACAGAGCATGGAGCACTCCAGCCAGCCAGCCCCCCAGCAAGCAGCAGGGCACACTAGGGGCAGGGAATTTTCCCAGGGATCCCGAGCTTGAGTCCTGCCCATATGGGCTGAGATTCACTTCGTTGATTCAGTTCAGAGTTTCTAAGGCTGAAGGGACCACCCATCTGATCTCTGTGGCATGCCAGCCAGGGATATCCATGCCCACCCTGAACTCACCCCACAGACAGACCAGGAGGGTCGCCCTCCTTCCCCCACCTTCACATGTGTCTTATTATAAAGTCAGTTTCTTCAGAGACAAACCCAGCCCATGGATCGCATCCTGTCCTGGCCCATGACAGCAAAGATCTGCCAGCTCTCAGAATCTCCTCCATAGAGCTACTTGGAGGCACAGCATCAAACGCTTCATTTAACCAACCATCCTGCAGCCCGAATCCTGGAAACTTCAGCACGACACCATTTAGACCCCACCGTGAGCTCCTCTCTCTTTTGCTCAAGCTGGGCTGCCTTTTCTCTCTGTTTTCTGCCTAGGAAGGAGACTTGTCAGGCTAAGGCCATTAATGTCTTTCCAGAGCATCAGGAGCATGTCACATCCCAGCCTGCCTTCAGGAGGGGTGATGACTGCCTGAAGATGGGCTTGTGAAAGAACAACTCCATGCAGACAAGGACTCATCTCATAGCAGCAACTGCTGACTCAGGAGGTGAGAATACAGCCTTGGCTTGTCTGCTCTCCCATTCCAATTTTAGAATGGCGGAGCCCATGTTGTACAGAGCTGTCCCCACAGGCCGCAAGGGACTGCTGACTTACACAGTATCAAGCTGTTGCTGTTGGTGCCTGCTAGGCAGCCAGGCCACACAGCATTCAGGACCGTTCACAAGAAAAATGCTACTACATAAATATTTAACAAATAAAAAAAAAAAAAAAAAGACAGGCTTGAGACCTGTGTGGCTGAACTGGGGGCACTAAGGGGAAAGAGAGGGACACAGAGGAGACGTTCCAGGACCCACCCCCATCCGAAAGCCTCTGTACTGTCGAGGAGGATGAAGGAGAACATCAACCTGGAGTGGAGGGAAATAGTCCCATTTTTACCCCCTCCTTCCAGATGATGTCAGGATGTCTTGTCACACTGAGGACGCCTCTCTGGGCGAGGGGCCCCAGTTATTGGGAAGAAACAGTTAATAGGGACTTGATCATTAGAAACATAGATAGCTGAGTTTGTGATGACTAGGAGAACCACATGGTGACTTGCCTTGCAGGTGTGAAGGTTACAGAGCTCTTGAGATTTCTGGACAGATTTGTGTACTTTGGTGTAGTGCTGGGAGGAGTCGGTGGTCGAGGTATAAATAGGTACGAAGGCATAGGGAAGGCCAAAGGAGAGGTCCCAGAGGCCAAGTTTAGACTGCTAGATAAGAGTGGCATCTAAGACCTCCATGGTAGCACCCTCTGCAACAGGCAGAACTGCAGGGTTTCAATGTGTGCGTGAGATAAAGGTGTAAGGTAGAGCAGTTTAGATTTATTAAGAACTAGGAAACCTCTAGGGAAAGAGGGAGCCTGTGCAGGAAGGATGGGCTAAATGTAAATGGAGCTGGACTGCTGGCACATAACTTTAAAAAGCTCATAGAGTTTCTGAACTAAGGGCTAGGGGAAAGCCGACAGATGTGGAGGAGCACATGATTCACAAAGACCCCATCCCTTCATTAAAGAAGATTCTCTGTGTCCTCAAAAAGAGGAAAGGGGAGAATTTGATAAAGTATAGGAGGAACTGAAGAAAAAGAGTTGAATAAAAGAGTCCCAATCAATTACATCACATGAAGGAAGAAAACTGAACATATAGAATTTTAAATGTTTGTATACAAGCCATACACCCAGTGAGGCCGTTGGATGATTGAGAGGCTAAAGCAAGATAAGGCCACTGCAGAGAAACTAAATTAATTCTTTGCACTAGCCTTCACTACAGAGAGTTGGAGGGAGATTTCCATACCTGAACCATTCTTTTAGGTGACAAACCTCAGGAGCTGTCCCAGACAGAGGTGTCTTTCATTAGAGGAAGTTTTAGAATAAATGGATAAATTAAACTATAACAAGTCCCCAAGACCAATGGTATCACCCAAGAGTTCTGAAGGAACTGAAATCTGAAATTGCAGAACTACTAACTGTGGTTTGTAACCTAGCACTTAACCCAGCTTCTGTACCAGACAACTAGAGGGGAGCTAATGTGACAAATTTTTAAAAATGGCTCCAGCGGCAACCCCAGCAACTATAAGCTGGTCAGCCTAACTTCAGCACCAGGCAGACTGGTTAAAACTACAGTAATGTACAGAATTAAGAGAGACACAGATGAATACAATATGCTAGGGAAGACTCAATACAGCTTTTCTAAATAGAAATTGTGCCTCATTAGTCTATTAAAATTCTTTCAGAGGGTTAACAAATGTGGACAAGAGTGATCAGGTAGATACTGTGCACTTGGACTTTCAGAAAGCTTTCAGCAAAGTCCCTCACCAAAGGCTCTTAAGCAAAGTAAGCTGTCATGGAGTAAAAGGGAAGGTCCTCCCTTGGATCAGTAACTGCTTAAAAGCCAGACACTGATGGTCAGTTTTCATGATGGAGAGGGGTAACAAACAGCAGGATTCCCCAGGTATCTGTACTGGGAGCAGTACTGTTCAAGACATTCAGAAATGATCTGGGAAATGATGTAAAAGAGTGAAATGGCAAAGTTTGCAGAAGAGACAAAATTACTCAAGGTAGTTATGTCCAAAGCAGACTGTGAAGAGTCACAAAGGGAGCTCACAAAACAGGATGACTGGGCAACCAAGTAACAAATGAAATTCAATGCTGGTAAGTGCAGAGTAATATACAATGGAAAACACAATCCCAACGATGCATAGAAAGTGATGGGATTTAAACTAGTGGTTACCATTCAAGCAAGATCTTGGAGTTCTCATGGATAGCTCTCTGAAAATATTCTCGCAATGTGCACTGGCAGTCGCAAAAGCTAAACAGTCTTAGGAACTGTTAGGAAAGGAATAAATTGTAAGGAAGTAAACATCAAAATAGCATGATATAAATCAATGGTACAGCCTTATCCTTAATACTGCACGCAGTTCTGGTCACCCCAGTCCAAAAAGAGATGCATTAGATTTGGAAAAGATAGAGAGAAGAGCAACAAAAATGATTAGAGGTATGAATCAGCTTCCACTGGAGAAGAGATGAAAAAGGCTGGGACTGTTCAGTTTGGAAAAAAGGGATAACTAAGATGGGATTAGACAGAAGTTTCTAAAATTGTCTGCTGTGAAGAAAATTAGTAAAATGTTGCTTATTCCTTCATGTGACACACACAACAGGGTCACCCAATTAAATTAACAGGCAACAAGTTTAAAAGAAACATAAGGAAGTACTACTTCTTGTATCATAAGAACAGCCATACTGTATCAGACCATCTAGCCCAGCCCCCTGCCTTCTGGGGCCAGCTCCAGATGGGTCAGAGAGAGTGAGCAGAACAGAGCATGTTCAAACTGTGGAACTCATTGCCGAGGGGGGCACCGTGAACGTCAAAAATATGACTGGACTCAAAAGAGAATGAGACGTTCATGGTGGCTCAGTCCCTCAATGGCTATTACTTAAGACGGTCAGAGAAACAACCCCATCCACTCGGTGTCACCAAACCTCTGACTGCCAGGAGCTGGCAATGGACAACTGGGACTGGATCATTCAACAAACTGCCTTGTTCTGTTTGCTCCCTCTGATGCTCTGGGCGCTGGCCACTGTTGGACAACAGGATACCAAGCTAGATGGACCACTGGTTCTTTCCTCTGCATTGTGCTCACTGACTCAGCAGGTCCTTTCCAGTGCCATGTTCCTGCTGCTGGCTCACCAACGTGTATGTTAACAAATCATGGCACATCAAAGATATTCCAAGACTGCAAGGGCTAGTGAGTGCATCAACACTCAAAAGGGCATGGAGCCCAGTGCACCTGCTGCCCCAAAGAGGGCTTTAAGAGAGGGTACCTGGGCCACACATTCCCAGATTCCATGGCCAGAAGGGATCCTGTGACCATCCAGTCAGACCCCTCCATAACACATGCTGGAGACTTCCCACCAGAAGTCCTCGAGCAGATCTCTAACAGAAACAGCCAGTCTTGAGTTAAAACTGGCCAGTGACAGACTCTTTCACAATTAATGACTCTCACTTGAAAACATTTACACCTTATTTTCAGGCTGATCTGATCTAGCTTGTCAGAGGACAACTGGCGATTTAATTCCAGCCTTCCTGAGAAAAATGTGCCAGGCATTAAAAGGGCTCATCACTCTAGCCGAGAGGGGCAGAAACAGGAGCCAGGGCAGGGCACGGAAGCAAGACATACCAACTAGAAATAAGGCACCAGCATTAGTGCTGAGTCACGAAGCACCAAGGGCAGAGGGGGATTCCCCAGGTTTTGATCTTCAGCTCCAAACTGGCTGCCTATCAAACACAAGTTACTGGACTCAATGCACTGAAATGTAAAGAAAAGTGTGAAATGCACCAGTGTACAGCAGCCAGCAGGTCAGACTAGATGATCCGATGGCCTCAAATGCTATTAAACCAAAGCTCTCACTACTCACTTGCTGTCATCTGCCGTGCACCCTCCATGTGTACACTATATGCCACTCGCTGCCTGGCAGAGAATGCCAGCCACCGAGATGGCCGAGGGGGGGCAGGCAGAACAGCCGAAGCATACAGCAGTCTGAACCAGCCATGGCCTCCTGGGCCACAGCAGTCAAGGGCTCTTCTTCCGGACTCTTGCAGACCACAGCCAAGAGCCAGCCCGGCAGCTCCAACCCCTTTCCCACGCTAGCAGGGGGGCAGAATTGTGCAAGCAAGTGACACTGATCACCCCTCCATCCCCTGGCTGAGCAGGAGACTGGGTCAGCAGCTGCCAGAAGAGGTGGGAAAAGGGACAGAATTGCAGGGGGACCACTCTGTTCATGGCCAGGCCTGCTCACTTCCTGCCATACTGGCACCCTCCAGATGCTGGGGTCTGCCAAGTCAGCTGCTGGGTAGCTCACCCTCTCCGCCAGAAGCCAGAGCAGACAGCAGTGCTGCCAAGGGTGCGAGGAGCTGTGCTACACGATGCAGAGGTGGTAGCTCTGCCTGGAATGACAATGAAGAGCTGGATGCAGCCCTATTCAGTCCAGCCCCCAGAAGGCCAAGATCCCAGCCAGCATGGGACCAGGAGCAGGAAACATGAACAGCATAGGCTGGGACTGGCTACAGAGATGCTGGGCACTGAGCAGCATGACACCAAGGCCTCCTTCCCTGTAGCCACAGCCCCAGCCACCCCTCCTGAGAGGATGGCAGTTCCCCTTCTGTGGAGCCCTGCCCCAAGGGGCTCACTGCCAGCCCCAGGGAACAAGGCTCCCTTGCCCTCTCCATACAGAGTCTCTCTGCAGTGGGCCAGGGCCTCACCTTTCAGCTGCCTTCTGCAGTGAATGCAAGCACACAGCTGCGCCACGGGAGCACAGCTACACTGCAGGCTGCGGCCAGGTAGCAAACAGGCCGAGGAGCGCCCCTGCCCTGCATCGGATTCACAGTGCTACCTGGCAAGGTCCAGCCTCACAGCACCTTTGTGAGGTGAGTGGGAGAGAGGCTCTCCCCCCTCAAGGGGACAATGGCACATGGCTCAGGGAGGGCAGCCCAGCCGCCCCACGGCACGGAGGCAGATGTGGCTCTCCCTTAGCTCTGCAGATGCCCAGATGGGTGCTCAGCCTCTATGAGAAGTGGGAATTCTGTAAGATATTTTTTAACCCTACATGTACTTCTACTCCCCCTGTGTGCCCCAGTGTACCTAGGGGACAGAGAGGGTTGTTTGCTCTCAGAGGAGGCTCAGGGTTTGCTAGGGCCCAGCTCTCAGCAGGGAGCCAGGCACTGTTTGCCCCGTTGGGGCACAAAGGACTGGGGCAGTGGAGGTGCATGGTTAAGGCTGGTGCTGAAGGAGTAGCACGCAGGAGCTGGGACAAATAGGCATTGGAGGAGCAGGGCTCCAGGCTGACCTGGATGGAACATGCTGTAACTTTATGTCCTCTGTCTGACCAAGGACTTCCTATGCTGTGCTGTGCCGTGCTGTGTCCCTCGACTGCCTGCCCATGCTGGCTAAGCGCCCCCGCAGATGCTAGAGGAGAGGTGCGCTGCTCTCTCACATTGCTCAGGTCTGCCTCAGTGAGACTCACTGCCCAGAGCTCACAAGGTATAGAAGGGGGCTGCAGGCCCAGAGATTGAGTCTAAGGAGCCCTGAGGGGTCTGGCCCACAGATGTGGTGGTTCCAAAGGTGGGGTTGTACACCTATCCTGTGGATCAGTGACACCCTGGCCTCCTGCACACAAGTATCTCACCTGAGAGTGACAATACCACATTCACATGGAGAACGTGATCCAACCCACCAAGGACTCGGACCCACCAGAACTGGCCCTCCCTGCATAGTCCGCACAGCCAGGGGCGATAGGTTCCTGAGCAGCCCCTCAACCATGCAGTGAAGCTGAGCCCTGGGGACCTCAGGAGACTGCTGCAGCTGCTTGGATGGGTCTGGGGGCCTTATGGCAAGCTAGCTCACGCCAATTTATTTAGGCTGCCAGCAGATCCGCAGGCTCTGGAACTCAACGTCCCACGCAGACGACCTCCTTGGAAGAAAAAGTTTCACTGGAAGGCAAGTGAAGCTCAGGGACACAAACCCTTCATGGCCCTGTGGTGCAGCTGCTGTCCCCAAGCTGGGTCAGGGACATCCTTTCCTGAACATGAGTCAGGCTGAGCAGGTGCAGGAGCCCTGGAGCCACAATGTACTGCTATACACAATGTACTGCTAATACACTGAGCCAGCAGGTCCAGTTCAACATCCCCCGTGCTCCTGCAGTCCTGGCCTGTAACACACTTCGGCCACCATGAAAGCCCTCAGTTCTGCCCAGCACATGCCCACTGGCCCAAGAAAGGACAGACCCCTTGCAAAAACAGACCTGCTCCTGCCAGAGAGTTCTCAGATCAGTTTTTGTTGGGCTAATATGGATCAAAGTCTTTGGTCACTGGAGGAGGGTGCATCTGGAGTTTCTACCGCATACGGTCAATAGAACGTTACAGGCCCTATTTTTAAGTTTCTATCCTCTCTGTCACAACAATGCTGACACGAGACATATTCCTGTCCATGTCTTTCTGTCACTCACTCGACACCTAAGGAGCCTTTGGGGATGGTAATGAGGACTTTATCAGAAAAGGGGAAAACTTCACAGCAAAGGGCAATCACCATGACAGGCAAAGCCAGCATGGTTTCTGTCAGATGATACAAGAATGGATGCAAAGAAAGAGCCTTTAGCTCTGAACTGCTTGGACTCCTACAAGGAAGCATGCACCAGCTGCAAAGCAGAGATCCCCAAAGACAATCTGTGCACCCTGAAAAGACTTCTGGAGAACCAGCTGTTTATTACGTCCCTACCACCATTTGGAGTTAGATTGTGACTCCACTCCACAGGGATTTTACCTGCATTACTATCTGTCTTTTCTTAGCTAATAACCCTACGGTCACTTTACTACACAATGGCTACCAGCGTTCTCTTTGGTGCAAGACCCAGAGCACCAATGGAGCTGAGGGGAGTGGACTGGAAGCAAGCTGATGCAGTGCAAGTGACCATTAGCACAAAATCCAGTTTGTCTGGGTGATAAGATAGGAAAAGGGGAGTCTGTGACTCAGTCCACACTCTGGCCAGCACAGTACAGTAGTCAGGCCTATTGGTGTTGAAACCATGGGATTCCCCTTTACTCCCTGCTTCAGAAGACACAAGCTGCCAAACAGAGCCCTATAGTCCTGCCTCCAAGAGCGGCCTGTACCAGAGCTTCAGGGAGAGAGTTCAGAACAGTGCAGTTTTTGAGAGATTCATCCAGTCTTCCCCTCCCAGCTTCTGGCACTCAGCGCTGTAGGGCCATCCTGACCACAAGCTTGCCTCCCTGACTACCCTGGGTAATAGCCATTGATGAGCCTATTCTCCATGAAGAGCTTCTCTAGTTCTCTTCATACTTTTGGCCATCACAGCAACTCATGGCAGAATTCCTTAGGTCAACATGTGTTCTGTGAAGAAGTAGCTCCTCTTGTTTGTATGCAGGAGACTTGCCATCTATTCATTGGTGAACCTGCTTTTGTATTGTAGGAAAGTATAAAGAAAAAGATGACTTTATTCATTTTTTCCCACCCCTTCATGATTTTCTAGACCTCTAGCACTGTGGTTCTCTACCAGGGTACACATACCCCTAAGGGGACACAGAGGTCTTCCAGGGAGCACATCAACACATCTGGATAATTGCCTACTTTTACAACAGGCTACATAAAATGCACTAGCAAAGTCAGTACAAACTAATTTCATTTCTCTATTTACTGTACACTGACATTGAGTACAATATTTATGTTCCAATTGATTTTATAATGATATGGTGAAAATGAGAAAGCAAGCAATTTTCCAGTAGTAGCAGGCTGTGACACTTTCACATTTTATAACATACAGTTTCTAAGTGAGGTGAAGCTTGGGGTATGGACATCAGACTCCTGAAGGGGAAACAGTCATCTGGAGAGGTGGAGACTCACCACCCTAACACAGCCCTTTGGGTAAGCCCTTATTTAAACAAAAACAGCCCTCATTTTTAGTCCCTCCATGTACAGATCACCTCCGCTGCCCTTCTCTGAACTCTTTCCAGTTCTAGTATACCATTTTTCAGGCAGAAGTAGTACTCAGAGTTCTGGATTGGCTCATGAATACCCATAAGTCCATTTGGAGACCGTATGGTGGTGTGCCTAAGAATAATTAAAGCTGTCAAAGTGTGCCATGCCAGAGAAAAAGTTGGGAACCACTGGTGTAAACATTTCAACAAACTATGTCGAGTATTCTATACTACAGTTTCAACCAATTTTCCCTGCAGGCTCTCCTGCCTGTAATTGCCAGAAGGACCTTTCCCAACCAGCGTGCCACAGCACACAGATGTGTCCTCAGGCCTGAGGAGGTGTGCCACAAAATTTTTTGACAGACTACTCCAAGAGCTCTGGATTGGCTCATTGGCTCATGAATAGTCATGTGTTCATTTGGCAATTATATGATGGTGTGCCTCAAATTAAATAAAGGTAGCAAGGTGTGCCACGGCAGAAAAATGTTGGGAACCACTGCTTTAGAAAACAGTTACTCTCCAGTCATCCGGTACAGAGGCTGATATAAATGACAGGTGACATCCCTGAGTCAGTGGATCTGACACTTCACAGTTCAGTTGTCAGAAATCCTGGACGATACCATCAGCTCCTGGTGTCTTATTACTGTTTAACCAATCAGTTCGTAGTAAGGCCTCCTATTGATACTGCCTGTTTGGCAGGCTTCCCACTTCGAAAAACCCTTGCAGGGATTTTTGCACCTTTGGCATGTTGCTACTCAAATTCTTTCTTGTCCTGCCTTACTGTATTTCTATACATAACCAGCCAAAATTTGCTTCCCTCCCTAGCATCCTCAGTAGGTTTGGATTTCCCAATTTGAATGGATGCCTTTTTGCATCCATTGGCCTCCCTTACTCTGCTGTTAAGCCCTGGCAGCACTCTTGGTTCTCTTCTGGTCCTGTCTAATTTGAGATGTGCATTGTTCTGAGCAATACTACGGTCCTTTAAGCAGTCTTCATGCAGGTTCAAAGGCTAGTCAGAGAGCTCACCAACCAGCTCTTCTGGGCTTGTTCAGCATCAACCAGGCCTGGAGGTGGGCAGAGTTTAAAAAGGGAAAGACTGCCCCAGGAATGGACTGCTAACAGCAGAGAAAGGTCAGCCACAGAAGTGACAGCTGCAGAACTCGTGACCCCTGAAACGGAATGGACCAGCTACAAAGCAGGTGCCCAAAGTGGAAGGGTTGAAGGTAGACGCCTATTACAGATGCTGAACTGGCTGATAAGTCACATCCAAAAGGGCAACCCCAAAAACTGCAAAAGTGAGATCACCACCATTTTTCCTTTTACTCAGATCCCCACTGAAGGAAGAGTCCCTCGTGCGGCACAAAGATGGGAAGGACATACAGTACAACCTGAAGTGGGGGCCAGTGGCGACGCAGAGACCCCTAACCCCCCCAGACCTCTGACAGCTCCTATCAAGATGGGGAGCTCAGAGGCCTGGACAGAGCAGCTACCTGGAGCATTTGAGTAACACAACCAGGCTTGTCCTCTGGAGTCAGCCTCACTTCAGACACACTTTGGGGATTTAAAATATACCGGCTAGTTTCAAGCTCCTCCCAGGCCACAAGCAAGTGAGATACTGTGCTGGGTCAGACAGTTTCTGGAGAGAACAGTGTTGCTTTGAAGTCAGATCTCACTGTCCCTAGCATGAAAGCCAGCCACAGCTCCAGTCCTGGCAAAGCCAACTCACACATAGACTCAGGCAATAAACAATGGCCCCAGTGCAACTGGGGAGAGGAGCCCTCCACCCTAGCTCTCTCAGCACTAGGAACGGACTCTTTTACCATGGGAGTTTTGCTCACCCAGCATTCCCTTTAACCTGGGAGCACGTGTTGTCCTCACGAGGATTCTCTTCAACAAGCCTGTGATAAGAACACACCTTCCCCCCTAAGTGCTTCCACAGTTTCCAACCCACAACCACAGCGGGCTCCCTGCTCTGGCTGTCCTGCCGTTCCTATGAACGCAACCTCTTCCCTGCACACAGTCCAGGCCAATCTCCACACCCATCCCACTGCCCAGCAGCACAAGTCAAGGGAAACAGCAGGGCTGGCCACCCCACATCAGAACTGAGTCCTCTGCACAGCCCACAGCTACTGAGGTGCCAGGACAGCCCCATGCAGTCCCCACTTGAGCAGCCACAGCAGGAGGTGTGTTGAGAGCTCCTCGCGATTCAGTCAGGAGCAGGTGCAGAGAACTCCCCAAAGGGCAAGGGAACAGAGGCAATTTCCAAAGGGGGCAGCCATGTTAGTCTAGTCCAGCAAAAAGAGTTGTGTAGCACTTAAAGACTAACAGATTTATTTTTCGCATAAAACACTCGCATTTATTTTCATTCCATTCTGTAAGTTCCTCCATCTCTGAAGCATCAGATGAAGTGAGATTTTCTCCCATGAAAGCTCAAGCAAAAAATAAATCTGTTAGTCTTTAAGTGCCACAGGACTCCTTGTTTTTCTTAAGGGAATGGATGGCCTCTGTGCCTTTCTTAGCCAGCCAAAGGCAGTTTGCACAGGGATGTGATGGCTCTCTGCACATCTGACAGAACAGCAAACAGCAGGGAGAGAGAAGAGCTGCTCAAGCTAACAGTCAGTGCTGGCACAGGAACAAAGAGGCATTAACCAGCCACGAGGAACCAGAGGCAGGAAACAGCAGATTCTGGGACATAGTTTGGTTGTCTGCCCCTCAGGTAAGTCTCTCCTGTGGCAACAGGGACTGGCCATGAGGACCCTGAGTCCTCCCAGACCCATGAACTGCTGAGACGAGGCCAAGAGATGCCCCGCTCTCCTGCAATAGACGTGGACCAGAGAGCTCTCCCCACTGAGTAGGGTCCTCTGTGACCAGTAGGGCGAGAGTGCAGAGCCCAGGTGGGCAGCTGACCCAGCCTCTTCACCTGTCAGATTTGCACAGAAGTCTGCCTGATCCTCATTTTTAAGCCCAACCCAAATGCAGAGCCAAGAAGGTGGAGTCGTTTTCCGACCCGACCCAGCCACCTGAACTCAAGTCAGCCCATGGGGCTGGCACCTGTGTGCATTAGCTAGGTGCCCCATCCTGCTGGCTCCCCAGTGCAGTGGAGCTGGCAAGCAGTAGCTCAGCACATGGCCACATCAACCCTCAGGCAGGCAAGAGGGGGGCCATACCGGCCCCAAACCCAACACCTGGTGCCATGTTCAGTCTAGCACAGGTCAAGCTGCAGGGCTCTACCACGAGAAACCACTGAGCAACCCCACTGAGCTGGGGGCTTTGCAATGCAATGCAGGGGCTGAGCCCTCATAGGATGGGCACAGAAGAAAGGCCAGAAAGAAGCCAAAGCAGCAGCGTACACTCTGATTTCACTTCAGAAGCTCCCAAGCCTGCCTCCCCCGAGCACAGCCCAAGGGCCTTTCTAGTCACAAAGGGCTCTGCGCCTGGCCAGCTAGCTCCTCAGAGTGAGTTACGGAAGCAGCCAAGGGACCAGACACCCAGAACGCAGCCAAATCCATTGCCTCAGCCCAGCACTGGCTCACACGCTCCAGGGCCTGCTCCTCCAATGAGCAGCCACACTGGGAGGGCGTTCACACTCGACTGAACAAAACAGGAAGCTGGGGGACGGCCAGCCAGCTCCTGCCTCCCGAGCCAGCTGTATGCTCCAGCCCCCTCGGAGCAGGCAGCACCAATTCCAAACCAGTCATCATGGGGCCAGAGGGCGGCACAGCACCCTGGGGAGGCTAGGCAGGGCTGGACAGATCCATCCTGCACTGCTCCAGCCTTGGCACATGCAGCAGCTGCATCTTCAGATTTCCTGCTGAAGAGAGGGGTGGCGGGGACTCATCATGCTGCTCTATTACTAGTGTCTGTAGAGGTGGACAGGAACAGAGGGAGCTACAGTGGGAGCAGGTCTGGTGCTCTGTCTAGAGCTCTTCCTGAGCTTGCTCTGGGGTAGGGACACACCTTCCCTTTTGCCTTCACGTCCTTACCCAACAGGCATTTTAAAAAACATGATTTTGTCTGGCTTTTCACTTGGACGGGAAAAGCATGCTGCAATGCCCTGAAACACCCTATTTTTAGGGAGAAGCGGTCGAGGGCCCCCTAAAAACACAAAAATATTACATTAATGCTACATTTTCTCCATGTGTCCTCCTTTCCATGCTTTGGTATCTGGTAACCCTACTCTGGGGGTTCCGCCTGCATTGGACAGTCAGGGCTGGCTGCACCAACACAGCTATTTGGCCAGCCAGGGCTCAGGGAGAAGGCACGACTCAGCTCCTCCATGAATGGGGAGGAGCTGAGGGGGTTCCAACTGAAAACAAGAACTAAACCTAATCTAGTCCCATAGAATAGCCCGTCACCACGCCACACCAGGCCCATGCCCCTGAGCTCCCAGCTGGGGAAAAACATGGCAATGGCAGTCTCCGTACAGGGCCCAAAGCCAACACCTGCTGGGAACCCCTTGCTCCTGGCAACACTGAAGCTCCTCCTGGGCTGCAAGAACTGTCCCTGCCAAGATTCAGTAGACACGCCACACAGAGGGGGCCTGACCAGCAGGAGTCAGGCTCCAGAAGCACACAATGCAGCCGGCCCCATGCCACGCTGGAGGCATGATGGGACACATGCTGTCTCCCCACCCTTGCCCTGATGAGGTAACTGCGCAGAGGAGGCATGACTGAAACGCCAGTCTAACATCCTGTGGCCTGCAGCGCCCCCGCCAAACATCACCTCAAATAGCAAACATCCCGGACTCCTCTGGGCTCCACTAGCAATGCACTGACAGTGTACTCCCAGGGTGGGAAGGCTACCCTCCACCAAAGCAAGGCCATGGCCCTCAGCGAGAGTGCACAGAGCCTTCTAATGGGTGTCTGCACCCCAAAAACGCAGTTCCTGCCAGAAGTATGGTGCGCTGCAGGTGAGGAGAGTATGCCAGAGAGACAGAGGGCAGGCTTGATCCAAGACAGCCCCCTTTCCGGGAGCACCTCCTACAACCAGGTCATTGCCCACCCTGGGTAAGAATTCCTGCTGTGTAGTAAGGTTTTGTGGACAGGCCCAAGCACCATACTGCTGTTACTGTGAGCCGGCATCCCGGAGGCCTGGACAAGGGGGTACTCAAGAGGGCTGCACAAAGCTGTGCCTGCCAGCAACACAAGGGGCCACCGTTGAGCAAGAAATGTCAGTGCCCAAAGGGAATGATGCAAGGACAGCCAAGGCAATCCATCCACATGGCCTCCCCATTACAAAAGCATGGATGTTTTCCAATGGCAAGGCCACCATCCTCCTCTTTCTTCTGCAAGCAGCTCTGAAGGGCCAAAGAGAAGCTTGGCACCATTCACGACAGGACACAGCAAGTCCCTACCTTGACCCCCCAGATTATGCAGGCTGGAGCCGGAAGAGAGCAGGAAGGATGCAGCTGGAGGGAACATTATTATTCACAACTTAGCCTGTTCAGCATGTCAGAGGACACAGAAAATATTTTGCTGAGTTCTGTTCCCCTGACACTTGGACCTTCCTGCCCATGCAGGGAAATGCAAGGAGAGAGGATTATCCAGTAGCTGCACTGGAGAGATCAGTACTGCAGCACGGTACCAGCTCTGGGTTTACATGCTTCTTGCAGGGCGTTCCAAAGAACAGCCCCCAAAACCACTTCAGGTTTGAAAGCCTGTAAGAAGCAGGGGGAGCTCAAAACTCCTTGGCTTAGTAAAGAGATGGTTAGGGGTGACGTGGCTCCAGTTTACAAACACCACAGTAGGGAGAAAGTTTTGGAAAACTGACAGCTAGCACACAAATGCAAACCATGGGCCAATGATCAGAAGATAAAACTAGAAAATTTCCAATTGTAAATAAGGTCCAAACGTTCACAGTGCAGCCATTAGCCCCTGGACAGGGCTTCCCTGGCACTTGGGGCTGGCAGATTGGAGCTCTTCTTAATCATCTGCTCCTGTGCAACCACACATCACTGGATTCAGGGCCAGCCTGTGGGTGAGGCCTGGGTTATGCAAGTCAGGCCAGACATTAGCACAGTCCTGGTCAAAACTTTCAAGGGACCAAGGGCAAAGCAGGCAGGCTCCCAAGCTCAGACTGAGGAAGCCAGCACCATAGCCTGCTCTTCAGGTCTGCTGCCCTCCCCACAGTTCCTCTGATTTTTTCCATCTCCGCTACCCAGAGCCAGCTGGGGAGAGCCCACAGGAGGTCCAGGGCCCCACTAATACGATGCACACATGGGCGTTGTTTGGAATAGTTTCCACAAAGGGTATCAGATTTAAGTGTAAGCACAGCCATGGCAGCAGGAGCTACTACTCAACATGTATTCTGTAGGAGCCCACGTGAAGGCAACGATGGTCTGAGCCCACTGCCCATCCCAGACTTAGCCTGGTGGCCAGGACAATAAGGAAGCAACAAATCTCTCCCAGCACTGACACGCTCTGGGGTTAGAGAGGCCTCAGTCTTCAGGGCTGTCAAGCCAACACTTTTCCCATTAGATGGGCTGCAAACTCCAAGAGCCCCAACAACAGAGACTGCAAATATCCAGAAAGACCCTCACTTTAAAGCCTGAAGAGACTATCAGACCATCTAGTCACATCTCCTGTATGTCACAGGCCACCATCTCCACCCAACACCAAACACTAAACCCAAGGACCAAACCTAGATCAAAATATTACTGCCCGCACACCATTATGCGTGGCTGAGGACCAAGGTGCACAAAGGCCTGTGCCAGTGGCTCTGGAGAAGAGCTAATCAACAGAGGCAGGAGAAGCAGCCAACTGTCTTAGACCCCAAAGCCCTTAGACCCCAGGCAGCAAAGTGGGAGAACGCAGGTGCATGCTTTGGCCAGCAGCCAGACCATGAGAAGCTAGCCAGACACAGGGAGACAAGATGGGAAGTGTTTCCTGGTCCACCAGGTCCCCCTTGACAGCAGACTCCTTTGGCTCGTTTCAAGCAAATGAAAAGAAACAACCCCCAAAGGCCCAGTCAAGGGGCCAAGCAGCAGGAAGGGCCAGGACTAACGCAGGCTGGGACTGTAATCTTTGCTTCATTCACTGGGAGGTTAGTAATGTGACGTCCAGTGGCTAGTCAGCAACACTGGCATGTTAGTGAATTTGCACAAAGCATGAGAAACATCAACACTTAACAGGGGCACCACACATAGGTGTCTCACAGGGGCCTGAAGGACATTCACCAGCACACTGCTCTGGTGGCAATGTGCCAGCTATCAAACCTAGATATAACCTACCCAAGCCACGCAAAGAAGAAGAACGTAGGCTGTTTCTCTCTTATCCTACACACATAAAGGGGAGTCTGCCTGCCAAACCTTACCCACAATGCCCTTGCTGCAGCCAGCAACACCGACCTTGCGGATCAAGGACGATGAGCCCCCACAGAGACCCTCGGGTTCGTGCAGTCCAGTCCGGCAGAGGAGTAAAACGCACCTGCTCCTTAGCGCCATTGGCAACATGCAAGCCACTTCTGATGGCCTTGCCCCACACTGGCGGAGCAGGCTCAGAGGTGGCCAGTCCCTTCCCACAGCGTACCTTGTCTGTGGCAGCTCTAGACGGCGGGGGGGACGGGACTTAGATTCCAATGTCAGAAGAGACCACTGGGATCATCATCTCGGCCTCAACCGAGGTACTAGCAGCATACTGTTGCGGGCACCACACTTCAGGAAAGAAGAGGACAGACTGAGAAAGTCCAGAAAAGAGCAACAAAAAGGAGTGGTGGTCTGGAAAATGTGCCCGATGACTCAGGGAGGACTAAAAAAATTAGGTTTGTTCAGTCTGGAGCAGAGAAGGCTGAGGGGGCGTAGTAAGAGTTTTCTACATGTCAATGGTTATTACAAAGAGGAGAGTGATAAGCTGCTCTCCTAACCACTGACAACAGGACAAGCAGCAGGGGGTTACACTGCAGCAAGGAAAATTTTAGCAAAACACTATGAAGAGTTTCCTAACAGGCAGGGTAGCTGACCACTGGAACAAATTGTCTAGGAAGGTTATAGAATCACCCCCCCATCATTAAATTTTAAACTGTTCTTGAAAACCTCCAGACCCCATCAGGGATAGTTCAGCCCTGTGACACTCAGGCTGTGCTTTGCTGGCTGCCAGCTGCTCTTTAACGTCTCTTGAGGCTCCTGGCAGGAGAGAGATTAAAACATGGTGTGACTTAATAATTAACAAGCAGAGTGTTTTTACCATGTTACTAACCAACTGTTGTGGCTAAAATAATAATACTTGCCCCATCACTCCTTTTAAATAGGAATGCGTAGCAGGATGGTAAATGAAACTAACCACTGTGGCCTCATTGGGTAATGCTGACAGCTAATGACCTGGGAACCACTGAGGGCTGAGTGTCACAGGCCAAGACAACACAGTCCTACCTCAGGTCAGCCGATCCCATCCCCTGCACCAGGGGTCTCAAACGTTCGGCCTAGGGGCTGCATGTGGCCCCTAAAGCCATTTCCTGCGACCCGTGAAGACACTATTGTTACCAACATTTGCAATATTGTTGTACGAAGGGGTTTCAGTGGTGTGGCCCTCAGGCTAACGTACTAGTCCTCGTCTGGCCGTGATAGTGATTTGAGTTTGAAACCCCCGCCCCGCACTATATCCAGGTTCCTTCCAATCCTACATTTCTAGGCTTCTGCTCTCACCTCCTGTATACCACACGCCAAAGAACGTCTCCAAACTAGCTCCTAAAGCAGATCTTTTCTAAACGCATCCAGTTAGGACCTAAACATTGCCTGTGATGGAAGAACACAACACAAAATCTGGTGAATGTTCCAGCGGTTCATCACATCATTGCAGACGTACACATTTTTCCAGTCTGAACTTGTCTAGCTTCAGCTTCCACTCATTGGATCACATAAGGCCTTTCTCTGCTAACCTGAAGAGACTTTTTCCCCCCATGTAGGCGCTCAGAATGGGACAAAGTCATCCCTCAAGCTTCTCTTCCTCAAGAGAAGAGCCAGCGTCTCCCGTCCACGGCTATAAGGAAAGTCCTTTATTAACAGCTGTCCAGTAATTCTCGTGTCTCTTCTCCCAATCCCCCTCCAGCGTATCATTAACACCCCCTGAGCTGCGGGTGCGGGACTGGACAGATCCTGCCAGTGGCCGTGGCGCCAGCTCCAAATACAGCTAGTCCTCACTTAGTGACCTACTCGTTTAGTGACCCCTCAGAGTTATGACCGGCTCTCTGATGAGTTGGTATTATGGCGATGTACGAGAACTCGCATCAACTCTCTCAGATTACCTATATTTACAGTACACTATGCAAACTAAGTTCAGTACATTAGAGCTTAAAACATTTAAAATATATATGAAAAATGTTATAAATGATGCAAAGGTGACATTAAAACTATCTACCAATGGTTGAAAAACCCACTACCAGTAAAGTACATTATGCCTGAAATACCGGTAAGGGCTGCTCCTCGTTTAGTGACCAATTCGTTTATCAACCGGGTTTCAGGAACGGAACCCGGTCACTAAGTGAGGACTACCCGTACCCAGGGAAAATCCTCTCTGGACTCACCCGAGGATCCCCTTTACTCAGCCCCAGCTAGCGCAGCCCCTTGCGCCAAAGCCCTGACCCTCGACCCCCGGCGCCCAGTTACACCGAGTGGGGCGAAAAGCTGAGAGACGGGGGGGAGCTGATCCCCCCGCCCCGCCCCTCAGGGCCTCACTGCCGGCTCCCGACGTGAGCTCAGGCCCCCGGGCCGGCCCCGGCCCGCTCCGTGCCGCCGCCCGTTTCCGAGCGCCGAGGCGGCGGCCCCAGGCCCCGGAGACACCGGCCCGCCCTCCTGAGGGGAGGACACCGACGCCGCGCCCCAGCGCCCCGGACAGGATCGGGTCCCCTGAGGCAGCCCCTCACCACGTAGGCAGGGCCGCCCTCCCCGCCGCGGCTCTCGGTCTCGGGGATGGAGAAGTGCATGGCGCCGTCCGTCCGTCCGTCCGTCCGTCAGCTGCCCCGCGCCGCCGCCATATTGGGCCGCCCCGAGCGCCGAGGCGACGGTTCGGGCTGAGCGGCCGGCGGATGGTACGGCCCGGGCCGGGGGGGGGCGGGGCGGCCCCGGACGTACCAAGCGGCCCGTGCGCGGGGGGAGCCGCTCGGCTCTGCCGGCCCCGCCCCCTGCCCCGCCCCCCACCCGCTCCCTCGGGGTCGGGCCAGGCCCTTAGAGACTATGACGTTTCTTGCTCGCAGGAGCTTTCGTGGGAGAAAACCCCACAGCGCCAGCGGGGCCCCGTGCAGGGTGCGGGCCAGGGATTTCCCTAACGCCCCCCGTTGTTAGCTAGTAATAGCGTCATGCCAATTTAATGAGCACCCCAACACCCCTTACACCTTCCCGACACCCCCCCAGTTGTCAGCTAGTAACCCTTATACCAGTTTAGAGAGCACCCCTATGCCCCCCACCACCCCCTAATCTCAAGAGCTGGGGAGAGCACTGGTGCAGGCTCCAGAGAAGCAAGGAGTTCCCAAAAAACTTGGGGTGGCAAGGGATAGTCGGGGGGGGTTGGGAGCCTGCTGTGAAGCTGCAGCCAAAGGGGCTGATGCTGCCCTGGGGTGCGTCAAC
This sequence comes from Podocnemis expansa, assembly GCA_007922195.1. Taxonomy (NCBI): domain Eukaryota; kingdom Metazoa; phylum Chordata; order Testudines; family Podocnemididae; genus Podocnemis; species Podocnemis expansa. The sequence continues at coordinate 2,362,330 of ML682080.1, read as the reverse complement.
AAGGGAATCTGGAGGAGGCAAGAGCACTGGTCTCTCCAGGACTTGAAATTGAGGGGAGTGTATGGGGGGGTGCTCACTAATTTGGTATAACACTATTACTTGGCAAATTTGGGGGGGTGCAGAGAGTGTGCGGGGGTGTTAGGGAAATCCCTGGGCAGGAGGTCATTTTCCCTCTGTATTTGGGCAGCTGGTGGCACCAGGATCATCCTCTGTCCTTAGAAATCCACAACTCAGGAGGGATGCTGATGAATTAGAGTGGGTGGGTTCAGAGAACAGCCCTGAGTGTGACAGGAATGAGGAAACCTGCCCTGAAGCTCCAGGAGCTCGGTACAGTTAGTTTGACAAAGAGAAGGTCAAGGGGGGGCGTGATCAAAGTCACATGAGGGACACAGTTGACAATGGGCTCTCCTGTCCACCAGAGAGGGGCCTAACTGTTAGGGTCTGTCACACAGTCCAACAACTAGACTGGAAATAAGACATATGTTTGGAGCTGAGAGTAATTAGCCACTAGGACAATATACTAAGGGCTATGGTCAGGACCAAATAAAGGCAGGGGCTTTAGGGGCTGCAGCCATGGGCCCCAGCCAAAAGGGAGGCCCCTTGGCCCACAAGAATCCAGGCTGACCAGCCTGATGCTGAGCTGCTGCGCTTATCTTCAGCTGCTTGGCCAGCCCCTGGGCAGGCTGCTCTGCTTGGCAGCAAACCTGGAGACAGGGCAAGAGTAGCACAGCCCCTGGCCCACCTCTCCCCAGCCTCCAGTAGCTCGTGCTGTCCTGTGCCCCCCCCCCCCCCCCAGCAGCACAGCCTCCCACAGCCCCCAACCCCCACAGCAGGACCAACCCTGGTTACAGCTCCCACCAACCCCCTCCAAAGCACTGGCGAGAGCCCTGGGGCCCTGACCCTGCTCCCCAGCATTGGGGGGAGGCGAAGGAGGGGCCCTCAAGGGTGGGCTGCGCTGGCCCTTGATCTGGCACTGGGCATGGCAGATGTTTTTCTGGAAGATCTGCTTTAGGAATCCTTTTTGGGGGCAGTTCCCAGGCTGATGTTCTTCAGGCAGTCAGACTAGCTGATCACAATGGTCCTCTCTGGCCTTGGAATCAGTGATTTAATCCTCGGTCTGTGGCGGTAGCTGGGGGTGTTGAACACATTCATTGGAGTGGGGCAGATGTTAAGATTCCTCTAGGAGCCCAGGTGAGGCCCTTTCCAGCTTGCACCCTGAGCAGCTTTGGGGATGGGGATTAGGCCCTGGCCCTTGCATGGTTCCTTTGGAAGAGAGATGATGCCTGTGGGTTGTCCCCACTCCCCAGAAGGTGCCAGCTCAGAACGAGCCCCACGAGCCAAGGCGCATGTCAGGACAGAAAGCTGGCCATATGCCAAACTGGCCCTAGTCTGTAGCTGGAGGGGAAGGATGAAGGGGACCCAGGCTATGGCATTTTGCTGGCATCTGGCATGCATGGTCCATGAGCTGTGCCCTGCAGACCTGGGACTGAAACCCAGCTCCGGCCACTCTTCCTGCCGCGCTGGGGGCCAGGTAGGAGGCCGGGGCCATGGGGTCAAATCCAGCCAGCTGGCTGCGGGTGAGATGGGAGCCATCACCCAAACGTAGGGTTAGCAGACGTCAGGCAGAAGGAGGAGGACCCGTCCTCCTTTTTACCTCCACATCCTGTGTCTGGCAGGTGTGTTAAAAAACATGATTTTGGCCCACTTTTTACTTACAGGAGTTCAAGTGTACAGGAACGCCCCGGAACACCCTATTTTTAGGGGGAACCGTACCAGGGCCCCCTAAAAACAAAAGACTGTGGCATTAACACCGGATTTTCTCCACGTGTCCTCCCATGTCCTCCTTTTCCTACTCCCCCGGCCTGCCTCCCATGCCTTGGTACCTGGCAGTGCGGCCCTGCGGGAGCCAGGGCGGCTCGGGCTGGGGGGGCGGACCCCACAGCCCCCCGCCGGCCGCGGGGGCAACCCCCGGACCCCCACCAGACTGAGGGAGGCGGGCCGGGGCCTCTCGCCCTCCGGCCGGCAGGGGCGCTGTGACGCGGGCCGGGCCGGGCGCAGGCGGCAGCAGCAGCGATGGCGGAGCCGGGCGCGAGCGGTGAGTGCGGGGCGCGGGCGGAGGGTTCCCGGCCCCGCGTCCCCCCGCGTCGTCCGCTCCCGCCGCCTCACGTGCTGTCTTCTCTTCCAGGTGCCGCCCCCCCGGGCCCCCGCGACCGACAGGTGACCGGGGGGCAGGGCTGCCTGTAGGGGGAGTGGGGGGCAGGGCTGGCTGTAGGGGGAGTGGGGGGCAGGGCTGGCTGTAGGGGGGCAGGGCTG
>ML682080.1:2230425-2359617 GCA_007922195.1 Podocnemis expansa | reverse complement strand
CTGTAAGGGGAGTGGGGGGCAGGGTTGGCTCTGGGGGGCAGAGGGCAGGGCTGTCTGTAAGGGGAGTGGGGCAGGGCTGGCTGTAGGGGGGCAGGGCTGGCTGTAAGGGGAGTGGGGGGCAGGGCTGGCTCTGGAGGCCAGGGCTGGCTGTAGGGGAAGTGAGGGGGCGCAGGGCCCACAGGCCAGGGCATGGGCTGTCTGATTGAGCGTTCCTCCACAGAGCCAGGAGCTCTCGAGGGAGGAGAAGCTGCAGCTGAGGAAGGAGAAGAAGCAGCAGAAGAAGAAGAGGAGAGATGAGATGGGGCCTCCGGCAGAGACCTTCCTCCCTGCACAGCCCCAGCCCCAGCCCCCAGGTGTGTATGGCTCCTGCTGTCTCTTCCAGAGGGGGCAGAGCAGGGTGTGCCCTTCGGGGACAGGGCTATGGCCCTAGGTCCAGAGCAGTCTCTGGGGGCGCCTTTAGCGGGTCAGGCCCCCGAGGGCTCTCTTCTCCCAGGGCACGTCCTGCAACTGAATCTCTGTGGCTTCAGCCACCTACTTCACCCTGTGAGCTCTGTCCAGCGAGTCCCACTGAGACAGATCTGGGGGAGACCTGCACTATCTTGGGGAGCAACAGATCCTCTGCCCGCATCTGTGGGGGCACGGAGCCAGCAGGGCAGCCAGTTGGGTTCATGAGGGACTGGCCCCTGGGGCAGGCAGGCCTTAGTTGACCCAGAGAACTGACTGTTACAGCACAGCCTTTTCGGGTGGCACAGCGCCCAGTCCAGCTGTAGTGACCCCCAGGTTCCAACTCTGCCTGACCTCCCTAGTCAGACTGCAGGGCTGTCATGGGGAACCCCAGAAAAGCACTCTTGGATCCCCTCTGTTCACAGAAAATCAGGAATCTGCAACGGTGGAGCCTTCTCCCATCCAGCACCCAGGTCTCCACGCTACCTGTAGCCAGCTCCCAAATCCAGGCTCAGAAGGACCAACCCTTGCTCTGTCTGGTCTGTCCCAGGGGGGTTCCTTTCTCCAGGAGGATCCCAGCTGTCCCAATCAGAAGTGACGCTCAGCCAGTGTAGAAGTCAGGGTTTATTAGCAATCCAGTTTGCACAGAAGCTAGGACAGTTGGTTTTCCGATGAATCAGGAGATATATCAGGAAACCCCCTTCTCCCCCACACAGCCCCCAGAGATCCTGCCTCTCCAAACCCTGTTTCCCTACTATCCTCCTCCTCTCTTAGCCCTTTGTTCCCCCCCCCCCCCCCCAGCTGCCTGGCCCCCCTATCTAAACCGGTCACAACCTGTGTCACCCACAGGGGGTCCAGATAAGGTCTGTCTAAAGCCTCTTCTCCCCCAGTGGTTCCTATAGTTATCACACCCCCGTGTCCCATCACTAATATACAGGAACAGAAAATAAGAACATTTGGGTATCGCCCCTGGCACTCCAAAGTACCCAAGAGGTTTCTTATTTCATCACAGGGGCAGACTCCTGTCTCTTATGTCCCACCTCACACCCCTCAGTCCTTTAGTCTCTCTCCAGCTTCCTCAAGGAGAGGCGAGGAAGTCCCTCACCTGCTAGTGGTGATGTCCTGTGGATTGGATTTGCCACTGTCTCCTCAAATGCTCCACTGACATGGGTGAAGGACCAGGGAGTTTAGGGACACTCTCTGTCTCAGAGCTTCTCCTGAGAGTAGACAGCTTTTCCTCCCCCAGGAAAAGTGCAGCATAGAGGGAGAACCAAGGCACACACAGGCTTCAAAAATATACTACAAACAACTCCCATTTTGTTGCAGCTCTTTGTTCATTTTGCACATGGTTCCTGGGTTGTGAGCGCTCTGCCCATCTGGGTCCCCTCTGGTTCCCTCTTTGAAGCCTCTGATCAGCCCCATCATGTCTGCCTTCCCCCTGGGCACCACCCACCAGCCATCGTGTGGCTGGGCTATTGTTCCCATGCTGTTGGTGGGGATGGAGGTCCAGAGGGGCCCAGTACTTGGCCTCAGTCTCTTGAATCCTAGCTGAATGCCCTGACCACCGGGCTGCCTCCCTTTCTCCCTCCCTGTGAGCTACATGGTCTCTGGAGCCTGGGGGCAGGCAGGGAGACTCCAGGATGCTGACCTGTCTCTTTCCTCTCTCATAGTGGCTGCGACCCCCATGCCGGCCACAGCAGTGACCGAGGGCCTAGCTGGCAGTGAGAAGCCAGCAGGGGGGAAGAGCAAGGCTGAGCTGCGAGCAGAGCGCCGGGCCAAACAGGAGGCAGATCGAGCCATGAAACAAACCAAGAGAGTGGAGTCGAGCCAGGCAGCTGTGCCAGCCAAGCCCAGGGTGACGCCCATCGAGTCCCCATCTAGTAAGGACATAGCCACTGTGCCATGGCTGCTCTCCTCTCCACACTGGTGGGCTCAAAGGGGTGGACACAGTGCTCCTGGGGTGGAGCTGGGGGAGTTGGAGAAGGCCTGGCTCAGTGCTCCCAGATGGTGCCATCCTTGTTCCCCTGTGCCCAGGTCACTGTACACTGTGGTTGTGCTTCCCTCTTCTTCCCCACCCTCTTCATGGGCTACCATGCACTTGGTCTCCCTCCAGCCCAGCAGCATGTCTAGGTCACTGAGGGGTGGTGTGCCCTCTCACCTCACTCCTCAGTGCCTGGGGTGCTGAATGCTATGTTTACAGCTTCCCCACACTCCCTGCACATGGGTCACCCTGACTCCTCACTCTCCTCCCAGCGGTGAAGCGGCTGCCGGAGCACGTGCAGGTGGATGACCCAGAAGCACAGAGAAGACTGGCAAAGAAGCTAGAGCGCCAGCAGGTACCGGCACTGCAACATGCCATAGGGGCTGCTTTGGGGGAAGAGCTTCTTCAGAGGCCTGGGGAGGATGTGAAGAAGCGTGGCCTCATGCCCATGAAGGGGGAGACCCAAGGTGCAGTCACGTTGCATGAGTTCAGTGTGCCTTTGGTGGCAGTTGAAATGCCCAGCAGGGTTATGGGGCAGGTGGTCTGGGGCCGGTGAGGAGGGGGTGGGGCTGAGGGCCATGAGCAGGGACATGTGCCTGTGGGGGGCAGAGACAGGGCTCTTCCTTGTGGGGATGGGAGAAATGTGGGCTGGCTTTGCCTCTGGGGATGGGGGCCCGGGGGGGGGGGGTGTAAGGATGTTTTTGGGACCCCCAGCTAGGCCCACAGGTTGCCTTACAAACCTAGCAAAACAACCAGTCTCTGCCCTCTGCAGAGTTCGTCTCGAAGGAGCGGGTGGATTTCAGCAGAGGTGCAAAGAGCCACCCCCAGTGATCTTTACGCTCCTCAAGTCAGTGGTTTGGTTGTGTGTACAGAAGCACAAAACTTCAGTCTCAGGGCATTATGTTATGCCCAAGTTGACACCATACTTTTGTATCCCCCTCATCACTTGATTCTGCAACAGCAATTCATAGTATTCTGGGACCAAACATAAGGTTCTGCCCTTCACACGGAGTGCTGTTTATTAACAGTAATGAAACCAGCCGTATGCATATTGTCAGGGACTGTGGGGCCTTTCCTTGTTCACCATCATGAGCTTTTATTGGACAGTAGAACCTCTGATTACCAACTGACTGCTCAGCCACACCCCTCATTTGGAACCAGAAGTCAGGCAGTGGAGAAAGAATCAAAGCAATACAGGAAAGTGCAGTGTTGAATGTAAACTGCTAAAAGCAACGAAAAAATTTTAAAAGATTTCACAAAAGAAGGAAACTATTTTTGTGCTGTTTTAATTTAAATTGAGATGGGTAAAATCAGTGTTTTACTTCTGCAGCGTATAGTCTCAAAGCTGTTTTAAGTCAGTGTTCAGTTGCACACCTTTGAAAGACCAACAGTAACATTGTGGTCAGGGTTCCAAATAACTCCATTCCCAAGGAGTTAGTAACTCAGAGATTTTTCTGCAGCTCCGTCCTCGTTCAGTACTCCTACATCAGGGACATTGCAAGAGCTGACTAACAGGGGACATAGTAAGCCAAATCTTCCTTAGCTAGATGGCTTTGGTTTGTATCCTTCCCCAGAGGCTTAATCCCGGGCACCCTAAACTTGGGCCCTCCATTGGGGATGCACTTGCTAATGTAGGTTGCTAAGTAGTCTGTAGAGGATTCTTTAAGTAGACTTAGGACCTAAAGTCGGCCTCAGCTCCTGATGGGACAGGGTATCTGTGCGGAGAGAGGGGGTATTCGGGCTGCACATGGGAGGGCTGTTGTGGACAGGCTGTTCCTGCTGGGGAAAGGGCAGGGGCAGGGAGTGGGGTTATGGATCAGGGTGTGTTGCAGGCAGGCTGTGCTCCCTGGGGAGAGGGCAGAGGCAGGTGGGCTGTGCCCTGTGGGAGGTGAGGTTGGGGGTAGGTGGTGTGTCACAGGGGACTATGCTGGGCAGAGGACCTTTGCCACCTCCAGTGAAGCAGTGTGCTCTGAAATTCCCATGCCAGGTTCCTCTGAGGCCAGACTATGGCGCCAAAGTCAACCTGTTCTCCCACTTGCACCAGTACAGCCGGAAGATGCCGCTGACCCAGCAGATGAGGTATGTGCCTCGCCCAGCTGCCCTCAGTGCCCTGAGACTGGTGACAATGTTTTCTGCAGCCTCTGCTGAGGGGAAGGGGAACCCAGGCAGCCTGGCATTCTTGTATTGTTCCTGGGTGGGGGGAAACAGGGGAGCCTGATCTAGGGTGAGTTCCTGTTGGAATGGGCTCCTAAGGGTGAGCAAAGGGGAGCCCTGGCCAGCTGGGGGGAAGCCAGGGCATCCCATTTGCCAATGTCAGAACGTTCTGGGGCAAAGGTGTGCCTTTGCTATGTGGGGGTATGGAATGATGGGGTGCCCTATGTGTGTAGGAGGGGTATGGGGTGACGGGCACCTTGTCTGGGGGGAGGATACACGTTGAAGGGAGCGATCTGTGGATGGGTATGAGTGTCCGAAGCAGGGAGAAATCTGGATACTGAGGGTAGTATGTGACAGAGAGTCCTGGCCTGGTTGAGTAATGGGCAAGACCCAAGGGGGTGCTCTGGGTGCGTGTGGGGCAGATTAAAGTGATGGGAACATCCTGGGTGCCTGTCGGGCAGGTTATGGGTGACAGAGCTGCCTGAGTGTGTGGGCTGCATGAGGGTGATGCCCTGGGTTGGTGGGGTGACCTGGTCTTTGAGGCATTTTAATCCCTTGGGGACCTCACAGTGGAAGCCCCAGAGGGTGACCTACTATGAGGGCTGTGGGGCCTCCCCCAGCTCTAAAGCCTTCATCTCTGCCATGCCTGTCCCCCAGCATCCCCTCCACAGTGATCCACCCAGCTGTGGTGCGGCTCGGTCTGCAGTACTCCCAGGGCATCCTCAACGGCTCAAATGCACGCTGCCTCGCCCTGCTGCAGGTCTTCAAACAGGTATTGCTGGCCCCTTGGGAGGGAAACAGCCCCACAGCTGCTGAGTTCAAGCTCCCCTCATGGGGCTGGGACAGGTGCAGTGGCGTACCCAGAGTCAGAGCCATGGGGCCTTCCTGGCTCCTGCCCAGGCTTCCTCGGGCTGCAGGGTCTTGTGGCCTGTGGCCTGCAAGTCTCCACTGGGCCTGTGAACAGGGAAAGGTGTCCCAGTCTGCTTAGTGCACAGCGCAGCCTGTCGAGAGCAATGAGTCAGGCTGGGGCACCTGCCAGCTACAGAGGCTTTTGCTCCCTCCGTGGAGGAGAGATCTTGGTATTGCTGCACAGAATGGGTACCCCAACCACCACCGCTTCCAGCGTACTGCCCTGCCCTGCCCTGCCCTGCCCTGCCCTGCCCTGTCAGTGCTCCAGCCCAGCCCCAAATCTACCTCCCCTTACACAGTACTGCCGCACTCACCAACTGCACTGATGCCCCTTGCCCCACACCAGCTCTGCTGATGAGCTGCTCTCCAACTCTGGCAGGGCCCCTCTGCAGTGACTGGCTAGGCCTGGCTGTCCTGAGCAGGAGCAAACTGAGACAAAAGGGATAATTTTAAATGTTTAGAACATTATCAGGGAAAACCCCAGTATGGTACAAAGAGCATAAATAATACAGACCATTGCCAGGTCCTTCCTGCCTACAATACTAAACTTCAGGTTACTCGCTCACTAACCTGTGAGAGTGTCCACACCATCTTCCTTCCTCTCTTCAGCTAGTACCAAAGGTGCTGCTGTTAACTAAAACACAAGAGCCCAAGTTGCTTCTGAGAAGAATCAACGTTTCCTCTCTTTGGCTGGGAGTTCAACTCCAAAGTCGCTGTCCTGTTCTTTGCTTCTTTTCGGCTTGACGTGTTCCTTAGATGCAGTGTTTCTGCCCCTCTACCTCTCCTCCTGAATGTATCCACAATCAGCATTTCTTTGCCTGGTGGGCCCTTGTTATGCTTAGGAAATGAAAACCAGCAGGATCTTATTCAGGGGGATAAGGCAATATGCCATATTTATTGTGAATACATATAGAACTGAAATTTCAAAAGGTAGAACACATCAGTTCCAAAAGCAAGAGAATTGATTTAAAGAGACAGCAATTTCCTATTCAGTCACATTCATATGCACACACAAACACATACAGATAGGTAAAGGCAATGGGCTGTACGTTAGCGTTACCAGCCTCATTGCTTGTGCTTGTCCACTGGCCAGGTAGTGAAAACACAGGGGTGGGGGAGCAGGATCCTGCTGGTGCACTGGTGCTCCTGAAGTGTGGTAGTAGAACTGGACCCAAAGTTCCCATCTTGCTGTCCTCCTCTTACGGGATTCTGTTCCCATTCGAGCTTGTGGGTTCCATTTAGTATGATGCGATCATTTCTTAATCACTCAAAGTTGTAGCAAATACAACCTTTCCTTTTGGCCTTCTGTCTCCATTTTTGGTTGTTAATTTATTTTATTCAAGCTCTTTGGCCATGCAGATTGCAAAACTTTTTTTGTTTCCTCTTTGTGATACAATAGTTTCAGCTGGGCATTGTCTGAGGTTGAGGTGCCTGCTCTCTGCCTCACATACACACACCAATCTCATTCATTCAGACCTTGATCTTTTTCCTTATTTTACTTTATATGTGAAAAGCCAGATATTTCCTTTATAATTAAAGATACTTTTCTCTTCCTTCCTAACTGACTACATGGAATATTCGGCCACTTGATTAGGCGGAAATATAAAGAATTGCAAATCACAGAGGGTGTTCAGGAACTGTTACAGCACATAGACGAGATCACATAGGTCTGTGTCACAAAACCATCTGATGCTGGATTGTAAGCCATAAAATCAAACACTTTTTAATACCTCAGGCTTATGTCTACATTCTAAATTGTCCTTTAGACTCCTGTGAACTGCATTTCTTCAATGGATGTGCAAATGGGTACTCTCTTTCTTCAGATCCTGAAGGTCCTGTATGAGTGGGCTTTTCATTTGCTACTTTCAGGGTCTGCTTTCATCTCACATGGCTTTTTGATCAAATCCCTTACTCACCAGTTGTATTCCTTTCTGTTTTTTAATTGGTGCTCTTTCTCTGGTGTGTCTCTACATTTTATTTTCCTCTACTTCCTGTCTCTGTCAGCACCTGCTCACACTCTTCACTCGGCTTTTTTCTCCTTCTTGTGACCTGTACCTTTTCGGTTTTCTTTCTTTCCTTCTCCTCACTTCCCAGCCTCCCATTTCTCTTTTCCTCTTCTTTTCTTTTCTTGCCTCACCTGCTGTCTCAGCATCTGCCTTCTCATTTGTCTCTTTTTTCAACTGCCTCCGTCCCCAGAACAGCATTCTGTGCTCATGTTAGAGTCAGAGGACAGACAACCCCGTCACATGCCAGCTCAATCTTTCTCAGTGTTGCTTCCAGTACCACCTTCTCTGAAATGTTCACATTGAACATGCCTGTGTTTGTCAGGGGTCTGCTGTTCTCTTAATGAGCCCCTCCTGGCAAGCAAAATCTCCCCTTCCACTCTTCTGCAGGCTGCCCTTCCCTAGTCCAGTGCCAGGGCTCTCACACCCTGCTTGTTCCAGGTGATTCGGGATTACTCAACTCCACCCAACGAGGAGCTGTCTCGAGATCTGGTGTCCAGGCTGAAGCCCTACATCAGGTGAGCCCTGGCTAGACAGGACCTTCCAAGGGAGGGCTGCAGGTCACATGGGTCTGGTCCAGGTGTCATCTGGCCTGTGTTCCTCTCTCAGGTCATCTCCTTTTCCTTAGCCTGGGCCGGCCACCACCGCCAAGGCTGCCATCCAGTTTCCCCTCCGCCCACCCTGGGTCTCCCCCAGCCGAGGTCAGCCATAACTGTGGGCATTGCCATTCTTCCCTGGCCCTACCCTGTTCCAGGCTGGCCATTACTGCAGGAGCCACTATTCTCCCCCCACCCAGCCCAGGCCAACCATCTCCACCAGCGCTGCCATTCTCCCTTCAGCTGTCCCCCCATCTGCCCAGGCTGGCTGTTATCAGCGGAGCTGCTAGGTGTTACCGGGCAGGGGTTTCTCTGCAGATGCTGAAAAGCATCTGATCGCTGTTAATGAGCCCAGGTTCCCCCCCCCCCTTCCACCAGATGCTGCCTGCTCAAGCCAGCACTGAGTGCTCCCCTTCCCACCAGGTCTGGCTCCTGTCTGTGTCCCTCAGCATTTGTGTCTTCCCTGCAGTTTCCTAAACCAGTGCCGGCCCCTCTCTGCCAGCATGGGCAATGCCATCAAATACCTCAAGAAGGAGATCTCAGGCTTGTCCAGCACCCTGAAGGAGGAAGAGGTGAGGGGGCACCTGGGCATGGGACACAGGCTTCCAGGACTACTGGAAGGGCCTGCTCACAAGGCACAAAGTGGCCATGGGATGAGGCAGAGAACTGTCCCAGGCCAGAAACAGGTCAGGAGACAGGACGCAGAACAGGTTAAAACGTCATCTTTTATCATGGCTAAAGGCGAATAGGTGACGTATTAGATCTCAAATTTAATGTATTTCTCCATGACTGGGAAAGGCGGAAGCAGCAAAGGGGCAAAATATGCAGGTGACGCACTTTTTTAGTGTCATCAGAGGGCTGTGAGGAACTGAAAGGTGCATCTTCAATTCACACTCCTTTCCACATGTATTACACACACACACGGCTAGCCCCCAGCATCAGTAGAAACAGTGCTGAAGCCAGAGACTCTCTGTTTAGGGGAGTAAACCCTGTGGGTATGTACCCTTCATGGCTGTCTCTGCCCAAACAGCATCAACCCATCAGCACGGTTGTTTTCAGCACTGTAACATCCTGCCACTGGATTCTTTTCCTGCTGTAAGGAAAGGCTCTTACAGCTGGGAAAGATTCCTGCAGTTGACAAAGGCTCTGGCAGTGGGGAGAGGTTCTGGTAGCAGGGAAGTAGTTGGGAGAGTTTCTGAAGCAGGGAAGGCATCTGGTAATGGGGAAACAGTAGGGAGAGGTTCTGGCAGTGGGATTCCAGCAGCAGGGAGAGATTCAAACAGCAAGGGAAGGATCTGGCAGCTCCTCATTGCAGGATTCTTTCCCTACAGCAGAGAACAGTTCTGGCAACTCTCTGCTGCTGAGCCTTTCCCTGCTGCCTCCCACCTGCCAGGGCCTTTTACTGATATGGGGAGCTTCACATTGCAGTGTGGATGCAGCCTGCCTTTCACTGTGATGTGGAAGCTACACATATCCTGGATGCCACCCTGAGAGCAGTGGGGTGTAGATGTAGCCTTTGGGAGAACAGGGTTCCCTGCACTGATTTCACTGTGCTCAGAACGCTTGCATCTCTGTATTATAACCATGAGTAACCCAAATCTCATGGTCTGGGGCTTTATTCTGTCATCTGCAGGGGTCAGGAAGGGGTTTTCCCCCAGTCCACAACTGGTGGAATGGATTCGGGTTTTTTTTGCCTACCTCTGAGGCACCAGAGATTGGTCGCAGCAGGAGATGGGACACTTGGGGAGTGGGGGGAGTGACCAGTGCTCTGAGATGGGAATATGGCTCATCACCAGACTGTGCCTTCTTCCCAGCACCAGCAGATGTGCCTCCCTGCTTCTGTCAGCACATGACCCTAGAGGCAGTGCCAGAGGTCTCTAAAAGGAGGCAGTAGTGGCACTGGGCTGACCAGGTCCTACCAGGCTAGTACCTAGATACCTTGCCACACCAGCAGCATGCGAGCCATTGCCTCAGGAGTCCTCCAGACTGAGAGGATCCTCCTCCTGTATATCTTAAATAGACACTGCAGAAGGGGGAGCCCTAGAGAAACAGCAGTGGCTTCGATCTCTGCTGAAAGAATTGACATTGTCTAACCAGCTAGTCATTACCAGCCCTTGCTCCAGTGGCTGGCGACAGGCGCATTCCAGGATGTCCTGGCTCCCCTGGTGGAGACCCTGGGGGTCATACAAGAGGAGTCTGGTAGCCCTGGCCAGAATTGTGCTGCCTATAAATAAAGGCCTACTGGAACCAGTGGGGGGCGTTGGTAAACCCCAGTTACCATCCACCTTTCATCTGAATGGGTGGAGACGTGAAATGGGGTACCTCTGAAAACCAGTGAGCCCTTTGACTCCCATCCAAACCCAGAATTATTGGGTATCTCCAAAAAACAAAACAAAACCCCACCAGCTTCTTTAGGGATTCAGCAGCATTTCAACGGGTGTGTGTGTTTCAGCAGCAAAGGGTGTCTGAGCTAGGTGCCTTGTTTTGAAGCTGAGCACAGGGCTGGTCCTACCATAGAGGCAACCTAGGCAGTTGCCTAGGGAACCAAATACTAGGGGGTGCTGCCTTGCAGCACACAGGCACATAGTCCAGTGCACAGCAAGGCAAGAAGCTTTTTTTGGCTAGTTCTGCTCCCCACTGAAGAAAAGGTAAGGGGGGGGAGCCCCTCTGCCAGCTTGCGGCTTGGCCAGCTTTGGTCTGGCCCAGCCTGCCGTTCACCCAAAGCGGCTCACTGCACCAGCTGGCGCCCCTGCCAGGTGGCCTGCCAAATCATCTGGCCCACCATGGGGTGCGTGTGTGTGCGTGCGGTGCTAAAATGACTGGCACCTGGGGTGCCAAAAAACCTTGGGCCAGCCCAGGCTGGGCACCTAGCTGAGTGACAGTTTTGTTGCCCCCTGGTTTAGGGTGATAAGAATGGTCACTGCGGACTGACTGAAGCTGACCATAGCAAGGTGTGATTTTTGAAAACCAGTGGGAACCTGTGACTTCGAATTGGACAGTTAACAACAGGCAGCTGCAGCTGACAAAACACTTGAACTCAGCACGGCTCTACAGAAGGACAGTGAATGAGAGGTGTTTGTGTTAGGAGCCGAGCTCACAACGATACAAGAGCTGTCACATGCGGACAAGGAGACAGAGCCAAGTTGGATTCTGCAGTGGGTTTGGCCAGTCTGAACTCCACCTTACTCTATGTTTCCCTACACTATCCCAAGAACTTCTTGTGTCCATGTGACCGATGCACCCCCTGCTGTGCTTGGGAAAGGCTGCCAGAGCTGCTGCAGTTATAGCAAAGGGCATCGGTACAAGTCTCTGAACAAGAATCTGCTTCAGTTGGGCTCACAGGGTAGAGCTCTTGGAGAGAAACAGAAGTACTGGAGCACTGAGGCTCAGTTCTGGAGGCATTGAGGTTGCATGGCCAACCCTTGTGGGATCTGGTGTGCAGAGGAATACTCTGAGACTGTGAAAAGGCCAGGATGTAGCACAGAAAATCCAATGGCTCCATGACAGCTTGCAAGGCCTTCCATTCTGGAGGATGGAGCTCTTCAGCAGAAGAAGTGACAGAGTGCTCACGTCAATGACATCACTGAGATCACTGGGGATATACACACCCACACCCAGGGAGCCTCACCGAGGGCTCACCTCTTCTCTTATGCTGGAGCTAGTCAGAAGCCAGTCTTTAGGAGCTGCCCTGCCCCGTTCTGTTGAGCTTAGAACAATATCACCCCAGAAGACTGGATGTTGAAAGTAGTCTCCAAAGAAGCAAGGGGGCATCATCCCATTCTCAACCTCAGGAGATGGAACAGCTCCATACCCAGCCTCTTCTTCAGGACAGTATGCCCTTCCTAATCATTCCACATCTGCAGGCCCGAGACTGGTTCATAGCTCTTGACTTGCAGGCCACAGTAGCATCCACCTGGGCACAGGAAGACCCCGTTGTTTGGGCTGGAATCAAATCATTTCCAGAACATGGTGCTGTCAGTTGGGCTGTCCATGGTACTAAGATTCTCCATGAATTGCCTTGCAGTGTGAGTTCTAGAGGAGTAGTCTAGTCAGTCAGGAGGAGTCAGTCTAGTCCAGCAAAACAAACAAGGAATCCTGTGTCACTTCTAAAGACTAACACATTCATTTATTGCATGAGCTTTTGTGGGAGAAAAATCCCACTTCATCAGACTCTTGATGGGGAACTTAAATGCAGGAAAACATAATTCATAGGATCTGCCTGTGAATTCCAATTGCAGTTTCTCTTTGAAGCTTTGGTTTGTCCATTTGCATAAGTATAGCTGTTGCTGTTAACAGATGATTGATTGGAGTGATGAGGAAGATTGAAGTGTCCTATTGGTTTTTGAATGTTGTTTCAGATTTGTGACCATAAAATGCTGTGAAATTCCAGAAATGCCCCTCCCACCTTATGCATTGGACACACAGGACAGTCTCCACACAAAAGAATAAATGGACACAAATCTGACATCAGAAGTAACATTAAAAAAGCAATAAGGGAACACTTCAATCTGCCTGATGACTCCATTAATCGACGGGTAATTTTGCTTTCCTTCTTCCATCACCTCCGTCTAATATGCTGTTCTCCACTGTTTGAATCTAAACAACTGCTTTGATTTGCTGCATCAGTGTGACCTGTTCGCATGACTTACACTACCCTGCATTTATTTCCTCAGATTCTGTAAGTTTACCATTTTCAAAGTGTCTGATGAAGTGGAATTTTCTCCCACAAGAGTTCATGTGATAAATAAATCTAACTTTTTAAGTTCCTTTGCCTCGCAGTGGTAGTGCTTGACCTGAGAAGTCAGGGCATTTATAACATCTTTGCTGCTTGGAGGCGCTTTTCAGCAGGAGACAGGGGAGAGCTTGAAATGTGCTCTGCCTCTGTTCTCCCACTGGGCTTTGTAATAATAATGTCTCATCACCCTGCACGTTCACAGAGCCATTGCTGACCCCAGACCAGAAGAGGTGTGCGTGCCAGAGGACAATTGCCGCCACTACAGGCACATGTTCTTCAACTGATGTTAAACTATGAGCCTGCTTTGCATGTTGCCTGTTACTAGGAACATATGGAATGCTACTTGCCAGACACCAGCTGCAGTCCCTCCAATTGTGGCTCTGATCAGTCCGTCCTCTACTGGGACATCAAGTGGACAGGAATGTTTCCATGCCCCAGTATGTCACTGCACGGTTAGTCAGCAGTTGGATTCCACAGACACTTGGACTGGGTGGCTGTTTTCCATTCCCTCACCGCTGCTGCTGCTTATCACAGGCTAGCTCATTTGGGTCACTGATGGATTCAAGGAGCTCAGTTCCTGCTTGACGTGGAGTGAATAACTTGCAGCTAAGGGCTATCAGATTGGGCCGTATGACATTCCTTTGTCTCTCCTGGGATTCAGCAGCACAGAGCTTCCTACACAGCATAATAGCTGTGTGCTACATCATCAAACAAAGGGACACCAGCTCCTTACCTCTGTCCAGAGACCATCAGGTTCTGGACTCGATGCAATCGGAACAGAGTGACAATGATGGCTCCATAACTCCACATGGTGGCAAGCAAGAACCTAGAGGACTCCATGAGCAACCTGTGATCAGCCATGAATGGTCTTTGCACAGATCCATATTCTGTCTTTGTGGAGTACCCTGAGAGGCGTATTTGCAATGTCCTTGGTTGCAAACTTCCAAACTTTTGCAGTTCAGTGGTAGAATCTGGTATCTTTTAGCAAAGTATTTGATAAGGTCTCCCACAGTATTATTGCCAACAAGTTAAAGAAGGATGAGTTGCATGAATGGGCTCTAAGGTGGATAGAAAGCTAGCTAGGTCACTGGGCTCAAGAGCTAGTGATCAGCAGCTCGATGTCTAATTGGCAGCTGGTTAAGAAGCGAAGTGCCCCAAGGGTCTATCCTGGGGTTGGTATTGTTCAACATATTCATTAATGATCTGGAGCAGGGGTTGGCAACGCTATCAACGCTGGCTTTCCCAACCCCTGTGCTGGTCCTTCCTCCTCAGCCTTCAGCTGGTGTCAGCAACCCCCATGCTGAAAAAATATGGTGGCTGCCTGAAAATTCAGCAGTGGTCACAGCTCGAGTGGGAGTGCTTCCCAGGCATGCCATGGAAAGGAGTGACCCAGAGTGGCTCATCTGGGCAGTGTGCCAGGAGACAGGCATCCTCAGGCATGCCACAGAAAGAAGCGGGTCCTTTCAGGAGTTCCCAGGCATGCTGCAGAAAGAAGATGCCCAGAGTGGCTCCTTTTGGGGAGGATCACACTACAGAGAGGAGCCACTCCAGGCAGCTTTTTTCTGTGTCACATGGAAGCATAGGCATGAGGGGACCCCCTGTGTCCCAGCTGAACCTGAATGAAGCCACCCAGAGTGGCTTTTGGTGGCAGGAGTGGCAATTTCTGTGGTACAGCAGAGGGTGCCGCGTGTTGCTCTGAATGGGCTTGGGTGCCACTGTCGGCACATGTGCTGGGGATTGCCTACCCCTGGTCTGGAGGTTGGGATGGCTGTACCCTCAGCAAGTTAGCAGATGACACTAAGCTGGGAGGAGTGGTAGATATGCTGGAGGGTAGGGGTACGATACAGAGTGACCAAGATAAATCCAGGGATTGGGCCAAAAAAAAAAAATCTTATGAGGGTTAACAAGGACAAATGCAGAGTCCTGTACTAGGGTGGAAGAATCTCATACACTGCTACAGACCAGGGATCAGCTGGCTAGGCTAGTGGTTCTCAACCTTTTGCACATGGCAACATACTTGGCAGCATTTCGGGACCCTACAGAACACACCAGACCACCCCCTTGCCTCCAGACTGAATCCGGCCATCTCCCTGGCTCTCTGACAAACTCTTGTGTCCTGACACAGTAGTTGAGAACTGCAGGACAAAGCAGCAGTTTTGTAGAAAAGGACCTGGGGGTTACAGTGGACTAGAAGCTGGGTAGTGTGAAGTGAGCCCTTATTGCCAGGCAGGCTGACAGCATATTGGGCTGCATTAGGAGGAGCATGGCCAGCAAATAGAGGGAAGTGATTATTTCCTCTATTGGGCATTGGTGAGGCCACATCTGGGCTACTATGTCTGGTTTGTGGCCCTCGCTACAAGAGAGATGTGGACAAATTGGAGAGAGTGCAGCAGAAAGCAACAACAATGATGAGGGGGCTGGAAGACATGATTTATGAGGAGAGGCTTTTGGAACTGGGCTTGTTAAATCTGCAAAAGAGATGTCTTGGGGGAGGAGGGGGATTTGATAGCTGCCTTCAGCTATCTGATGGGGACATGTAGGGAGGATGGAGCTAGGCTGTTTTCAGTGGTGGTATCTGCTGTTCTAATCTATTGTACAGCATTTCTATGTGGCAGTTACAGGTGTCCAGTTCTTCCCCAGAAGGGACCACACATCCGTGATGGGTGTGCAGTGATGTATAAGTGGTAGAGTGCTTTGTGGGGATCTTGTAGCCATAAACTGCTACAAAAATGGCATTCGCTCTTCACAAGCATTCCTCTCCAGCCTTGTGGGATGATGGCAATGTTCCCTGTAAACTGCGCTGGCGCGCTGCAGCGCAGCCACCTGCGCAGGGAAGGCAGCAGGCAGCGCACTGCCGGCAGCCAGACTCCTTCAGGGGAGCTCCTGTGGAGCAGGGAGTTTTGAAAACTCCTGCCCAGAAAAGCTCTAACGGAGCATGCCCAGAAAATCTAGGCATGCTCCATAGAGCTCCTCTGACCCAAGAGTTAGGGCTGGGCCTGCCCCTCCAGTCCAGCCCCAAGGTAAGTTTGTGGGGGCTGGGAGGGGGGGCGAGCAGGAGCAGGGGGGCGTGCTGCGGGGAGGGGGGGCGAGTGGGAACGGGGGGGTGATGTCAGGCCCGGGGGGTGAGTGGGACCGGGGGGGGGTGATGCCAGGGCTGGGGGGCTAGTGGGACCGGCGGGGCGATGCTAGCGGGACCGGGGGGGCGATGCTGGGGCTGGGACCGGGACCGGGGGGGCGAGCGGGAGCAGGGGGAGGGGGTGTGCAGCAGGCCCGGGGGGGGGGGGGGGGAGCGCAGCGAGCAACAGGAGTTGCTCAGCTGCTCTCTCCCCTTAGAGGGAACACTGGATGATGGGTGCTTTGGACTTGTGAGATCTGTGCCATGCAGTACATCCTACCCCTTGCTCACAAGGATGAGCTACAGGCAAATAGGGCTGGGAGCTGGCCTGCGTGAAGTGTGTAGCACAGACCTGTTCCCTTCTCTTCCTTCCCCAGTGCAGAAGGGCTCTCTCAAACCATGTGCTCTGGTCCTGGGGCTGTTAGGCCCATGCAAGGCACCTTGGGCAGCTGGGATGGGTGTGGTGGTGGGAACATGGCCATCATTGGGGTGCAGGGCAGGGGAGTGGGGTGAGCCATATGTTAGGGCTCTGGGGCCCCTACGTGATTGGCACTGCCTCTCCCCAGGCAAAAGGAGCACTGCAGGACAGCATCGACAAATACATGAGGGAGAAGATCCAGCTGGCAGCCGAAGCCATCTCTAAATATGCCTTTGAGAAGATCAGTGACTGTGATGTCATCTTGGTGTATGGATGGTATGGAGGAAGAGGCTTCCCTGTGCAGATGACATGGCCAAGGGTGGAGGAGGCCTTTGTTATATTTGTTATGGGAGAACTGGACAGTACCTACCAGTTTGGTACTTGCCAATCCTGGTCCAGTGAGGAAATAGGAAATAAATAAGCAATATATAACAAATAGGGAGAAAAATTGGGATATAGATAGCAATGGAAATAAATTAGAAGCTAAGTGTGGAAAATAGATAGCTGCCAGAGCTAAGGACTATAAGAAGGATTTCAAATATCAGAAATAAAAGGAATCCTACCCATAGTGTATGCCTGTTACTAAAAGGGAGATGGTACCATTGTTAATGATGTGAGAAAGGCAGAACTGCATCCTACAGAAAGCAGGATGAGTTGTAGAGAGTTCAGTATGTTTAGATTGTCAAAAAGAAAAAGGAGAGGAGACTATTACAGTG
The DNA here is from genome assembly GCA_007922195.1 of Podocnemis expansa. Classification (NCBI taxonomy): domain Eukaryota; kingdom Metazoa; phylum Chordata; order Testudines; family Podocnemididae; genus Podocnemis; species Podocnemis expansa. Next base: position 2,342,546 of record ML682080.1, on the reverse strand, counting down.
CTGTCACAGGCAGAGAATACTGAAGGGCTCTTCAATCTAGCTGGAAGCTGAAGCCCAACCAATTCAAATTGGGAAGAAGGCACAAACTTGTGATAAACCATTGGCATGGAATGCCAAGGGCAGTAATGGATTCTCCATCTGTTGATGTCTTCAGGTCCAGACTGACTGCCTTTCTGAATGTGCTTTAGCCAAACTCAAGTCATTGGGTTCAATACAGGGTAACGATTCAGTTCTCCAGCCTAGGAATGCAGCAGACGGCCCCTTCCTGCCTTAAACCCTGTGAGTTCACTTGTGGTGTCCTCTTAGCTCCTCCTTAGTGAACCGCACGCTGTGTGATGCCCATTCCAAGGGACGTGCCTTCCGGGTGATCGTAGTAGACAGTCGGCCACGGCTGGAGGGCCGGCACATGCTACGCAGGCTGGTGCGTGAGGGCATCCGCTGCACCTATGTCATGATCACCGCCATTTCTTACGTATTGCCTGAGGTAAGTAAGTAGCTGTGCTTGAAGCAGAAGAGAAAGGGCTTTGCCGCAGTGGTGAAGGCAGAGCCTCCAGTAGCCATAGATAGATGGGTGCTAATTTGACCCCCACAGGTCTCCAAGGTACTGCTGGGTGCTCACGCGCTGCTGGCCAATGGCTCTGTCATGTCCCGGGTGGGGACCTCCCAGATTGCTCTGGTGTCCAAGGCCTACAATGTTCCTGTGCTGGTGTGCTGTGAGACCTACAAGTTCTGTGAGCGTGTGCAGACAGACTCCTTTGTTTCCAATGAGTTGGGTATGTTCCTGCTTCCTCACTTGCCACTGGATCTACTCCCCTCAGTGCAAGTACAGGCCATGATGCAGCTGGCCTAGACCAATGTAGGACAGGTCCCCAGTGCTGGACCCTCTTCTGGTTGGTGGGGATGGGGACCCTGTCCCTCTGTCTGGCAGCTTCTCTGGCCAGCTAGGGCTCGGGGGAAGGGGGTGTTGCCCTTCTGCCTGGCAGCTCCTCCAGGATTTTTTTCCAGTGCTTGAACTTGTAGTCTTTCTCTGCAGATGATCCTGATGACCTGATAGTGTCTGGTAAGGGAGGAGCCCAGCTGGGTGGCTGGATGGAGAACTCATTCTTGCGCCTCCTCAATCTGGTCTATGATGTGACACCCCCGGACCTGGTGGATCTGGTCATTACGGACTTGGGCATGATCCCGTGCACCTCAGTGCCTGTCGTGCTGCGTGTCAAGAACGTGGAGCAGTAGTGAGTGCGATGGGGGTGTATGGATCCTCAATAAACTTTCACTCCCCTCATCACTGCCTGTGTGGACTGCTTGATTCCCGGTCAGAGTCAGAGCCCCTCCATTGCATGGGCCCCTCTCCCTGGGGAGCAGTATTCTCCCCAAGACTTGAAATTGGGGGGGTGTAGGAGGGGTGTTGGGGTGCTCTCACTAAATTGGTCTAACAGAATGCTTACTAGCTGACAGCTGGGGGGTGTTGGGAAATTCAGTGGAGGTGTAAGGGGTGTTTGGGATGCTCACTAAATTGGTGTAACACTAACTGATGAGTGGGGGGGTGTTGGGAGATTCAGGGGATGTAGGAGGGTGTTGTGCTCACTAAATTGCTCTAACACTAGCTGACAACTGGGGGGTGTTGGGAAATTTGGGGGTGTTGGGGTGCTAAATTGGCATAACACTTATTAGCTGACAGCTGGGGATGTTGGGGTGCTCACTAGATTGGTCCAGCACTGTTACTAGGTGACTGGGGGGGAGGGGGTGCTGGGAAATTCAGGGCCTGTAGGGGAAGATGTAGGGGGGAGTTGAGGTGCTCTCACTGAATTGGTATCACACTTAGCTGACAACGGGGGGTGTAGGGGGCTTTTGGGGTGGTCTCACTAAATTGGCCTCATACGGTTACTAGCTGACAAGGGGGGGCTGTTGGGAAATCCCTGCCGCGCAGCCCGCTCCCTGCCCCCCCCCCGGCCCAGCCGGGCGGGCACGTATGCAGATCAGGGCGCGCGTGGAGCATTGTGGGAGCAGGGCAGCGACATGCGTTGCCGGGCCGCCGCCGCCGGATGTGACGTCAAGAAGCGCCGCGCGTCGATTGCTGCGCGCCTGCGGGCGGCCATCTTGGCGGGTGCCGGGCTCGGGGTTGGGTGGCTGCGCGGCGGCGCCGGGGCGCTGAGGTGAGCCGAGCTGGGGAGAGGGCGGCGGTGGCGGCGGGGCCGGCTTGCTCCGGTTCCCTCTCGTGGCGCGGCTCTTCCGTCCTGGGGCCCGCGGACACTCGCTGCAGGTGCCGGTGAGCTGAGGCGGCCGCCTGGGCCCGCTGCCGGGCTGAGCTGGGCGGCTCTGCCCGTCCCCCGCCTCTGGCCCGGCCTTCCCCGGAGCGAGGCGGGTGCCCGGCCATCAGCCCGGCTCTGCTGCCGGACCCGCCGCCGCCTCGCGCTTCCCTCGCACTGGGGGTAAGGGGGAATGGCGGCTGCCCCCCGGTCTCTCCCCGCCGCGGGGCCCGTGGGTGCGGTCCTGGTCTCCGCCTGCTGCCGGCGGGGGCTGCCGCCTTCTCGCTTTCCTGGGGGCGGAAGCCGTCTCCTCGGCTCCGTTTGCCCCGGAGCGGAGCCGGGCGTGGGCGTGGGGGAGCTGGTCAGGTGCTCGGCGAGTTCCCGGGGGGCGGCCGTGTCAGTCTGGTTCAGCAAAAGAAGCCAGGAGGCCCGTGGCACTTCTCAGGGCTAACATTAATTTATCGCATGAGCTTCCGTGGGAGAAAATCCCGCTTCGTTTCCAGTCTCTGGCAGCCCCGGAGAGCGGCGGGCCACGGGGCAGAGGCTCCCAGCCAAATGCCCGTTAGGCGAGTCCTTGATCTGGGTTTGTCTCCAGGGTGTGCCGAGGAGGAGGAGGAGGGGCTGGTTTCCTTCCGCTCTTTAGCTGTAGGAGAGGCCAATGAACTGGGGGGCCCCGGGGTCTCATCCCACTGATGCGGGGTGGGATTCATCCTGATCCCAGGGTGGAGGTCTTTCATGCTCACGCTTTCTGCCAGTGATTGGTATCACATTATGGGGTTGTCTCGTACTGACTGTGCTGAGTACTGCCAACAGGCTGTGAAAAGAGAGCCCTCCATATTTTAGTTGTCGCAGGCTCCGCTCAGGGCTACCCCCTGCAGCCGTGCGCACTGTCCTGCATGGCAGTTTGGAGCCCTGAGCTCAATGGGGGTTTCTGGGTGGCACTGCAGTGCAGTAGTGCTCTGATGGACGGGAATAGGTTGGTGGGTTTGTTTTGTAGTAGCCTGCTGCACTGCCCATAGCTAGGGTTAAAACCCAGGCATCCTCGTTGCCAGCTATGTGCTGCAGTTGGTAGGCTGTGCTGCCCAGAGATGGGATTGCAGCTTAGCTGTCCTGATTTCTAGGGCTGTGCTCCAGGCACGACTGTCTTGCCTCTTCTATTTGCTGAATGATGTGTGTTGTAGGCCACATTGAGTGACTGCGAAGTGGCAGATTCTAGTCCCCTCTGTGCAGGGAAGAGCAACGGAAGCTGTTCTCTCTGTTTCCTGAGTGATCCTTTCCAGGATGGTTCCCAGAGCATCTGAGCCATAATGGCCAGGGAACTCGGCGCAACGCCATGGCCTTGGGCTCTGGGAGTTAAGAAGCCTGGAGCTGGAAATTTGCAATGGCAGATTCTCAGTGCTGAGACACCAGTGTTCAGCACCTGCTTGAGATTCCTTCTGACAAAATGGGATTTTCTCTTCTCACACAAAGGCTCATGCAATAAGTAAATGTGTTAGTCTTTAAGTGCCACAGGGCTCCTTGTTTGTTATGCTAATGAATTGTGAACAGCAGCCTTCTGGTGATGCTGCTGTTTGTAAACACCTGCCTCACACTGGAAGGGACACCCTTCCCCCCTCCATTTGACTGCCAGAGAACTGAGGAAATGAGGAGAAGGGACTTGCCAGACAGTGGTGGGAATAATTCTCCTGTGCTTTGATCCCAACCACACCTGTTCTCTCCCTGTATCCCTTGCACTTTGTCTTGTGCAGGATCCTCTTATAGCCCATGGGCCTGTCTTCCCAGTGACCAGTCATGTTTGGAGCAGAGTCCTGATTGTGACCTTCTCTTTGTACATCTAATAAGGGAGAGAAAAACCTCCACTAAAGCCGAGGACGCAGGGCGTATGGAACACTATGTGCAGCAGATCTGTGTTAAACTGAGTTGTGGATATTTTCTTCAGAGATGAGTATAGACCTGAACTGCACCCAATTGGAGGGAGCTCTTTCATTGCACCTCCTATGTGGTGTGGTAGTTTTACTGTGATCAAAAAAACCTAGGAGTCGTGTGGCACTTTAAGACTAACAGATTTATTTTTCTCATGAGCTTTCGTGGGAGAAAATCCCACTTCGTCAGATGCTTCGAAGATGGGTGAACTTAATAAATAAATAAAATGGATCTGTTGGTCTTAAAGTGCCTCACAACTCCTTGTTGTGGGGTTTTTTTTTTTTTTGCTGGACTAGACTAACACGGCTATCCCTTTGGAAATTTACTGTGATCAGTGTGCTATTTCTGTAGAGTCTTGCTTCTGGGAACCCAAAGTGGTTTATAAACACAGTAGAGCCTTCCATTGCTTTTATTATATGGGAATCATCATGGCAACCTGTCCATGCAGGAGCTAGTTGCACCCAGCTTCTCTTATAAAATCCTATTATCTGCTTTACATGCAGAAGGTCCTGGGTTCAAACCCAGGGGGTTGGACTAGATGATCTCATGATGTCCCTTCCAATCCTATGATTCTATTCTATTCTCTTTCACTTCTTGGTCTAATCTGTGTGTGGTTAAACAGCTGCCAGGTTCCCCCATCGGTAGCTGCCTTTCAGTGTGGCCATTCAGAATTTTTTGTTGCATTCCCCCAGTTTTCAGTTATAGCATAACTCTGAAACGTCCCCCCTTTGGGGCTGAGCAGGCACGGGTGTTGGTTTATGACCTTTTTGGGAACTAGAAACAAAACCTGTTCAACATGGGGGGCTGAGCTGGTGACTTTCCCATGTGAGACTCTGGCTACTGGTGAAACTTGGAGGGTCTGGGGAGCTCATGCAATTGCCCTCTTCACACACAGCTATTTGGGAGCTTTTCCAAGTTGCATTGAGCTGCAAACTCAGCTAATGGAATCTTCTGAAACAGGCCATGTTGGGGGAAAGCCAGAGACCCTTGGCCGTTCTTTCATTCTCCCTTGATTTGAGAGCTGCTCCCTCAATAATTCTCTGCACTCCCCAGTCTCACTGCATTGCCCTGGGAGTCTTTTGGGGGAGCCCGAGGTTCCCATAGGGCTTGCTTTTGTAGGGCCAGCAACAGAACGCGGTTCCCTAGGACACTGGACACCTTCTCATTGACTAGAACACAGCGCCTCATGAATGGGCTTGGCTCTGCCTGCCCATGGGCTGCTCCCAGTTCCCCCTGTTGACTACCCTGTGATTGGCAGCTGCAAAGTATTGGCACTGGATCATGAGGGAATGATACGGGGCAGCAGCTGGGCCAGGAGGTGCTGTGGCTGTGGCTGGCTCCTAGTCTTGGCTCTTCTGCTCTCCTCTGAGTTCTTTAGTCCTGTCACCCTCACCTTGTATAGTTTGCTGGTACCCTCCAGCCACACTGTTCAGAGCAGGAACTTTCTTCTCTTTCCAATAACCCCAGGCTCTTTCGTCCAGTTTGGCCCTGTTAGACAGGAAATGTTCGTTAGGCGAGCCCCTCATATGGCAGAGTTGCCAGTGCTGAATGAGCCTGGGAGGGAGCCCTTTTTGTCACAGGGGTCCTGTGGCTGAGGAGTGAGGGGAGCTGGCAGTGTCAGTGAGTTTCTCCTGCTTGCTGCTGGAATTTGGGCTTAGCCGGAGAATTTCAGTTCCCTCACATTGCTCCAAAGCAAAGGCCTTTGTGATTGCAAAGCTGGTTCCTGGTGCCCCAGCACCACCTGTGGTGATCAGCAAGGCAGCTGTGGGTTGGGAGAGGTGAAGGTGAGCTGAGCGCATGGCACTGAAAACTTGCATACTTCTCTTAGGACAAGTGGGCTTCCAATACTGGTGGATTTGGAGGTCTCGGCCTGCCACTTGGAGGGATCGGTGGCAGCTGCCATGCCTAAGAAGAAGCCTCTCCGGAGTCGAAAAGCCAAAAGGAAACCCCCTGCCTGCAAATGTCCTGCCAGTGTGGAAGCTGCAGTGCAAGGGGAGGGCCCTGGGACCTCGGAGAATGGGCCCGTCCCACCTGTGAAAGTGCCGAAGAAACGAGGTCGTAAATCCAAAGCAGAGGTGCTCCTGCTGAAGCTATCGCAGGGTCTGGACTGCCAAGCCCCAGACCCTATCTGTGCGCAGAAGATGCGGGGGAGCAATGAGGCTCCTGATGGCATGGAGGTCACGCCTGGCGGGCGCCCCAAGAGGCGAGCTGCTAAAGTGTAAGAGTGGGCGTGCAGGGGAGAGGGACTGGGGTAAGAGCACACGTTTTGGAGTTCTGAGGTCACTAGCATAGAAGTGCACTAAGGGATGGGCAGATTAGGGTCATTTCTTTGGCGGGTGTTTGTCCTACTTTACTACAGAGAATCAACAGGAGGGTAGGGCTGTACAGCCGAGCATCGCACTCTGAGGCCCTGTGGATCATCCCTGCTACTGTGGGTGCTCTAATGCCACCACCGCATTGGGCTCTATGCAGGAATCTTGTCCTGGCTGGGATTTCACAAGGCCCCAACCAAGGAGCAGCAATCAGGCACCTGGCCGACCTGCAGGCCATTCGCAGTCACTGGGGCTGGGGAAAAGGGTCTGGGTTGCTAGCGTGTGGCTCAGTAGGTTGACACAGCTGGGTCTGGTCTGCCCAGGAGTGATTCTGGGGGATTGGGTTGGGAGTGAAGGACACGTTCCCTGTAGCATGCCATGCATGGGCCAGGTTGGAATGTCTGCCTGTAAGAGAGAGGCTTGGTTTGAGGTCAGCCTGCTGGATCTAGTGGGGAACACGCTCAGAGCTGTGTGAGGTTTATAGGTGCTTCAGCTCATAGTCGCCTCATGCAGGGCAGAGAGGAGATAGCTACTCTCGTTATCTCTGGCTCTTTGACTTTACTCCCTGAGGAAGTGGTTTTTAAACTCTTTTCCTTGGGACCCAGTTGAAAAAAATCATTTATGTCTGCAATCCAGCAATTATATGTTTGAGCAATGCTTTCCAGTCCTGTGGTCGCAGTAGCAGGGGGTGCTGCAACCTAGTACTGGAGCGTCTGCGACCCACTATTGGGTCCTGACGCATGGTTCGAAAACCACTGCCCTTGGGGGGTTTTCCCACAGCTCCATGCTGCCCCCAGCCAGCTCAGCTGCTCCTTAGTGATCTTGTGAGGTTCTGCTCGTGTCCTAGCACTGTCTTGCACTAGAACTCCCCTGGCCGCTCTCTTGGGAAGGGCCGTTAAAACAGTCATTACATTGCTCGGAGGTGGGTCCAGCTGCTCCGTGATGCACTCTGAGCTGGGGAAGGCTCTGACACTGCAGCAGCAAGGGGCTAGCTTTTACTGTGTTTTGGGGGGGCTAGTTTTCAGTACAGTAAACTGTCTGATGGGATTTGCCAGGGCAGCATGTTGCCAGGCTGGGATCAGCACACAGACTGGAATTCATTCCATGGTGAGCTGCAATTACTGCCTTCACCCTCAGCACATGTGCACATTCACATGAGTGGCACTGGATAAGTGTGGAGCTGAATTCACTGCCCTGTCCACAGACTGGCCCCTGCACGGGCAATGCAACTGGCTAATGGGGCGGGAGAGCCACTTCAACAACTGACTCATTTGAAAACTTGCTGACAAAACAGTGGCTGACTCTGAGATAAGGTTGCCCAGCACTGTCTTGTGCTCTTCCAGATCATTGAGTTCGGCAAAACTCAAACCCAGGAAATAGAGCTATGGTGCATGTCCACACACCTTAGCTCTGCTCACCGGGTGAGTGTGTTATTACTCTCTCTGCTGCATGAGGTGTAGCTGTGTTGAGTGACAGACGGTAGGTGGCGCATTTGGTGGAACTGTGAGTGTAATAAGAAGCAGCCTGTGGCCCTCTGGGGTGTTCATAAGCCCCTCTCCTGGAGCCCTGCGCATGTGAACACTTGTCTGTGTGAAGAGCTCCAGTGTCCTTCCTGTCAGTGCTGCGTCTCGTAGGCCATGTATGGAGCAGGGCGCGGATCGTCTTACGATTTGGTTGTCAGCAGTTAGGTGGGAGGTGAGTGTAGACTTGGGTTTAATGGAGGGTGGGTGAAAACAGTGCTAGGTGGAATTATGTGTCAATGCTGTGAAAGCAGACATGCTGGTCATTCTGTGGAGCAGGTTGTATTTGATGCACTCTTGTCAGTGCAATGGAAAGGGAGAGTGTGACAACAGTTGGGGTGTCACTCAAACAGGGCAGAGTTAAGGCCATGTGGGTGTGTAATCCAGCCCTGCATTTCCTCTTTTTCAGAAGCTTGGGTTCTGATGACATCAGCATTCTCCAATACCACCAGGCAGCTGCGGCTCTGCAGTAATGGTGCTTTAGTCAGGCAGTTCCCTAGTGGTTTGAACATTTTGTTGATCACTTTATTTGTGGTGATGTAGCTACTGCTGTGGCCAGGCAGTGCTCGTGTAGCACTTTGCATCAATGCAATTCATGTTTGGCTCAGGTCATGCAACAGGCCAGTGGCAGAGCCCAGGGCTCCTGAATCCCAATCTGTGGTTCTCTCCAGTAGCATCTGTGTGGGCTCTGTGATGCCAGAGGGTATGTCTACACTGCAGTGTAAGCCAGGGGTCAGCAGTGTTTGCCAGCCCCTGTGCCAGTCCTTCCTCCCCAACCCTCAGCTGGTACCGGCAGCTTCCTCTGCTGAAAAAATGTGGCAGCTGCCTGAAACTTCAGCAGCAGTCACGACTGGAGTGGGAGCACTTCCCAGGCATGCCACAGAAAGAATCACCCAGAGTGGTTCATCTTGGCAGGGTGGTCCCCAGGCATGCCACAGAAAGAAGCAGGTCCTTTCACGGCTTGCCAGGCATGCTGCAGAAAGAAGCTGCCTGGAGTGGCTTCTTTGGGGAGCATCACACAACAGAGAGGCGCCACTCCAGGCAGCTAGCTTTTCTCTGCGTCACATGGAGGCATAGGCTTGGGGGGGCAGAGGGGACACACCGTGTGCTAGCATTCCAGCTGCCCCTGAAGGAGGCCACCCAGAATGGCTTCTTGTGGCAGAAGTGGCAATTTCTGTGGTACTGCAGAGGGTGCTGTGTGTTTCTCTGAATGGGCTGAGGTGCCACACTCGGCACACGTGCCAGGGGTTGCCTACCTCTGGTGCAAGCCCATGGTTATTGGGAGCAAGCTCACCAGCTGTTTTACTTTCAGTTGCTAGAAGTTGCTCTCTGCTGCATTTTCCCTGCAGAGCTAGGCAGCCCAGGGAAGAAGCAGCAGAGGAGTCCCTTCTGGTGACTAAAAAAAAATTGGCTTCTTTAGGGATTCGGCCGTGAAGGGTGTCAGAGCTAGGTGCCTTGTTTTAAAGTAACTGTATCCCTGAGCAAGTCTGTAGCAGCAGCCGTGCTACATCAGCGCAGCTGCAGTGCATCTGGTGAAGATGAGGATGTTCTCCCATTGGCATAAGTACTTGGCCTCCTTGAAAAGCAGAAGCACTGACGTAACACTGATGTGAACAACACTTTAATTGCTATAACTTGCATCACTCAGGAGGTGTCATTTTTCTCATCCCTGAGTAGCTAAGTTAGACTGACTTAAGCAGTAGTGTACACCTGCCCCCAGAGACTTAGTTCCTCCCTTTCTCCAAAGTGTGGCTGTTCTAGTCCTAGCACCATGGTGTGCTGTCAGCCCTACACGTTACAGAAAGTTTGAAGTCACTCTATTTACAAAAGCCTCGATGGCTTTGCTCTCTGATAGGGTGCTTGGAGATCAGTGATCTGAGGAGAATGGGTTAAACCAAGCTGCTGGTCTTTGCAAACTGGGAATGGCATCCTTTTTCAGTAGAATGGATTGCAGCTTGGTGGGGCAGAAAGAACTATGGAAGTTATCACACAATTCCTCCGGACACTTCTGTCTGATACCCAAGTCAAGCAGGGCTGAGTCTATGTTGCAGAGCAATGGGGTTTGAGCCCGCGTGCTGTCGTAACTCAAGCTCAGACTCTATAGTCCTGCAAAGACTGAGCTCTCGGTTAGTGCAGTTGCAGTGTAGATCCTAGGCTCGAGCACGGGTTTACGTTGCAGTGCAGGCATGCCATAAGTGGCCCACCCCCTACACTTTGTCACAATGAACTGGGAATAATGGTCATGTTCTGAGCATTCGCTGTGTTTAGTTTCTGGCAGGGCTGTGGGGAGATCACACACAGTTGGTCGGTGTATCAAGAATGTGACTCTTCTTACATGATGGTTACGGGGATTTTAATCCTGTGAGGCAAAGCTAGTGCATGTCACTCCATCTTCTGCAGCATACAACAAACACTCTCCAAATATGTGGCTCCACCCCTCATCTACCATTATTCTCCTACCCCTCCCATTCCAGCTATTAGCACTTTAGAAGCCAGTTGTGCACAAAAGACTTAGATAAAATTGGCAAAAGCTTTGCGGTATCCAAATTTCCTGCACAGGAGAGTCCTGAAACCATAGGATGCTTAAGCTCCATGAGGTGTGATGGCCTCAGCTGAATGAGAATGCTGTGGAGATGCATACAGCCTGAAACAGCTGTTTTGAGTAGTGTGAACGGCTTCATTTGTCTTAGCCCTCCACCCCTTTCAGAGACCTGGGCTATGCAGCAAGTAGCTCATTCTCAAATCTCAGTACTGTATTCTTGGCACATGCCTCTTCTCAGCTGTACATGGGGTGAGGAGCCTCCAATCCCATGGGGGTGAGGCAAGGTGAGGGACTCAGACACCCCTAGAGGTACAGGCCTCTTCCGGGTGTTAGCCCAGATGAGGGAGGGGATCACACGTCTGTAGAAGGGCAGAGCCCCTAAGACCCTAGCCATTTTCCCCACTTCTCAGTGTCCTGAGCCTCCTAATTCACCCCCACCCACTACTGTTTGTCCCTTTGCCTCCCAGCAGGCATTTGTGTGTCTAAGTTAAAAATGAAAACATGCTAAATCAGTAATTTTCAAACCTTTTTTTTCCTCAGGACCAGGTTGAAAAAAAAGTCATTTATGCCCATATCCCAACAATTACATCTTTGAGCAATGCATTCCAGTCTTTCAGAGGTGACAGCAGGGGACTCCGTGACCCAGTATCTGAGAGTCTGCGACCCAGTACTGGGTCCCGACCTGTAGTTTGAAAACCACTGTGCTAAATCCTAAGTCACAGCTTAGAGTTTAGGGCAAACCATTCTCAGACCATAGGGCTCTGGGTATACCCTGGTTAATTCTCAATCCATAGGGCACCATGTATAATTCTCTGTGGGTTTTCAGGATCTTTTACCAGGAAGGAACCTTACACAGTAATGTCCTTAATCTTTAGGTATTACCAGTCACCAAAACAGAGTACACACTGAGCTCCACTCCAAAAAAGGAGACAAATTCCTGGTGGCCAGTTAGGGTTAGATCTTCTTGAGATGCCAGTTTCTGCACAGTGTGGTTTGCAGGGTGTTGAGGTCTGTTGGCTGTCATCTTGGCAGTCTCCTGGAGTGAGGTTCCAGAGAACTTCCTTTTGGACCCCAGTTTGTATAGTTAAAACTTTGGGGCACAGCTTAGCTGTACCTTATCCTGGTGATTCCCAGTCTTTCCAGTAAAACAAACAAGGCACTTAAAGACTAACAAATTTATTGCGTGAGCTTTCATGGGAGAAAATCCCACTTTGTCAGATGCTTTGAAGATGGGGGAACTTACAGAATGGGAGGAAATAAATATAGGGAAGTACAAGTCATGGGATCAAGTCACCTGTAACAGCAAATCAAAACTGTTGTTAAGATTCAAACCCTGGGGAGCAGCATATAGAGGAAGATGAGGTCAAATCACCTGTTGTCATGAGAGAAAAATCTAAGTTCCCCCATCTTCAAAGCATCTGACGAAGTGGGATTTTCTCCCACGAAAGCTCATGCAATAAATTAATCTGTTAGTCTTTAAGTGCCACAGGACTCCTTGCTTGTTTTACTGAAGTAGACTAACACGGCTCTCCCTTTGGAACTTGCCAGCCTTTTCAGTAACACAGCACACTTCAATGAGGCAAAAAATTCCACGTCACACCCACCATTTTCAGCTGAACTGATTGCTCGTAAACATCACATTTATTTACATTTGCTATGGTTATGGTCTTACTGAGAGGTTTGCAGCGTAGTGCATACAACAAACTACAGGAGGACCAAATGCATTAATGTTTCAAATGCACCAGAGAAAAATGCCCATCATCCCAATTTTACCCTTTGGCTACCTCTATTTAGAAGGTTCGCATTTTAGAATTGAAAGACCGATACCTTGGTTTTAATTTAATGATTAATTTTCATGAGATTTATGAGTTGTAATTTTGGTTGGATAGAATATTGTTTAAGATGAAACAAAGTTTGTTTTATATTGATTATCATTACCTTTGTCCAAAATTTCACGGCACACTCTGGACAGTTCTCATGGTGCACTAGTGTGCTGTGGCGCATTAGTTGAAAACCACTGCATTAACCAGTCATTTTAGACTAAAATACTGCAAAACTCCGATCTTAGCATACTATGAAAGTCCTTTAAACAATCATATCCCACCACCTTAATTGATTTAATTAAGGCACTTAGGCAACAGACAGAAACAATTAAAGAATGAGACAGAAATGGTTTAGATCAGGCATGGCCAAAATGTGGCTCGGGAGCATGTAGCTCTTGAATGAAAAAGCGTGGCTCACAGAAGAAAGTCAGCAACTCAATTTAGTAGGTATAAGTATATGGCTGTATGCCTCAGTGCAGCTCTTGAAGGTTGAATAATCAACTTGTGTGGCTCTTGAGTTCCATAAGTTTGGCCACCCCTGATTTAGATACACAGTAGGAAAGTGGGGACCGTAAAGGTAAAACAGTGAGAAGTGTAGATTTTTTGGACTGCACCTGCTAATAAACCATGCCTTTCCAGACAGAAAGTTGTCAAACAAAGTTTTCTTTAAGCATCTAAAAATTTGTTTGTCTGGTGGTAATAAGAACCATTAGGATCTCATCACCTTCTCAACAGCCTATTACATGGTTTTGAAGTAGTTTGAGGAATGTGAAGGTGTGATCACATGTTTTATAGTTCATGGCTCCTGTCTTGTATGACTGTTACTGCTCAGTCCAAGAAGGCCTAAGCTTAGTCAAAAAAACAGGGCCTCAGACCTTAAATCTGTTTAGTTCTAGAGCAGAGGTCCCATGCCTGAAAGGAGAGGTTAGCCCTCTGCTGACTACCTTTATGAGCTCAGCCCATGCAGGGGCAGAGGGTTGGGGTTAATCCTCAAGAGCTTGAGACCTCTTTGCCAGGATCAGAGCCCTGGTTTGCCCATCAGGTCTGGGCAAAAAACAAATGATGGAATATGTCAACCTTTAGAACCTGGAGTTAGTCAGAGTCCCCTAAAATTTAACAAGCTCGGTGTTAAAGAGAGAGCTGCCTTTAACTTAATTACAACCAATTTGGCAGGCTGCTGTAATATGCCTCTTAGTGGCTTTCCTGGTGGCCTTGAATTGGTTTTCTGCCCCTTGCTAGCATCTCAACAAGGAGCTATTCATGGAAAGAGCAATTCCTGCTCCAGCATAGAAGCCAGCTGCCCCTTAGCCCCAGGAATCTTGGGGACCTGGGCAAAGGATCTAGGGCAGTCGCATTGGTGGCCTTTCTCATGGCATGTAATGCCAAGCCACTGAGTTGTTACTACTCTGATTTAGAGGTCCCCAAACTGTGGGATGTTCCTTCCTGGGGTAGTGTAGAGAAACATTCGGCAAAGTGTGGCAGGGCCTCGGCCAGCCCTTATGGGAGAGGGCACAACCCAGCCCCTCTCTGCCTCAAGTTATGCTCTGGCCCCTGGGGTCTCCCATCTGCAGCAGCCTTAACCTCTGGGGCCCCTGTCTGGCACAGCCTCAGCCCCACCTACAGTCCCCCTCCTGACCCAGCCTGAGTTGGGGAGTGATGGGGGCTTGTGGACCAGTGCTCTAAATCAGTGGCTGTCAGCCTTTTGTGAGTTGCAACATACTTGGCAGCGTATCGCAACTACAGGACAAGCTAACACATTCCCTCCAGGCCAAATCAAGCCATTTTCCCAGCTCCCAGAGATACACTTCCTGGTGTCTGGTGACAATGATGTTCCCTGACACAGTGGTTGAAAACCAGTGCTCTAAATGTTAGCAGCCAAGTGAGCTCAGATTATCGCAGTGCCTCTTAGGGGAGGAGAGGATGTGTTATACAAGCGCTAGTGTGCAGCCATGGAGTTGCAGTCTGTTGCCATGCCGGCCAAGCCCAAGCAGCAGAGTTAAGGTTAAGCTTGCATCTTTACCTGTGGCATTTCCTGACCCTGTGCTTTCCTAGCTAGCACTTACGGTCTGCTAGTTTAGCTGTGCACGGAATTAATGCGAGAATCACCCAGTGGCCAAGTCAGCGTCTCCTTTCTCTCTGTCTATAACGCCGAGATGCAGGATCCTGAATCTGCCTTCCTCCCTTCCTGGCTACTCTTGCCATTCAGGGAAGCAGCTAAGAAGGGCAGCTTGCTTCTGGTTTCTAGTGGCGTGGGCTGACCCAAGACAGCACTGCTGGGCTCTGCTAGGAGCTCATGTAGCTCTGAGGGAAGCTTGGCTTTCAGACCCAGTGTGCTCTGTTCCCAGCAGGGTGAGCCATGTCTCCTGCATGCAGGGCTTGACTGGGTGCTGGAAGTGGCTGTTAAGGTATGGGTCTCCTGTCCTGGTGCAGCCCGGCCCCTCTGGGCACAAGAGGCTGACATCCTCCCACTTGGATACTTACCAGGCCCAATGTCAGTAGCCCAGGGAGACACCCTGAGGGGCAGGGGCAGACCTCTTACCAATGATCCCTTTGGTGCCTCCAGGGCCTTGCTTTACCTGCAGGAGCTGGCCGAGGAGCTGACATCTGTGTACCAGCCCCTGGCTCCCAACGAGGGGACTCAGGAGCCAGAGTCTGATGGCTCCCGGAAGAAGCGTCGGAGCAGGAGAAGGAAAGAGGAGGAGGCCGATGATGATGATGACCCCTCCCAGGATGTGGATTTCGTGCCCACGGAGGAGGTGTTGCTGCAGGCAGAGGAGGAGGAGGAAGAGAGCGACCTCCTGCTCAGCGAGGTCTCTGAGTCAGAGCCAGAGGCTGTCCGGGGGCACAGCCTGAGGATGCCATCAGCAGGGGTAACAGCAGCCTCTTCAAGTTGGTTCCTTTTCACACCAGCCCTGAGTTAATGTCTGCATGAAACAGAGCAGGGGGGCTGTCCCAATGTATATGGGGCAGAGCGGGAAGGGGGCCTTACTGTAGATTCCCCATAGCCTGGGGGGAATGGTGGGCCCCCATGATATGGCATGGAGGGGGAGCTACCAGCTCAAAGTGATTAACTCCCTGTTTGAACAAAGGCTCCTCCTGGTCCTCAAGACCAGCTGCCTGAGATTGCATCATGAGTTTGTCAGGCTCCATCTTAAAGCCAGTGAGCTCCCTCTCTCTGATGGTCAGAAACCTTCCTGCCTGCAGCCTCAGTGTATTTATGGCCAGTTTTAGCTCTGCTTGTTCTTGTGCCAATATTGGTCTTCAGCATCTTCAGCTGTTCAGTGTACAAGGCATTACTGCCGATGCCTTCCTCACAACAGTCAGCTTCCCTCTCACCTTGCCTTTTGCTAGGCTGATCAAAGCCCCACTTGTCCATTCATGAGCTGGGCTCCGCACTTCCCCAATCAGCCTGGCAGTTCTTCTCTATGCCAGGTCATGTCTGAATTAATCTCTTGCAGCGGGGTGACCAGCACTGTGGGTGGCATTCCAGATGGTCTCTTAAAGGGGCATTCATTCTTCCCTATCCCTGCTAACAGTATCTCACATGATCCGTTGTACTATCATGTTGACCTTTGTCACAGTCTTATCATAGTGGTAACTCATGGTCATCCTGTGACCTTTGCTGAGGCCCCTCTTTGTAGCATACACTCTTGTTTATCCCATGGCACTTTGCACTATTGAATTTCATTCCAGTTCTGTCACTCCAGTTGTCAAGGTCCTCCAGTTTTTCCTGTTGTAATATTCTGATCTTCCACTGTATTGACAATGCTGCCCAATTTCATAACATCAGCAAAGTTCATTGGCAAATGTCTTTTTTGTGTGTGTAAGTCATTAATGAAAGTATTAAAAGGATTGGTTCCAAGAGTGGTCCTGAGTACCTCCACTAGTAACTTCCCTCTAGCCTCATTGTGCTCTTTTCAGCCCAACCTGAAAAAAGGATGAAAGGTTATAAAATATCAAAAATGTTTCTAGGCCAAGTCTGTGACTGTAGGGTAGGTGTGGGTAGTTCCTATTTGGTGTGATGTAAAGGGAGTGTGTGCATGTGTGAGAGAGAAAGACAAGCCTTTTGGGACAGTACTCCGGTCAGATTGTGTGGCTGTCCCACAACCCTCTATTTCTTGGTTTTCACAAGTTTGAGTTTTGCTGAACTCTGTGTTCTAGAGGAGCGAGGTATACCATGGTGCAGCTGTAACTCTGCATTCCTGAAGTTTTTTGGCAGTGAAATTCCTAGGGTTGTGCTGGTGATGGAATAGAGTTAGCAGTCATTTATGCAGTTGTAGATATGCAATTCAGATGCTTATGTGGCCAGGTGTTGAAGATGATCTTTCATGGTGTTTTTCATCATTAGATTTCAAGGAGGGAAAAATCATTATCCCCATTGCTTAGATGGGGAAACTGAGGCATAGAGATTTGGCCAAAATCACCCATCAGGCCAGTGACAGAACTTGGAATAGAGCTCAGGCTTTGAGTCACAGGTTGTGTTCTCATCATTGGCCTGGATGGTTGCTGTGTGATTCCAAAGAGCCCCTCCTGTCTCCCTGTCTGCACTGCCGTTTGTTACAGTGGGCTGAACACAACAGTGGAGCTTTGAAATCTTTGCCATGGAGTCTTGGTAGGGCTTGGGAGCGAAAACTCAGCCGTAGGCTGTGTTCCAAGAATGTGACAGTTTATTACATGGTGGTTACAGGAACTAAATGTCTGAGAGAATACTGGTATGTCTCTCTCCATCCCCCAAGTAACAACCTCCTCCACAGCCACCACTGGCAGCTTGCCCTCCTCTCCTTTCCTTCCCGTCAATGATTAGCACATGAGAAGCCACTTGTGCTCAGAAAAGCTTTAATCAGTCACAGCAGCGTTGCTGTGACTTTGGGTACATTAGCACTTAAGTCAGTCAGGGATGTATTTTCTTCTATCCCTGACCCAAAGAAGCTCTGGTGTGGACAGTGCTAGGTTGGTGGGAGATGCTCTCCTGCTGACATAGCCACTGCTGCTTGTCGGGCATGGTTTAATTATGCTGGCAGGACAGCGCTTTCCCTTCAGCATAGAAAGGCTCCGTGGGAGACCTTGCAGTGGTGCTGCTGTAAGGTCTGTATCACAGAAATAGCCTGAATCTCATTCTCCAGTGCTGGAGACTCCTGAAAAGATAGGAGGATCTGAGAGGTGTGAAGAGGCCTGCTCGTTCCTGTGTTATGGTCTCAGCTGAGTGGAGATGATGACAACCTAAACCTATAGCTTTGAGAAGTGTGCATGTGTGCACTGCTCCATTCATCCCAGTGGAGGTTCCCATCCCCACTTCTCCTGTTCCACCTGCCTGGGATGTGCAGCAAGTGTGCATTTTCTCAGCTCTCACCCCAGTCTCAGCAGTGTGTTGGTTCACACGCTTGCCACACCAGTTGGGAGCTCCCCAGCCAGGGGACCAGGGCTTCTCTGCTTGCTGCCTCACATGGAACAGGGAGAGGGTCCTCCAATCCTGGCTTGCATAAGGGGGGCAGAGTGGGGCTGAGCCCTCTGTCAGTCAGCCAAGGCCACCAGATTCCAGGGTGAGGTAGACACACCCTCTGTGTGACTCTGTTCCCCTAGTAGCCCCCCACATCAGATCTCTCACATGGGGCCTCAGACCAGAGCAGGGGTGTCCAACACGTCGCCCGGCTCACAAACCACTTCCATCCAACCCATGACTCCTCTCCACAGGGCCACACTGTGTCTGTAACACAGAGAGAAAGAAAGAATGGTCTCGTATACCCAGTGCTCCGCAGTGCCGTTAGTGTCAGGTCTCCTGACATCACAGAGTGCTGGATATGCGAGACTGCTCTGTGAGATCACACGCTCTCCCTAACAGAGAGAGAGAGAGGTGTGTCAGAGCACAGTTGCCATGAGAATGCCGTCATATTTGAAGTCAAATCTGATTGTTTGTAATATTTCAAAGTCAAGTCTGACTCTCCATAGCAAATGAGTTTGACAGCCCTGGACCAGAGGGTTGAGTCCTGCCATATCTTTGTTTGTGTGAGGAGGTTTTGGGAGACTTACAGAAGGCACAGCCCCTCCCGCCAGATTCTAATGCATACGCAGGACATGAGAATGTGGGGCTGACAGGTTCTCTGCCCCTATTCTTCTCCATCCTCTCACCCACTTTCCTAGTGTCCTACGCCATCTCTCGCAAAATCTTCACCTGAGGCTTCTGTCCATTTTCCCCTAATCCCCTTTCCCCTCAGCATTCGGGGGGGTGTCTGCATTTTTTCAAGAACACTTTGACAGCTCTAAGAATGGCCACACTAGCTCAGCCAAAGTGTCCATCTAGCCCAGCACCCTGTCCTCCAACAGTGGCTAGCACCAGGTGCTTGAGAGAGAATGAACAGAACATGGCAATCATCCAGCCCTGTCCCCCTTTCACCTCTGCAAATACATGTGTACTGCTGGGGCCCACTTCGGCCTTCCAGTCTCACTGGGAATAGCACAGACACTAGGTGGATGAGTCAGGGTGAAAGGCTGCTGATTGGCCCTGCTACAAACCCTCTGGGTTGCTCCATCCATTAGTGCGCAGTGTAATCTATTGAGCTAATGTGCCTCAGAGGAGAGCTAAGTGGGATGTTCCCCTCGCTGGGGTAACTCAAACAGTTGAGAGCCCAGTTTGATCTCTGCCAGGTTGGCTGGCTTCGAGGGGCTGTGTGTCAGGAACCCCTGGATCTGAGGTTCTGGTACAGCTGCTGGCTAGGCTGATGGCGTGGGCACACTGTCCTCTGGCCAGGAGGGCTTGGCTTCACTGGTCTACAGCAGCCCTCCTGTGTTCTGGGCTGTGTGGGCCAAGCAGGGGTTCAGCGTAGATGCAGCCTGGAGGGGTTCCCTGGAATGGCTGGGGTTTGGGGTGGGTGCTGCAGCACCCTGCCATTCAAAGGTTCTGGCCATTGGGCTGGCTGGAGGGGGGGGGGGGGGGTGGGGCTGTCCTGAGAGCTTTCCTGGGCTGCTGTAGCTCTAACCCTCTTTTTCCTGTGCCCAGAGGTCCAAGCCACAGTGCCGAGGGCTCGCTCCCAATGGCTTCCACAACTCCATCATGGCCCCTGTCTGGAAGTGTCCCAGCACCACCCACAGCCTGTGAGTATGGCCACTCAGTGCAGCCTCAGGAACCTGCTAGCAAAGCTGGGTGATGAGACTGGCGCCTCTCCCTGGGGCTGTGGCAGGCTGATGTGCCAGCCAGTGTTCCCTTTAAGGCCCTGTGGCAGCTGAACAACTTACGTTGCTCACTGCTCAGGCCTGTCCCCCCGAGCCGTTCCAATCTCCCTTCTCCCACCCTAACCTCCCCTGGTAACCCCCCAGCTGGCTGGACCCCAACCCTCCGCACCTTTACCCAGCTGCTGGAGCGGCACAGTAGAGTCATGGCTCCTCCAGCTGGAGAAGCACTGATGGAGCATGCTCAGAGCTTCTCTGGGCGGGAGTTATAAAAACTCCCGAGGAGCTTTCAGCCAGCTGGAAGACAGCTTCTTCCAGCTGGGTAGGGCCTCTGGCTGCCGGCTGTGTGCAGCTGGGAGTGTTCCCGGCGCTGGGCAGCAGCAGCTTACAGGGAACATTGGTGCCAGGGGGCCCTTGAACAGCTTCCTGTAGGAGCTTTGGATGCTCCCAGTGGCCCTTTGGGTGACCCTGTCATGTGAGACCTGCCTCTTCCCCCACCCTAGCTGGGCTGCTGCTGGGTGTGCAGCAGTAGGGTGCTGAGCTGGCTGATCAGCCTCTCACTGGGCTGCGCTTGGCTAAAGGCCTGCAGGCCTTTGCAGCACAGGTCAGAGGTTTTATTGTTGGCAGGTGAGATTCTGTGGCCTGCATTGTTCAGGTCAAACTAGATGAGTGTATTCGTCCCTTTTGACCTTAAAGTCTGTGACTCAGGAGCGGACTGGGAGGGAGGGGTGACACGACACACTGGTTAGGAAGATACCTTGGTGGGGCTCCCCGGGGTGCCTGAGTTTCTGGGGGAGAGAATGGGGCCCATCTGGGCTCAGATTTCCCACTCTACAGCTCCTTTCTCTAGCCCAGGCTGGTAGCTGTCTGGAGACAGGGTGGGAGTGGGTGTGGGGCTCTGATGTGTGTCCTGTGCTCTGCAGGCGGGACCAGCAATACTCTCACTGGGAATTCCCCGACTGGATCCCTTCCACACGCAAATGGATGTTCCTCCCTGAGAGGTAGGTGAGCCAGGCGAGTCCGGCCCAGGGGCTGCCTCGGCTTTGATACCAGCACTGGAGCAGTACCTAAGGGATGAATGCATAATGGAGGGGTGCTTCCCAGTGCTCATCTCAGTGATTGACAGGTGTTCAATAGTGCCTGGCCAGTTCTAGGGGGAGGAGGGCTAGTTCCCTGGGTAGGACACAGAGGAGCGCATGGGCTGGGTGTGTTTATTAGGTAAAATTCCAGGGGTGGGAGTGACCACTCATCGCTCTTGTCTGCTCCTTCAGCGAGTGCACCCAGTACCTGCCTGAGGAGGTGAAGTCTCCACTGTTTTCCATCCGGCGAGAGGGCATTGAAGAAGACGGCGTCCTCTACCGGATCAACAGGTATGGCCCAACCCTAGTGTAGGGACTGTCCAGAGCCAGATCTGGCAGTGTGGAGGGCTCTTGCTGTTCCAGAATGGCTTGCAGGGCATCAGAAATCCCCCCAAGAGTGGGCTGTATAGCCCCTGAGTTCCTGCAGAGTCCTGCCCTGGTGTTGTTGGGAATTAAGGGCCCCCTGCAGCATACTCTTTCCCTCCCTGCTGGACCTGAGACTCTCTATTCCACAGGCTTTCCTTGGGCTTGTACCACTGTCAGTGGAACAGAGGCAGCAGGACCAGGCAGGGCTCCTGCCTTGGAGGATATCAGGGCAGCCTGTAGACCCTAGGGGGCACATCTTTGCCTTGATTAGCATCTCTTGCCCTGGGCAGCCCAATCCTTAGCTGGCCGCTCTGCTGATCTCTGGGTGCCCATGATTCCCTTCCCACTGGCAGGTTCAACTCCTTGCAGCCCCATGAGGAGCGACTGGACGTGTCATTCTTTGTGGGAGGTCCTGTGTGGGCCATGGAGTGGTGCCCTTGTCCATCGGGCTCTGCCGCTGCGCAGTACGTGGCACTCTACTGTAACAAGGGCATGGACGAGAAGCACAGCCTGGCTGAGCTCCACGTGGGCCCTGCACTGCTGCAGCTCTGGGGATTGGGCACACTGCAGCCAGAGACTGGGTGAGTTGCATGTGGGGGAGAAACTCCAGTGAGCACCAAGTCCTGGGGGGTGAGCCTGGAGCTTGCAGGTTACGGGAAGTGCAGAACCCTGGAGAAGGGAGGCATGGCTGTGGAGGGCCATTGCAGAGCCCCAGGAAGGGGTTGAGCAATGAGGACAGAGCCTGCAGACTGAGGTTGGACAGGCGTGCTCAGACCCCTGGGGGAGGAGTGCAGAGCTGTGGAAAATGAGCGTGGAACCCTGGCTACCTGCCCCAGATGAGAAGTGGGCCTCACACACCCTTGGGAAACGTAGCCATACCTGGCACAGGTCCCCAGAGTTCAGTTGCCCAGTTCTGAGCAGAGATGAAGGCTGACCACTCTGGAATACCAGAGCCCAGCCTGGCCCAGGCACCCAGGAGCTGCTCCACAGAGAGGAGGGCACAACCTCCTTTGTGAGACCCAGCTGAAGACTTGGCCTGTGCCCAGGCTGGGGAGGCTCAGTAGCTGCCAGCTCTACCTTCTAGTTTCCCTGCTTGCTCCACACGCAAGTGGGCTGTGTTGGAGCCAGGCCCCACTGGCCATGCATGGGTGGAGAGGCTCTGGAAGCCCACTGGCCAGGCATCTGCTAACTTGCCTGTCCCTGCAGCTCTGCCACTAAGGCCAGGCTGGCCTACGCCATTGCCACGGACCATGGCTGCATCTGGGACATGAAGTTCTGCCCCAGCGGCGCATGGGAGCTGCCCACCCCCTGCAGGAAGGTAGGAGCATGGCAGGATGGGTGGTAGGTTGGGGCTGCCAGCAGGGCACAGGTGCTTTGTTCTGGGCTCACCCCAGCAGTGAGGCCCAAACACAGCTCCTGCCTCCCTTCGAGCTGGCCCACTGAGCCGCTGCTGGGAGGCGCTACAGCTCTCAACACAAAGTGAAGCCCAAGGATGGTTCCCACCCCAGGACCAAGATCAAACCATTCTGCCGAAACCAGGGGTTATGGCCTGGGGGGCAGGTTACCTTGGGTAAGGTCTCTCAAGAGCATGGCTCCTCAGCTTGCCTGTTTGTCCCTCCAGCCCCCCCAGATGAACCGGCTGGGCCTGCTGGCAGCAGCCTGTTCCGACGGCAGAGTGCTGCTGTACAGCCTCCCACACCCTGAGGCCCTGCTCGCGTACAAGAGAGCCCAGGTAAAAGGTAGGAAGAGCCACACTTCTGGGTGGGTCGGGTGCATGGTTCCAATGCACCATGGGTGGGGTGGCTGACAGTGCTGAAACCCTGGGGCAGGGCATGGACTTTGCTCAAACCCTGAGAACTGCCACATCCATGGCCCACCTGTGGATATGGCCTGGAGTGACCCCATGCAGGTTCTCCCCAGCCCTACAGGGCACAGCTGTCCCGGCTCGGCTCAGCTCAGCAGTGGACTCAGCACCTCTAGCTGTGCGTTCACGTGGCATGCTGATGCAGCTGTCGAGTTGTTTTCAGCCTCTCTTGGGGAGAAGTATTTGCTCAGTGATAGCTTTGGGGTGTAAATAGCTGCTGCAGGCTGCTTTTTAGAAAAGACAGATTAAAGCAATGCGCTCCACCCTTGGAGAGGGGTGCAAAGGCTGTCCCATGGGATTCATTCCTGCCTCCAGCACAGACCAGCTTTCCTCTCCCTGCTTAGAGCTCCATTGTGCTGCAGGAGCAAGGCTGCTTGTGCCTGGAGCTCTAGACCAGGCGTGGCCAAACTGTGGCTCAGGAGCCACATGTGGCTCTTGAATGAAAAATTATGGCTCCCGGAAGAATGTCAGCAAATCAGTTTAGGAAAGCAGCCCCCCCCACCGAGGTGGGCGGCGGCGGGGCCCCCCCCAGAACAGTGGGGAGAAGTGCAGCATGGTCGGGACTTTAAAAAACTCTCCACTAGCTGCAGTCTTCTACACTGAGCAGCAGCTAAATTTTTACTCTAGAGACCTAGTTTTCATGGTAACCTTAAGTAATTATTGGAATCTGACATTAGTAGATCATATTTGTCCTCTTTTTATGATAAAATTAAAGTTTACAATGAATTTTAAACATAGTAATTTTGGAGTAGGTAAAAATATATGGCTATATACCTCAGTGCGGCTCTCGAAGTTTTAATAATCAACTTGTGTGGCTCTTGAGTTCCGTAAGCTTGGCCACCCCTGCTCTAGACCATCTTTCAGCTCCACTGAGCCAAGCTGCACAGTGCTTTGAGAGGACTTGGACCTTGAACTCCATCCGGAGATCACTGGGAAGGCCATGTAGAGTGCAGACAGGCCTGATAGATGGGCCACAGCCTGTGCTGCTGAGGAGACCTGCTAGAAGCTCTGTGCCCAGGTCCATTGCACCACTGGTGCTGATGGAGAGCTGAGTGATTGAGGCCAGGTCTTCACCTGCCAGGATGGGGCAGGGGCTCCTAGCTAACTGGAGATGGTCAATAGTGTTACTGCTGGACAGTGCCGTGCAGGAATTTGGCACCCACAAAGAATTCTGTAGTCTCCTGGACCATAGACTGAACTGATGGAGTGTTGGCGTGAACCTCTTCCTACCCGGAGATGGCAGCGGGGCTGAGAACTGCTCACAGTGCTGTCCTCTGCCACCATTGTGGCCTCAGCAGGATGGGTCAGAGTGGGGCACTGAGCTGTGGGTGGGCAGCACTGGAGCCACATCATTTTACCTCAGCAGCTCACTGAGGGACTGGCTGTAGATGTTGCAAAGGAACCGAGGGAGAACCAGTCTGCATGTCACTGTGCCCAGGAGGGATCTGACAAGGGACATGTCCCTCCAGAAAGGACTTGCACTACGTGGTGTGCTGAGCCATAACATCTCTCAGGCAAAACAGCAGCATGGCCTGGCCATCAGGATCCAGCAATGCAGGGGGGGAACAGGAGGATGAGGATGGATATTTGTCCTCTGCTGTTAGGAGGACAGTATCCATCAGTCACATGAAGGCAGTTGGCCAGTTTCTCCATGAGCCTGACTGTGCCCTGTGAGCAATGACCCTGGCTGTGCTTGGGACATGCCGCCTCCTCTCCTGGGCAGTGCTGATGGGGCCTCTCCAAATGGCCAGGCTGTGTGCTACAGGGGAGGTGGGCCAGCCCCATCCCATCCTGGGCCCTTGGTAGGCTGCTGCCTGCAATGGGCCATTCAGGCCCCACTGACAGGTTAGCACAGTTCCATGCTTCAGGTCCTTTCCTTGGCCCCTCCATCAAAGCACTGTGCTTCTGTTATGTCCCTGGGACAGGTGACAGCCTGTGATGGATAGGAAGGAGCCTGGCTGAGGCCTCACTGAGAACTTGCTCTGCTGTGAAGAAAGCAATCCCTAACCTAGCTGGGCAGAACAGCAGGTGCCCTAGAGCTGGTCAGTATGTGTGCTGTTGGGCACTGGCCCAGGGCCCATCATCCCCAAACCTGGGGCATTGTGGGAGAGATACAGTCAGGGGTTAAAGTAAGCCAGAATGCAGGGGAATACTGTTCCAGGGCCCACTATTTTTAGGGGCACAGCATTCTGGTCAGTTTCCAAAGGGATAGGTGTGTTAGTCTAGTCCAGCAAAAAAACCAAGGAGTCGTGTGACACTTTAAGACTAACAGATTTATTTTTCACATGAGCTTTTGTGGGAGAAAATCTCACTTTGAAGCATCTGACAAAGTGGGATTTTCTCCCACGAAAGCTCATGCGAAAATAAATCTGTTGGTCTTAGTGTCACACGACTTCTTGGTTTTTTTTCAGCATTCTGGGCCCCCTAAAAAAATAGAAAATGGAGCTGGAACACTGTGTTCTGGGGCCCACAATTTAAAAATAGTAGGCCCCGGAACACAGCGCTCTTGCTCGAGAATGCTGAGCCCCTAAAAATAGCAGGCCTCTGAATGGTGTTCTGCTGCATTCAGACAGGGCAGGGGGCTCTAAAAACTCCACCCCCCCGACAGCCTGCTCTCACTGAGCATGCTCTGAAGCTCTGAGCATGCTTAGTGAGACCAGGCTCTAGGCTGCAACTTCAGCCCTGGCCAGGGCCCCTCCCCATGGTGGCCAGGTAAGGGAGTGGGTGCAGGAACTGGTGTGTGGGCAGGTGTTTTGGGGGCAGGAGCTGGCATGCCTGAGAGGGGCCTGCACCAGAGTGAGGGGGGGCCCACCAATTTAGGAGGGTTCCAGGGCTCACCAAATTATACTTTAACCCGTGGATACAGTTACACCTCATGCCCACCGGAGGGTGTAGCCGTGTGGGTCTTTCCAGGTTGCTTCTTTCCACTGTGTCTGGGGACACATTGTAGGGAGGAGCTACTCCTGGCCAGTTGTTTCTGTGAGGTTTGGGGATTCTGCCTCAAGCATGCTGCATAGAGGAGCTACTCTGGCTTGGCTTATTTCTACAGAATGGCTGGTGGGGGAGTCCCCAGTTACAGTGCCCAAAGGAGCCACTCTGGGCAGCTCATTTCTGCAGCTGGCCTAGGTAGGGGGTTTGCAGGCACAGTGCCAAAAAGAGCCATCCAGAGAAGCTTTTGGCAGAAGAGCAGCAATTTTGGCAGTGCCACAGAGGGCACTATGTGCTGTTCCAAATGGGCTTGCATGTCTCTTGGCATGTGTGCTGGGGTTTGCCAGCCTTTGATGTTAAATGGAAGAGGGCTCAGAGAAGAAGCATGCGAATGCTTTTAAAGGATTAAGAAACCTCCCATGTGTTGATTAAGCTTCTGGCAGATATTTGATGGCAGACCACTTAGGCAGAAAAAGAAAATTGAAATGAGACATTCAGTCTGTAAACTAGGTGTCTTATTTGTAGCAAAGTTCCAAAGGGGCAGCCGTGTTAGTCTAGCTCAGGAAAACAAACCAGGAATCCTGTCCACTTAAAGACTAACAAATTTATTTATCACATGAGCTTTTGTGGGAGAAAATCCCACTTCATCAGATGCTTTGAAGATGGGGGAACTTACAGAATGGAAGGAAATAAATGCAGGAAAGTGTAAGTCATGGAAACAGGTCGCACTGTAACAGCAAATCAAAACAGTTGGCAACAGCATACAGAGGGAGATGGGGTCAAATCACCTGTTGTAATGAGAGAAAAATCCAATATCCCTATTAAGTTCTGAAGCAATACAACTGAATTTGCAAATAAATTTGACCTCAGCAGCTTCTCTTTGAAGCCGTCTCAGACATGTCTCTTGCCTGTGGCATTTGCTGGCACTCACAGGTTAAAGCGTGAAGGCTGGTGCTCAGGGACTCTGAGGGTTTGAGGCTGTGGCCTGCCTGCAGAGGAGAGGGAGACTCGTTGGGGTCTGGCACATGAAAGGGCTCCTCCATGGGATGGTTGAAAGCTCTGGCAGGGCACAGACCCTGTTGGTCCATGCCACCAGTCCCAGAAGGTAAGGGGGTCCTTCAGAGCAGAGCACCTGAGCATGCTGGGTGCTGTGCACCCACAGTACCCTGGCAGGGTCAGCACGAGGCCTTCAGGAGTCCCACAGAGGAGTCACCTTGGGAGCTCAGCTGTCCTCTCAGAACTGGCTGGGGAGACCCCACAGCAACATGTGTTGGCCCCACCCAGCCAGCCCTGTTTCTGGAGCAGGGTCTGCCAGTGTTGGCCACTCCCTGGGTAGCTGCACCAGCATTGGGGGGTCCCTCTGGCCTGCACTTGAATGCCTGCTGCCTTGTGCTCCCCCCTTCACTGGGGCTGTGCAGGAATCTTTCACAGGGTCAGGCAAGCCTGGAGTGCTTTGGCCAATAGCCAGCTCATCAGGCACTCTGCTCAGCTCAGAGGTGGGCCCCTCACTGATGTTTGCTCAGCCATGGGGTGACTGGACATTTGGCCAGTTGTCTGTCTAAAGAGGTGACCTAGAGATTAACAGTGAAGGCAAAGCTAGATTTCTGGCTGTAGAGTCTGTCAGATCATCTCTGCTCTGACCTACTTGATGACATGGGCCAAGAAGCCACAGCTGCTTCCACCAGCATCGAACCCAGTAACCTGTGTTTGGCTAACATACTTTCTAGCAAGGCAGCCCATCTTCAAGAGATGGAGACTGCACCCCTCCCCTTGGAAATTTGTCTCACGGGTAGGAACTGTTGCTTCCTTTTCATTTGCAACATGTTTGGCTTCAACATCTTGCTACAGGCTCTCATTCTGCTTGTCTCGGCTACATTGAACAGTCCGATGTTGTTTGGGATTTTCCTTACAGGTAGGTGCTTAGACACTGGAATCGACTTGCCTCTCCACCTTTGTTCAGCTGAGCAGATCAGCATGTGGTCGCCTCACTGCACACATTTTCTTCAGCCTTTGCAGCATTTTTGTGACATTCCCATTCCAACCAAGCTGCCAGGCCTGATGGGCTCCGAGAGGCAGTGTGTGTCCCCTTTCATCCAGGCCAGGGGACTGGCCCTGGCTGTGAGACAGCCTTATGTGACTCAGGGAACCCTGGGCAGAGCATGTGCCCTTTCTGACTCTCCTGCTTTCTCCTCTGTCCTAGGTGGACCCTTCCCAAAGCACACCATCTGCAAGGTGAGTGTCCGCTATGGCCTGTGCTGGCTTGCTGGACACAGCCGTTTACTGCAACATGCTCCATCCTTCTACCCCAGGGAGCCAGGAGTGCAAATGGAACCTGGGTTGTTAGGAGGCACCTGTCCTGCACCCCAGCAGGCCTCCAAGCCCTGGGGAGCGTGGGTCGGGATATGAAACGGGAACTACCTTTGCCTTGTGGCAACACAGGTTATTTCCCTGTGGGGGCACAGTCTAGCTAGGGGATGGGAGCCAGGTCCTGCAGGGCACTGGCTCTGGTGCTTGTGTGATATCCCTTTTCATGGGGCTGGTTCCT
Organism: Podocnemis expansa; assembly: GCA_007922195.1. Classification (NCBI taxonomy): domain Eukaryota; kingdom Metazoa; phylum Chordata; order Testudines; family Podocnemididae; genus Podocnemis; species Podocnemis expansa. Next base: position 2,314,234 of record ML682080.1, on the reverse strand, counting down.
AGCTTCCCCGGGGCCATTCCACTAGTGTGGGCACCACTTTTGTGACTGGTGAGCATGCCAGGCGGGCCTGGTAACCCACATCTACCTTTGACACCCCCCAGGTGCAGTGCATTGCTACCCTGCAGGTGGGTTCAATCCAGGCAGGAAACTCGTCTGAGTGTGGCCAGTGCTTCAGCCTCTCCTGGATGCCTTCCAAGCCTCACCACAATCTGGCAGCAGGCTTCTATGATGGTGAGTCTTCCTCCCGCTCAGCACTGCGGCAGGCAGGGTGACAAAGAGGCAGGTGATGGAGTTGAGGGTGGGTTTGATGGGGTGGGCTGGGTCAGAATGGGAGCTGGAAAGCACAGGCTCAGGTCTCATCAGTAGGAAGTGCCTTGCACTGATCAGGGATGCTGTGCTATAGAGTGGTGTCCTGGCCCATGCCCAGCAGTCCTTCCCTTGGACTGCCCACTTAGGGGCCCGCAGCTGCCTGTGCAGCACCCAGGGAAGCAGGGCCCTGAACCCAGATACCTAATCCTGGGTGTTGTGCTCTCTGGCTGGGGGCTCACCCAGCCAACATGCTGGCTCCGTGATGGCAATGCAGTGAGCTTAGCCCATTCTGTCCCTGCCAGTTCTGCGGTAGTGGCTGCATATTGGACCTAAGGGGCCTCGGCAGACCTGGGGGAGATGAGGCCAGAAGTCCAGGGCTGGGGAAGTTGGGTGCTGTGAAAATGGCCATACAGGGTCTAACCAATGGTCCCTTTAGCCCAGTGTCCTCTCCCTGACCATGGCCAATTGTAGGTACTTCAGGTGGAGTGAATAGAACAGGATAATTATCAAGCAATCCACCACATCTGTTCTCAGCATCTGGCAGTCAGAGGCTATGGAGCACCCAGAGCATGGGGGTTGTTCCTGACTATCTTGGCTAATAGTCATGGATGGATGCATCCTCCAAAACGTTTGTAGTTCTCCTGAACCCAGCTATGCTTTTGGCCCTCCCAGCAGTCCCTGGCAATGAGTTTGTAATGGGGTGGCTCACCTCTCACAGTCATCTCTGGCCGAATGTGTACATCTTCCATTTTTTTCTCTGCTCATGGTGTCCCATCTGTGTCTGTGTGCGTCAGCCAGATCTTGAATGACTCAGCCCTCGAGCCGAGTCGCACATCATCCATATCTGAAACAAACCACCCCCCTCCCCCCCAGGGTACCCAGTTCCAAAATGTTCTCAATGTTCTACAGCTCTTCCGGGCTCAGTACCCAACCAGTGCAGCAGGTCCCATCCCAATATGCTCATTTGGTCTGGCCAGGTTGAAAGCCGCCTCCTCTGGTACAGAGTAGCAGTCTGGGGACTCATTGCTTCTAGCTGAGTCCTCAGGGGCCCCAGCCTTCCTGCTGAGCCACTACCTTGGGCACAGTTTACTGAGTCAGTGCTACGGTCTAATTCCCTTCTTAGGGGGCAGCCCAGGAACAGGCAAAATACAGCCTGCAGGCTGGATGTGGCCCACCAGCAGCCTCCCTTCCACTTGCCTGGACTATTCTCCCCCCATTCTTTCACGCCTCACTGCTACTGTGCTGCTCCAGGGCTGGTGTGGGCTGACACTGCTATTGTGCCAGCCTCTTCCACCTTCCCAGCTGGTGCATTGTCATGCTGGGGCCAAGGCTGTTGCTGCTCTCCCCACCATCACCAGCACTGCTGTTCCCATCTGCATTCTGTTCCCCCAGTTGGTGTGACTGCAGCACTCCAGGGCTGGCAGGTGGGGTTGGGGTTGGGGCCGGGGCCGGCGCTGTGCTGTCCCCTTCCACCCACACCCCAACCCCACTGGCACTACACTGTGTCGAGGCTGAGGCCAGCACTGTTATACTCTGGGGCTGGCACTGCTGCTGTTCCCTCTGACTGGCGGCATGCTGGAGCCAGTGCTGTGGCACTCTGGGGGTCAGAACTGTGCTGCCCCATTCCACCCCTGCTCCAGTTGGCTTTCCTCCTGACAAACTGTTCCCAGTCCCTCCCCTGCCAGCACCCTCTCCATCCCAGCCGCAGGCCAGGTGTCTGCCACCCCCTGCCCCAATGAATATTGTTGCCTGTCCGTGGTGAAGTCTCTTCCCCCAGTGACTGGGGGATGGGGGCAGTCCCACCACTGCTCTGTGCCCCAACCCAAGGACCCTTTGAGTATAGCATCCTCCTGCTACATCCCCTTCCTGTTTGCTGCTCTGTTACATTAGGCCACATAGCCCCAGCAGCCAGCCGCAAGCACCTTCCTCACTCCCTTGGTCCCTGCTCCTAACTGATCTGGCCAGCCACTGCACCCAGCTAGTCGCTCTTCTCGGCTCCCCCACTCCATGCCAGCAGCCAGCCAGGAGCCCCTTTCTTGCTCTCTCTGTCCCTGCCAGCAGCTGCTCTAGGTTGCTTGGAGGACCCTCTCCACTGTCCTTTTGTGGGACAGGTGTGGCTGGGCTGCCAGGCCTCCATCAGGGTCCTGCAGGGCCTCAGCTACCCTGTCCTGGAGTTGCATAGGGCGATTGTGTGCTGTCTGGAAACATACTTCCTTACATCTGGTTCATTTTGTTGGGTAACACCTGGTTCTTGTGTGTTGTGAAGGAGTAAACAACACTTCCCAATTCACTTTCTCCACGTTGTCTGCTCTGTCATATCCCCTCTGTCATCTCTTTTCCAAGCTGAACAGTCCATCATGTTAATGTTGTGTTGTCACCTTTGGAAGCTGTTCCAGCCCCTCATCACTTTCGTTACCTTAGTACAGGAAGAGGTACTGGCTAGGGCATATTTTTTGAGATGGGGCAGCCAGAGGTGCACACAGTATAAAAGCTGTGGTTGTATTGTGGATTTACATAGTAGAATTGTGATATTTACTGTTCTTATCCTTCCTGATTCCTAATATTCTGGTATTCAATGAGCAGGTGTTTTCAAAGACCTTTTTGTCAGTGTTATTAGAGAGAATGTGTAAAAAGAACATAGTTTGCAGTTTCCACAAAGAACTCCTGGCCGTCTGAGTGTAGTAACTACAGTCACTCCAGAATCTCTGCCTGGAATGGTACAGTTAGTTTAGACCCTATGCTTTTATGTGCACAGCTGATATTTTGTTTTCCAGGGTACATTATTTTGCATTTATCAATAGTTTCTATTTTGTTGCCTGGTCACCCAGTGTTTTGAGATCCCTTTATAACTTTTCACAGTCTGCTTTCAACTTAACTATTGAGTAGTTTTGTATCATCTGCAAATTTTGCCACCTCACTGCTTACCCCTTTTTTCAAATCATTTATGAGTATGTTGAGCAGTGCTGTGTTGCCTTCACTGAATGCCCAGCACTCAAGTTCACCCACCTTAGCATTTCAGCTTCTTGCATTTGAATACAAGCATTTATCAAATTTTGTCACTGTTTAGTTGATGGTAATGTAACTGAATGGGACTTTCCTTTGTTTGGTGGAAGAGAACTTGTTGGCCTCTGCATAGCTGCCTTCTTTCCCAAAAGGTTCCCTAATTGCTAGTATACTTAACCCCCTCCTCCAAACTCTGGCATCTCATCCACATGTTGAGACCCTGCAGCTCTGCCTGTCTAACTGGCCCCTCGCGTGGAACTGGAATCATTTCAGGGAATGCTACCATGGAGGTCCTGAACTTCTTAGGCTTCCTGGTAAGAGATTAGGCTTCCTCTGTCTCATTGGTACTTCCAGGTACCATGACCACCAGCTCCTCCCCGGCACTACACATAAGTCTTTTCTTGAGATGCTCCTAACTGTAGCACTGAGCAGACAGTTCACCACATGGATCTGGTCATCACAAACCAGAACTGCATGGAGGGGTGAAGATTGAAGTGGATGTGTAGTGAGAGAATGCTAATGGAACAATTTAGGGGGATTCTGCTATCCTGATTCTGGGCCCTCATGCTTTAGCTCTGGTAGTGCTTACCCCACCTGTCCTGCGGCCCCTACTGTCTCAGCCCTTAGTTCTGCTGATGTATCTTGGCTGTGCCCTCTGGCTTTATGGCACAAAGCCACAACATCTGGTATGTGACCTCTCACCTGGGAGTGATCCTTTCGGTGGGAGGGACCTCACAGACAACCCTCTACCCTTTTGATGTTGAAACTCGCTTCAGCACCAACAGTGCGTGGCTCTCTGCATCAAGTCCAGCCACCTAAGCTCCTGCGGGGGCTTGCCTGGTTCCCCTTCTGGGGTCAGTGCTCTCTGAGAGTGTCTGCGATGCCACTGGCCACTTTCCCAAACATAAGCGTTCATTAGTCACCTGACCACAGCATCTGCCAGTCTTGCGACTAGTGCTGAGAGGCCAAGGTGGAGGTTGAGCTGTTGGCTGTCTTGGACCTCCGTCTGTCCCCTTATGAGTAGTGCGAGGTGTGTATGCCCAGTCTGAGAGAGAGTGCTTCACACAGCCACCAGACAGCTCTTGTCTGTTTTCTCCACACCTAGCCACGTTGTGTTCATGTGCTTGGTTTCTGTAAAAGAGGAGTTAATTTGTGTTCATTGGGGTTCCAATGGTCACTGCAGGCTTGATTCTAGCACAAACGCTCCTAGTGGCCCTGTCTAAGATACTTCACCTGAAGCGCCCTGGCCAATGGACTCGTCCCTTGCCCCATGCCTGTCACTAAAGACAGTGCAAGTAGCCAGTTCTGTGATTAACCCAGGATTTAGTCACCAAGGTATGTACAGTGTTAAAGCAGCCAAACACACATACAAATGACAAGTTCCAAAGGGGCAGCCATGTTAGTCTAGTTCAGCAAAACAGACAAGGAGTCCTGTCGTACTTAAAGACTAACAAATTTATTTACCACATGAGCTTTCATGGGAAAAAATCCCACTTCACCAGTTGCTTTGAAGATAGAGAATGAGTTAGTCTTGTTTTTCAAAAGATGATAGAAGCTGTTGTAAAAAGCCAGATCTATGCATCATTTTAGGGCTGAGCCACGCTAAGCGCTGTGGGAACCTTGGCTTGTGCTCGGATATTCTCCTCCTGTGAAAAATGTTCTTCTTCTTCGAGTGATTGCTCCTGTCCATTCCCCTGTAGGTGTCTGCACGCCCCGTGCATGGCATGCCGGAAACTTTTCCCCTAGAGTACCCGTAGAGCCGGATGTAGCGCCCCCTGGAGTGGCGCCTTTGCCATTCACTATATAGCCACCAACTGGCCCCTCCCTCCTCAGTTCCTCTTACCGCTCTGTTGGTCGCTGGAACATCACTGCGTTGCAGTCTTCCCCGCGGCATTAGTCTGCCTCAGGAGTACCTGTTAGAGTTTTCTTTCTTCTTTCCTTGTTTTCTTCTATTATTTGTTAGTTTGGTGTTACTTGCCTGCCCCGGGCTCAGGGTCGGGCTATGCCGGGCTTTAAAACATGCGGCAATTGTAAGAAGCCCATGCCAGTGGACGACCAGCATGGAAGTTGTCTACTGTGTCTTGGGGAGGCTCATCTTGCGGGAAAGTGCAAGATTTGTTGGGGCTTCAAGCCACAGACTCAAAAAGATAGAGTCCAGAGACTCAAACTCCACCTGATGGAGGAGGCGCTGCGCCCGGCCCCCGGAGATTCGGGTTCGAGCATTGCACCGTCGGTGTGGAGTGCGCCGGCGTCTTCGGCACCATCATCGACGCCGAAACCAAGCCATACCAAGCCGCACCAAGAATCTCGGCGCCGTTCGCTGTCCCCAGTACCGTCGAAGAGACGGAAGACAAAGGGCGTTCCCCACCACGTGGGTCGACGCACCAGAAGGACGCTGGTCCGAGCCTGGTTGAGCCGCCTCGCTCCCTGTCCCCTCTGGTGTAGCGTCAGAGGGAGTGCCAGCACAGTCCGGTGTCGATCTTCTCTACCACTAGGGATATTTTGGAGGAGGACATTCTGCTGCCGTCTACTCCGGAGGCTTTCGCAGCGGCACAGGAGCTGACTGGTCATTCGGCCTCAAGGGCCTTGGGCCCAGTCCTTCTGGCACTGAGGTTGGTACCATCAAGAGGGAAGCCAACTCCCATGCGCGCCTTAAGCAGAGACTTGAGCTTGGCACCGGCTCCCTTACCACGATGCCGTTCGCCAGTACCGCCAGAGGTAGTAGCAGCTGCTGGTGCTCCATGGTACCGCTCCCCGGTGCCGTCTCTTTGGCACCGTGAGCTGCGCGAGGAGGGTCGGTGCCATTCCCCGGTACCATTGTCTTCGGCACCGCCTTGGTCTCCCAGGACGAGCCCTTCTGTGAGCTTGGTGGAAGAAACAGGACTGCGTCAGTCTCGCAGGGGTGCTACCGTCCAGCCTCCTCAGCCGGTACCGCCCACTCCTCTGTTCCACACCCAGTGGTCAGGTTGGCAACCAGGCATTCAGTGGCTCTTCTGGACACTGTGGGCTTTCCAGCAGGGCAAGGTTATGGCCCAGGGGCTCCAACGACAGAATCAGGTTCCAGGCTTCCACCGTCCGTTGCAGCGAGTGTCCCTCCTGGTACCAGTGAGACCTCAGACGTGGAGTCTGTAAGAGGGGCCAGCCTGGTTAGTGGGGACCGCAGTGCAAGATCCGGGGTCCATTCCGGAGAACTGGGACTGGAACAGTTGTCCTCATCCCCCCCAGACGAGGTGGTGGCTGGCACCAAACCATTGTCCATCCCGGATGACACCAAGGGTCATCAGGAGCTCCTCTGCAGAGTAGCTAAGGGCCTGAGCCTGCAGGCAGAAGAGATCCTGGAAGACGCCGATCCCATGGTGGACATTCTTCTTCCGGAAGGCCTGAGCCGTATCGCCCTGCCTTTCATCAAAACAATTCAGAACACGATGAAGGTGTTGTGGCATACGCCAGCTTCAATTCCCCCTACAGCTAAATGAGCGGAAAGAAAGTACTTTGCCCCTTCCAAGGGGTACTAACATTTTTATTCCCATCCGTCCCCAGGCTCGTTAGTGGTGGCTGCAGCGAACGAGCACAAGAGACAAGGTCACCCAGGGTCAACCCCCAAGTCCAAAGACGCGAAGAAGCTGGACTTGTTCGGGCATGAGGTCTACTCGACGGGCGGATTACAGCTGAGGATAGCTAATCAACAGGCTATCCTTAGCAGATACATGTTTAATGCGTGGTCAGCCCTAGAGAAATTTTCGGACTCGTTGAAGCAGGACTCTAGGGCGGCCTTGTCAGCCTCGATTAAGGAGGGCAAAGTAGTGTCCAAGGCATTGCTGCAATCGGCCTTGGATGCGGCGGATGCAGGGTCCCAGGCCATGGCTTCTGGAGTTACAATGCGGAGGAGTTCATGGCTGCAAGCTTTGGGTCTGCCCCAGGAGGTCCAGGTTACAATTCAGGACCTCCCCTTCAAAGGTCCTGAGCTGTTTTCTCAACAGACGGACTCCTGCCTGCAAACATTGAAGGACTCTAGGGCCTTAATTAAATCGCTGGGGCTCCACACTCCAGAGAGTCAGAGGAAGCCCTTTAAGTCGCTGCCGCCCACGCGGCCTTTTCATCGCTGTCCAGATGATGATCGGCGGAGGACTAGGGGTAGCCGAAGATCCTCTGGTCACCAGCCTAGCTGCCAGGGGGGTACACGGCAGCAGCAGAGCCAGAAAAAGAACATTTGAAAATCAGCCCCAGGCCGACCTACCAATTCCCGACGATCCAGAGACCCCCTTATTTGCCAACAGACTCTGCCGTTACATGTCAGAATGGTGCAAAATTACATCAGACCGATGGGTCCTCAGGACAGTTCAGGAGGGCTATTCCCTCCAATTTTCTTCGTTACCCCCACGGGCCCCTCTGGTTTTACGTTCCATTCCAGAGGACCCCAAACACGGGCAGCTGCTAATGGAGGAGATCCAGACACTGCTCCAGAAGGGGACAGTGGAGGAGGTCCCACACGGCCAAAGAGGCAAAGGCTTTTACTCCCGGTACTTCCTCATCCCAAAGGCGAAGGGGGGTCTGCGACCCATCCTGGACTTGCGGCGCCTCAACCGCTTTCTCCAGAAAGTTTGGTTCCGCATGGTTTCCCTTTCCTCGATTGTGCCCTCTCTGGATCCGGCAATTGGTACGCCGCCCTCGATTTGCAGGATGCGTACTTTCATATTGCAATCCACTGACGACACAGGAAATTTCTGCGCTTTGTGATGGGTGGGAGACACCAACAGTTCACGGTGCTCCCATTTGGACTTTCTGCAGCACCACGGGTGTTCACAAAATGCCTGGTGGTAGTGGCGGCCTTCCTCAGGAGGCAAGGGGTCGCCCTCTTCCCGTATCTCGACGACTGGTTGATCGCGGGCCCTTCGGAGCAGGACATGCGGACCCGGTTATTGATGATGCAGTCCTTGTTCAATCACCTGGGCCCCCTGGTGAAGATTCAGAAATCGGCGCTGTGTCCAACGCAGCAGATAGAGTTTATAGGTGCTATCCTGGACTCGGTGGCCCTAAGGGCGAGCCTCCTGACCTCCCGCTTCCAGGTGATCAGGCGGGCGGTAGTCTCCTTAACAAGGTTTCCTCTCGTCTCAGCCAGAGAGTGCCTTTGCTTGTTGGGCCTCATGGCGGCGTGTACGTTCGTGGTCAGCCACGCCCGCCTCCGGATGCGGCCACTCCAGCTATGGCTGTCGAGCATGTTCCGCCCAGCAAGAGACAGTTTGGACACGATGCTCACTGTACCAGCATCAGTATTACAGACCCTGGGTTGGTGGAGTTGCGAGCTGAACCTTTGCTCCGGGGTTCCCTTCCGACTCCCTCAGCCTTCAATTTACCTGACAACGGATGCATCAGACAAAGGCTGGGGTGCACATTTGGGCCATCTCAAGACCCAAGGTCTGTGGGAGAAAAGGGACTCCCTCTTGCACATCAACGTCAAGGAGCTAAGAGCGGTGCGATTGGCTTGTGTGGTGTTCTGGGAACGCCTCCGCGGGCGGACAGTTTCGGTGCGGATGGACAATACCGTAGCAGTGTTTTATATCAACAAACAAGGGGGCACCCGCTCGAGGCAGCTCTGTCAGGAGGCCATGGACCTTTGGGAGTTCTGTATTAACCACGGGATACATCCAGTAGCATCCTATGTCCTGGGTCTCCAGAACTACCTAGCAGACGACCTCAGTAGGAGGTTCATGTCACACGAATGGTCTCTCCACCAGGACGTGGCGGAGGCCCTCTTCCGGAGGTGGGGTCATCCCCGACTGGATCTGTTTGCATCAGAACTCAACAGCAAGTGCCAAGAATTCTGTTCTTTCAGGGGACACAGCCCAGGTTCGAAGGCGGACGCCTTCAAGGTTCCGTGGTCGGACGGCCTACTATACGCCTTCCCGCCGACACCCTTAGTTCCCAGGGCGTTGCAGAGGATAAAGGCCAGGGTCATGCTGGTAGCCCTAGCTTGGCTGAGCCAGTACTGGTTCTCCACCCTGCTGAGGCTATCGAGTCGCGGCCCAGTCCAGTTACCTCTGAGGTCAGATCTTCTGTCCCAGGACGACGGCCTATTGCTCCATCCCAACCTGGAAGCCTTGCACCTCCATGGGTTTCTCCTTCATGGCTAACGGGCAGCGAGCAGCTGTGCTCCTCACCCGTGAGAGAAGTCCTCCGTGGGAGCAGGAAACAGTCCACAAGATCCACGTACACCGCTAAATGGCGAAGGTTTACACAGTGGGCTGTGGATAGAGGGAAGGATCCTTTAACGCTGCCTATTCAGGATCTCCTAGATTACTTCTGGCATCTGAAATCTAGTGGGCTGTCGCTGCCATCCATTAAGGTCCACATGGCTGCGGCATCGGCGTTCCGCCGAGGCCCTGAAGGGGACTCACTTTTCTCGCTTCCAATAGTTAAGCGGTTTATGACAGGTCTGACGAAGCTGTACAAATTGACAGAGCTAGACGGGTTCCCCAAAGTCGTCTACTACAGGAGAGACCCAAGAAAGAAAGCAACAGAACACCACTAGTCACCACATACAATCCTCAAGTCAGACCTCAGCAAAAGATCATTAAAGACCTACAGCCTATTCTAAAAGATGATCCCTCTCTCTCTCTCAAGCATTGAGACAGACCACTCCTTGCTTATAGGCAGCCCCCTAATCTTAAACAGATACCAGCAACTACAGATCTAACAACAAGAACATTGAAGCAGGCACACACCCTTGCAAAAAACCACGCTGCCAAGTCTGCCCACATATCTACACAACAGACACCATCATCGGTCCTAATCAAGCCTGCTACTCCATCAAAGGCTCATTTACCTGCTCATCTACTAATGTGGTCTATGCCATCATGTGCAAGAAATGCCCCAACACTTTATATATTGGAGAAACAGGAGGATCGCTCCGTAAGAGACTGAATGAGCACAAAGCTGATATCAGAAATCAAAGAACAAAGAAACCAATTGCTGAGCACTTCCATCTTCCTAATCACTCGATGATGGATTTGTTAACGACTGTCGTTAGAGATGTACCTGGGACATCAAGACTTTAAAGAGAAACAGCTGAACTCGAATTAATATGTAAGCTAAATTCTGTGAAAGCAGGACTCAATCGAGATTATGGGTTCTTTTCCCATTACAAAGGGTAATTTGACTTCAGGCTTCCCATTCTTTAAGCCTGTAAACTGCTCTGATTTGCTGTTACTTTATGACCTGATCCTATGTTTTACACCCCCTTGCATTTAGTTTCATTCCTTTCTGTAAGTTCACCCATCTTCGAAGCATCTGAGGAAGTGGGATCTTCTCCCACGAAAGCTCATGCAAAAAATAAATGTTAGTCTTAAAGTGCCACACAACTGCTTGTTGTTTTTTTTTACTGGACTAGACTAACACAGCTATCCCTTTGGAAACTGAAGTTGTACCCATCAGTGAGACCACCGGCGGCTCAATGGCACCTGAATGTAGTCCTTGCCCCAAGCTCACCAGGCCCCCGTTCGAGCCGTTGGCAGCATGTTCTTTCCTATATCTTTCGTGGAAGGTGGCATTCCTGGTGGTGATCATGTCAGCCAGGAAGGTGTCAGAGCTACGGGCCTTGTCAGTGGAGCCACCATGTATGCTGTTTTTTTAAAGATAAGGTTCAGTTGCGCCCCCACCCGGCCTTTAGGCCTAAGATTGTGTCACACTTTCACATGAACCAGGACATTTATCTGCCGGTCTTCCTTCCTAAGCCCCATGTGTCAGAGGAGGACAGGCGGCTTCACACGTTGGACGTGCACGGGGCTCTGGCGTTTTACATCGAAAGAATGAAGCCCTTTCGTAGAATTCCGCAACTCTTTGTGGCAGTCACGAACAGGATGCAGGGGCTGCCCGTGTCTGCGCAGAGGATTGCCTCATGGATTGTTGCTTGTATTAAAGAATGCTACAAGCTCGCTGGTAAGCGCCTTCCACAAGTGACTGCCCACTCAACCAGGGCTCAGGCAGCATCAGCAGCCTTTTTGGCAGGGGTCCCGGTCACGGACATTTGCAAAGCGGCGATGTGGTCCTCCCCACACACCTTCGCGCAGCACTACGCCATCCTCCAGCAGACATGGCAAGATGCGGCAGTGGGCAGAGCGGTGCTGCAGACGGTATCCGTGTGATGTCCCCCACCTCCAAGGTAAGGCTAAGTACTCACCTACAGGGGAATGGACAGAAGCAATCACTCGAAGAAGAGGAGGTTACTTACCTGTAACCGGTGTTCTTCGAGAGGTGTTGCTCCTGGCCGTTCCAATCCCTCCCGCCTCCCCGCAGAGTTCTAAGGGAGAAGGAACTGAGGAGGGAGGGCCTGGTTGGTGGCTATATAGCGAGTGGCAGGGGCGCTACATCTGGCCCTACGGGTACTCTAGGGGAAGAGTTTCCAGCATGCCATGCACGGGGCATGCAGACACCTACAGGGGAATGGCCAGGAGCAACACCTCTTGAAGAACACCGGTTACAGGTAAGTAACCCCCTCTTCTTGGTGCTCCACTGTGGGTGTGTCTTTGTTTTGTGCTGCTAATTGGAGAACTGTGGTAGCCATGTGAGGCTTGTCAGGCTGGCACATGCTGTGCCATAAGGTTTTAGTTCCTTCTCAACTGCCTCTGGGTAGGGATGGCACAATTTCTCTTTCAACTGTAAATATTTTTACTTTGCAAATATGTGCTGTGCTGCTTTTACCTTATTAGGCCATGTCCAATAAGGAAAAGGAAAACAAAAAGCTTTGTTGTGCGACATTCCCAGCAGAGAGTGGAGGGACACCCTTGGACAAGCTGTTCAGTACCCCTAGTCATTTTTGTTCCTATCTTCTGTACCTTTTTCCAATTCCAGTACATCATCTTTTTTAGATGGGGGTGACCAGGTGTGCACATTATTCAAGCTGTGGATGTACCATAGATTTATGTAGAGGCATTATGATCTTTTCTGTCATCTTATCTATCCCTTTCCTAATAATTCCTAACATTCTGTTAGCTTTTTTTGACTGTCTCTGTGCACTAAGTGGATGTTTTCAGAGAATTGTTCACAATGACTCAAAGATATTTCATGAGTTGTAATGGCTAATTTTGATTTTATCACTTAATATGTATAATTGGGATTGTTTTCCACTGTGCATTACTTTGCATTTATCAACACTGAATTTCATCTACCATTTTGTTGCCCAGTCACCCAGTTTTTTTGAAATTCCCTTCGTAATTCTTTCCACTTTGCGTTGGCCTTAACTATCTCAAGTAGTAGTATGTCTTCTGCAGATGTTGCCACCTCACTGCTTACCTGTTCTTAGATTGTTAATAAAGATGTCGAACAATACTGTTCCCAGACAGAACCAGTGCTTTTCTCTGTTCCTTAAAGGATTTTACGGCTATTTTTGGGTATCTCCTGGTGATCGAGGGAGGAATAGCCATTGACATGATATACCTTGACTTTAGCAAAGCTTTTGATACAGTTACCCTCAGCATTCTTGTCAGCAAGTTAAGGAAGAGTGGTTTGGATGAATGGACCATAAGGTGAATAGAAAGCTGGCTAGCTCACTGGGTCGGAATCAATGGCTCAAGGTCTAGTTGGCAACCAGTAACAAGTGGAGTGCTACAGGGGTCTGTCCTGGGGCCACTTTTGTTCAACATCTTAATTGATGATCTGGATAATGCAATCAGGGGTTAAAATATAATTTGGGAGACGCCAGGACTGTCCTAAATTGGCAGGCCCCTCTCACACTGGTGCAGGCCCCCACACCTCTCCCTCCCAGATGTCTTCCCCCTTACCTGTCCGCCATGGGGAGGGGCCCAGGTCTGGCCTGAGGCTTTGGCCTAGAGCCTTGTCTCACTGAGCATGCTCAGTGAGACTAGGCTGGGGGATGGAGTTATTAGAACTCCCTGCCCTGCCTGAATGTGGCAGAATGCCGTTCCAGGGCTTGCTGTTTTTACGGACTCAGCATTCCACTATTAAAAATAGAAAATGGAGCTGGAACACTGCTTTCTGGGGCCTACTATTTTTAAATGGTGGGCCCCGGAACACAGCATTCTGGCTCCATTTTCTATTTTTAGGGGCCCAGGAATGCTGAGCCCCTAAAAATAGAGGGCCCTGGAATGGCATTCACCTGTGTTCCAGCTTACTTTAACCCCTGGATGGGATAGATCACGTGCTTAGTAAGTTTGTGGTGACACCAAGCTGGGGGAATGGTAGATAGTCTGGAGGTTAGGGTTAGGATTCAGGGAGACCGAGACAAATTGGAGAATGGGACCAAATGAAATCTCATGACATTCAACAGGGACAAGTGCAAAGTCCTGCACTTATAATGGAAAAATCCAATGTACTGCTACAGGCTGGGGACCAACGGGCTAAGTAGCAGCACTGTGGACAAGGACCTGGGGGTTATGGTGGACGGGAAGCTGGGTTTGAGTCAACAATGTGCCTTGCTGCCAAAAAGGCCAATGGCCTGTTGGGCTGCAACAAAGGGAGTGTTGTCAACAGATGGAGGGATGTGGTTATTCCCCTTATATGTGGCACTAATGAGGCCGCATCTGGAGTATTGTGTTCAGTTTTGGGCTCCGCACTGCAAAAAGGATGTGGACAAATTAGAGTCCAACGGAAGGCAACAAAAATGATTAGGGGGCTGGTGCCCATGACTTACGAGGAGAGGGTGAAGGAGCTAAACTTGTTTAGTCTGCAGAAGAGAAGACTGAGGGGGGATTTGATAGCAACCTTCAACTACTACAATGAAGTCCTAGTACCTGAGGTGAGTGGGGAAGGAGGACACCAGGAAAATATGCAAGGAGGAAGATGCAACAGGGGAGATAATCAATAGAGGAAAGTAGGGCAGTTGGCCTGGTATTTCAGGTGCCTGGACACACATGCGAGGAGCCTGGGAAACAAGCAGAAAGAATTGGTAGTATTGGCACAGGCAGAGAACTATGATGAAATTGAAATAACAGACGTGATGGGATAGCTTGCATGACTGGAGCACTGCCATGGATGGGTATAAATTGTTCAGGAAGGACCGGCAGGGAAGAAGAGGTGGAGGAGTAGCGCTATATGTAAAAGAGCTGTATGATTGCTCGGAGCTCGACTGTGAAACTGGAGACAAACTAGTTGAAAGTCTGTGGCTTAAGTTTAGACAGGAGTGCAACAAGGGGTGTGACTTGGGCCCCCTGAGATAACCCTCTGAATGTGCCAAAATCATGGCAAGCTGCAAAACCCAGAGGCCAGACCCCTAAACCACTGACGGGTGGTACTTAAACCAGTTGCCCAGTAAGTAACAAAACATGCTTCTGATTCCTCATTCTGCTTCTCACCAAGCATAACAAAATAGAAGCAGCTCCCTTTATTGCAGATCAGCTCCTATGGTCCCCACCTGGTGGCTAGGTCTCTTAAAAAAAAAAAAAAAAAAAGTTCTCCTAACCACAAAGGGTCAGCCACATCACCCAAAACAATACAGACTTGGATCTTAAAAATACCATGCTGCCAGCCAATCCTTTAGTAACTACAACTAAAGGTTTAATATAAAAGGAAAATAAACAAAATGCAAGAGATGTTAAAGGGTCAAAGTGAATCATATACACACAAATGATTTAGAGTCCATAGAAAGCAAATCCTTGAAGAATCTGTAGTTTACAGATTAGTCCCATTCCTCTGGTATGTGCCCAGACCTTGGTGGGCCTCAGGCTTTTGTCCAGTCCCAGGAGAATAGTTCCAGAGGAGGAGATGTTTGCAGACAGACTGAAGACTAAAGACAAAATGGAGATCACCTTTTGCTGTCCCATGCTCTGAGTCCTTGCCAAACCAAAATGGAGTTCAGTCACATGGTCAGTCTGGGTGACTGGCTGAACAGATTACTTTATAGGCCCACTGCAGCTGGAGTCCCCTTTAATCACTGGACCATTAAGAGGACAGTAGTTTTGCAGACACCCAGTCTGGGATCACTTGGAATACAAATGAAATAGATACATTCCTAATATCTTTTATAGATATGTTACCTACATATAAACCATATAATCATTCCTAGCAGATTACAACTTTTCTGTTGATACTAAATGTGTGTATTGCATGGATTATTGGAAATATGAAATATTAATATGAAAGATAACAAACAGTCCCCTAGACCCAGACAGTTTCACAGAGGGGTGTCATAGTGGGTGTTTGCTACAGACTGCCAGACCAGAAAGAGGAAGTAGATGAGGCATTTTATGGACAACCAGCAGAAGTTTCCAGATCACAGGCCCTGGTTCTCATGGGGGATTTCGGTTATCCTGACATCTGCTGGGAGGGCAATACAGCAAGGCTCAGGCAATCCAGGAAGTTTTTGGAGATTGTTGAGGACAATATCCTGGTACAAATGCTGGAGGAACCAACTAGGGGTGTCAAAGAAAAACAGCTGAACCCAACTCGAGTGCAGAATCAAACAGCTAACTATTTTATTACAGAACAAAACAAAAAACACACTGCAGTGGGGAGAGAGCCATTAGGTGCTGGTCTCCACCCCATTGATGTATTACAGAAACTTTTATAGCTTAACAGCTACGTTAACATACAATACATATACATAAGTGCAAACTAATATTATTCCATAAAAGGGACCAAGGTCAGGAGGGGTAAGAATCTCACATAACATTGCTGATAATATCAGGATTGAGGCAGCTCAAACTGGTATGATAAGACAGGATGGTTATATGTCAAGGATATTTGGTATTTGGAACAAGGGGGTTACAGAGAGGCACCAGTCAAAATACCTTAGGCTTGCACTTTATCACAGCATTCTTAATAACATTCCATTTATCTTTGAGTGCATTCTTTTACAACTCCCCCCCGCCCCACTAAGCCATCTGTGTCTCAACGCTGTCAGATCTTAGCTATGAAATTCTTCCACAGGGGCCTTGCACCTCTCGACCTGCTGCTCACAAACAGACAAATTGATCGAGGAAGTAAAAGTGAATGGTAACCTGGGCAGCAGTGACCATGAGATGGTAGAGTTCAGAATCCTGATAAAAGGAAGGAAGCAAAACACAAACCCTGGACTTCAGAAAAGCAGATTTTGGCTCCCTCAGGGAGCTGGTAGGCAGGATTCCCTAGGAGGCTGAACTGAAGGAGAAAGTTGTCAGAGAGCTGGCTGTATTTTAAAGAAACCCTGCTAAGAGCACAGGAAAGTACCATACTGATGTGCAGAAAAAACACAAAATGTGAAAGGTGCCCAGCATGGCTTAGCAGAGAACTCTCCAGTGAGCTGAAACATAAAAGGAAAGCTTATAAGAAGTGGAAGCTTGACAGATGACTAGGGAGGTATATAAAGATATTGCCTGGGACTGCAGGGATATCAGAAAGGGCAACTGGAGTTGAAACGAGCAAGGGATGTGAAGGACAACAGGAAGGGGTTCTACAAGCATGTCAGCAAGAAGATGATCATGGATGGTGTAGGTCCCTTACTGAAGGGGGCAGGTATCCTTGTGGCAGATGATGTGGAAAAGGCTGAAGTACTCAATGCTTTTTTTACTTCAGTCTTCACAGGCAGGGTCAGCTCCCAGGCTGCTACACTGGGTAACGCAGAATGGAGAGAAGAAGAGCAGCCCACAGTGATGGAAGGTCAGGTTAGGGACTGCGTAAAGAATTTAGACGTGCACAAGTCTGTGTGGCCGGATGAACTGCATTTGAGGATGCTGAGGGAGTTGGCCGATGTGATTGCAGAGTAGCTGGTCATTATCTTTGAAAACTCATGGTGAATGGGGGAGGTACCGGAGGATTGGAAAAAGGTCAGTGTAGTACTTATCTTCAAGAAAGGGAAAAAGGAGGATCCAGGGAACTACACACCAGTCAGCCTCACCTCAATCCCTGGAAGAATCATGCAGCAGGTCTTCAAAGAATCCGTCCTCAGACACTTGGAGGAAAACAGAATGATCAGGAACAGTCAGCATGGATACACCAAGGAGAAATAGTGCCTGACCAACGTGATTGCCTTCTATGATCAGATGACTTGATTTGTGGATGCAGGAATAGCTGTTGATGTGATATACCTCAACTTTAGCAAGGCTTTTGGTACAGTTTCCCACAGCATTCTTGTCGGAAAGTTAAGGAGATATGGGTTCAATGAATGGACTGTAAGGTGGATAGAAAACTGGCTAGATCAATGGACTCACTGGGTAGGAATCAATGGTTTAATGTCTAGTTTGCAACCAGTAACAAGTGGAGTGCCCCAGGGGTCAGTCCTGGGGCCCATTGTGTTCAACATCTTCATTAATAATCTTGATGATGGGATAGATTGCATACTCAGTAAGTTCGCAGATGACGCTAAGCAGCGGAAAATGGTTGACACGCTGGAGGGCAGGGACAGGATTCAGGGAGACTTAGACAAATTGGAGCAGTGGGCCAAAAATCTCATGTGGCTCAACGAGGACAAGTGCAAAGTCCTACACTTGGGACAGAAAAATGCCATGCGGTGCTACAGGCTGGGGACTGATTGGCTAAGCAGCAGTACTATAGAAAAGGACCTGGGGGTTATGGTGGATGGGAAGCTGGATATGAGTCATCAGTGTGCTCTTGTAGCCAAAAAGGCTAATGGCATATTGGGTTGTATCAACAGGAATGTTTCCAGCAGATCAAGGGATGTGATTATTTGGCACTGCTGAGGCTGCATCTGGAATATTGTGTCCAGTTTTTGGCTCCCTACTACAAAAAAAAAAATGTGGACAAATTAGAGTCCAATGCAGTGTTCCCTCTAAGCTGTGCCAGTGCGCAGGTGCACAGCCCCCACCGCTCCCCAGCTCAGCAAGTGCTGCTGGCTGCGCACAGGCGGCAGCTGTGACATCTAACCAGACCAGCGGGGAGCTGCCCCAGACTGGGCCTGGGAGTTTTAAAGTCTCCTGCCCTGAGCCTCAGCCTGTGCTGTGGCCACTCTGCTCCGGCAGCCAGGTAGAGGAGCCTGGGGTAGGGGGGTGGTTTGGGGACGGGCAGCCTCGGCCTTCCCCACCCCTGGATGCTTGGTGGTAGCCAGCCTTCAAGCAAACCTACCCATAGCCAAGTGGCCCCTGAGAAGGAACCAGCTCCCCCCTCCTCCCCCTGGAAGCCTGGCCCTTTGGGGGTGGCGTGGACCAGAAATGAGCCTGGCCCTGCCGCTCCGGCTGCATCCTCCCACCTGGGGGGACAGCTAGCTTGCCACCAGGGAGGTGAGTGGATAGCAATGCCATGCGCACACTATTGGGCTGGTTGTGGGCTCTGCCTCAGGGCTGGGGTGGACATCTGAGCCCAGCCTGCCTTCTCGACCTGCCAAATAGGCAGCTTCTCTCCTCCTCCTGGCGTCTTTTCCCTCTGCTGCTTCCTTCCGGCCCCCCCCCCCTTTTTTTTTTTTTTTTTTGTCAGTTTTCCCTCACCGCGCGTGCGTGTTTCCCTTTTTTATGGGGCATGGCACCCTCTAAAACTTAAGTGGCTGGGAAATGTTTGGTTAAGGGAGACAGCTCTTCTCTAAATCTTCTGGAGGCTTTAAGGGAAGTCAGGTGATGTGCTCTTTGACTTAAAAATACAGAGTTGCTGCTGCACTGGGTTCATTGTTTGAGAATCTGTAGAGGTAAAGGCTAAACTAAGTTCTGTTGCTTCCCAGAGCAAGGCTAAAATTGAATGTGGTGTGTGCACACAAGAAAAGGATGTTAGAGCCCACACCCCAAAGAGGGACCAGGTGGTGATTTTTACAGAGTTCTCTTAAGACAATTGCAGGAGCAGGTTCCTTTTGTCTTAAAACACAAAGAGCCTCCAGCCGGCAGAAAATATTAGTGGACTTGCCCTCACATACTGTTACCATCCATCGCAGCCCAAGTCACCTGGCACAGCCAAATGCAGCTCTTTTATGTCAGTCTTAAAGATTTAGATTGCTGTGTTAAAAAATCTTTATAACTTACATAGCACACCATAGTTACAGGAGTTCACAGATTTGCTGCTGCTGCTGCTATTTAACAGGAAAGCATTTTCAACAAGGCTGAAGGCATCAGCACAAAGATTTACCCTGACATAGCTCTATCGTCACAGAAAGCAGTGGAAAGTTTTTGCTTTTGTTTTTTGTTTTTTGTTTTTTTAAATGAAACTTAAAGTTTGTGGCGAGGGCATAAGTTGGGGTGATATGGAGAGCAGGGGTGATGAAACTTTGTTTTTATCTGCTGTAGTTTCCCAGGCTCGCTTCCTTCCCCTTTTGACTGTAGAAATGACCTCTGTGTGTATGGTGTGTAGGATGTCCTGCTTTTATAGAAACTGTTCTAATAGTTAGGGCTTTGTCTTACAGAGGTCAGACTAAATGATCATAATGGTCCATTCTCATCTTAAAGTCTGCGAGACTAGGAGCAGCCTCTATTTTGGCACTTGGCCTCTATAACAGATGGTTTCATAGACTCACCAATTTATGGTCAGAAAGGATCAATATGATCACCTAATCCGACCTCCTATACAATGCAGGCCAAAGAACTTTACATACCCACTCCTGTAATAGTTTCCTGACTTATGAATCAATTACTGAAGTCTTCAAATCATGATTTAAACATTTCAGGGTACAGAAAATCCACCAGCAAGTGACCTGTGTTCCCTATAAGGATGATGCAGCTGAGCAAGTTAGGGATGCACTCAGGGAGCCAGTGGGCAGCATGGAAGCAGTCCGGTGGGGCTTGGGGAACTGGCAGAGAACTTGCTGAGATGTGTCCATAACTTGCTTAGCTGCATCCCTAATTAGTTCAGCTGCATCAGCTTAGAGGGAATATTGGAGAGGGTAATGAAAATGATTAGGGGGCTGGGGCACATGACATGTGAGGAGAGACTGAAGGAACTAGGCTTGTTTAGCCTGCAGAAGAGAAGACTAAAGGGGGATTTGATAGCAACCTTCAACTACTTGAAGGGGTGCTCCAAAGAGGAGGGAGCTAGGCTGTTCTCAGTAGTAATAGAAGACAGAACAAGGAGCAATGGTTTCAAGTTGCAGCTGGGGAGGTCGAGGTTGGATATTAGGAAAAACTTTCTCACTAGGAGGGTGGTGAAGCATTCGAATGGGTTGCCTAGGGAGATGGTAGAATCTCTATCTTTAGAGATATTTAAGATCCAGTTAGGCAATCCACTGGCTGGGATGATTTGGTGAGGGCGGTCCTACTTTTAGCAGGTGGTTGGACAAGATGGCTTCATGAGGTCCCTTCCAACCCTATGATTCCATACTTTTAGGAGTGCTGCAAAGAGGAGAGAGCTAGGCTATTCTCAGTGGTGACAGAGGACAGAACAGGGAGCAATGGTTTCAAGTTGCTGCTTGGGAGGTCTATGCTAGATCTTAAGAAAAACTTTCACTAGGAGGGTGGTGAAGCATTGGAATGGGCTGCCTAGGGAGGTGGTGGAATCTCCATCTTTAGAAACTTTTAAGACCCAGTTGGACAAAACTGACTGGGATGATTCAGTGGGCATTGTCCTGCTTTCCGCAAAGGGTTGGACGAGATGGCCTCTTGAGTTCCCTTCCAGCCCTAATATTCTATGATTTTTGTCTATACTCTAGGACAAAAGAAACAGTTTAGTGTTAATACCATGAGAGACCATACTCATCCCAATTTATGCCTCAACATGACTATGAACTGTAAAAAGAAATAAATCTCTAGGTTTAACTCGTCCAGGGGCCCAGTCCTACACCCAACCACCCACTTAAAAACAGTTTTGACAGGTAGGTTGAGGTGCAGCAAGACCACTTCCAACCATCACCTGCCCCATTTGGCTATCTCCTGGGAGTGTTCTGCAGGACTTGAGAATGCATAACCACAGACAAATGGGTTCTGGAAGTGCTCAATTTTGTTTACTTCATCCACTTCACCTCGGTGTCTCTTCAGCAGGAGATAAGGCTGTCTTTTGCTGTTAGGAGCTATAGAATTGGTACCTTGACTTCTATGGGGCAAGGGATTCTACTCTTGTTATTGTCTGATACTGAAAGGAAAGGGAGGTTGGAGACCTATCTTAGACCTCGAAGCTCTCGTCAAGTTTATCAAACATCAGGAGTTCAATGGTTATGCTGTTGATGACTGACTGATTATACCCTCACTGGAACAAGGATGTTGGTTTTCAGCCCTTGACCTACAGCAGTGGTTCCCAACCTTTTCTCTGCCATGGCACACCTTGATACCTTCAAATTTTTCAAGATACACCACCATTAAAAAACTCATGAATATTCAAATTAACATAGTTATGGATATTCATGAACCATGGCACAGTGTTCTGGAAATGCTCTTATGTGGAGTAGTAGGGATAGCAGAGCAGGGGTGGCAAAACGGGAGGTCAGGAGTTGTGTGCAATGGCAGGAGTGAGTGTGGAGAGCAGGGCAGGGCAGGGGTGGCAAAAGAGGACAAGGGCAGCCATGTGGGGAACGGCACAAGCGTGGCAAGAGAGGAGAGGGGAAGGGAGAACAAGAGTGGCTTTGTGGGGGGCAGAGGGCAACCTGGGGAGTGGGAAGGTAGGGCATGGGAGCATGGCGCAGCACCCACTTTCTCCTTCTCCACAATGGCTCCCTTCCACCCAGGGAAAATCCTCACCCGACTGCTGCTCCCTCCCACCGCAGTGGGTCCTGTCCTCCCCTCCCCCAGCCCTGTGCTGCCTGTGATGGACCCCCCCATCACTGCAGGGGCCAGAACCAGACCTCCAACCCCCAGCTACACCTTTCCCCACAGTCACCCCACAAGCCCAGCTACACACCCTCTGCTACACAGCCACTCCCACCCACCTCTGCTACACACACACACACATCTGCTCCACACAACCCCTAGCAGCTCTCCCCCGCAAGCACTTACCTGGGCTGTTTGCAAGCTGGCTGACACAAGCTGCTCCGCCCTGCAGGGGGAGATTCACACACTCCCAGCCTCCCGCCCCTCTCTGCTGGCTGGGCCTAAGGTGGAGCCAGTGGAACACTGCATTCAGGCTGCTCATGCTATTTTTAGGGGGACCCCTGGAACTCTGCATTCTGGTACCTTCCTCTATTTTTAGGGGGGCTGGAAGGCTGCCTGCCTAAAAATAGGGGGCCCCAGAGCTGTGTTCCAGTGCCTTCCCACTTACTTTGCCCCGGCACACTGGTTGGGAACCACTGACCTATTAGGTGGTTTACTTGCAGGTGCTTCCTGAGGTTCACTCTAGGAAACTCATTATTCATAGAGTCCTACCCTGAGATTGTCTTCAGTCCTGAGGGTGTTCTTCTAAGTTCTATTGGTAGGAGCAGCTCATCTAGGCTCTGAAGGTGATATGCTCTACCCCTACCTCCACAATTGCCTTCTCAGGGCCTGGTTTGTACAGGAAGCTTGTTGAGCCATCAAAGGCATAAGTTTGTTCATGGAGCTAGGCCTGTAAATCAGTTCCCAAAAGCCGATCCTTGCACTACTCCAACATCAGGAGTTCGTTGGAGCCAACTTGGAGCCTCTATGGCCAAATTTTTCTTTCCTTAAGACAGGTACCTGTACTTGATATTGCTCATAGACGTGGCCCAGTGCAGCCCACAAGTGTCAGCCAGAGTTTACCTCCAACTCTGGAGCATACTGCAGCCAGCACCATGGTAAGCCCACATGCCAGGCTTCACAGATATGGTTCAGCTTGGTATACAAGTGGAACAGAGACTCCATCCAAGACTCTGTCACTGTCCTTCAGGATCAGAGACTCCCTGAACTGGTGGAGGAACCCAGCCCATGTTGGCAAAGGGATTGCCTTATTCCAGATGCCACCAGCAGCACTCCTCGCAATCAGTGCATTCCCCCATGGTTGCGGGGCGGTTGCATCTAGACAAGTGGAAAATACAAGGAGGGTGACATTCAGAGACATATCTACACATCAGCCTCTGAGGTGAGAGCAGTCAGGTGTTCTTGCGCACATAGCAGTGTCTCATCCACCAAGGGGAAGCCAGATTGTTCTCTGTGCTCCAAACTCGTGCTGCATTCGCAGTATCACCCTATCTGCAGCTTCCCTCCTGGGCCAGCAGAGCTCATTAGTGGGCTGTCAGAGGCGCAGGTTCCTATACAACCACCATGGGGATATGCAGGATTCACCACATCAGGGAACACCATCCACAGGCCTATGCACCACTCAGCAGAATGGGAAGTGCATGTGATGCTGCTCCTGAGCAGAGACTGGCCAGTGCTGCATGGGCAATGCTCTTTCTCCTCCTCTGAAACAAGGACCTTTTTTACACCTTTCACCCATTTCCTCTGCTGCTGAAGATCGTGTTAAAGTTGAAGAGGGATGGAGCTCATGGGATCTTCATTGCCCTATGTGGCATCCATACTTGATGCATTGTGCCCACCGATCTCACTTCTGGTCATACTGCACCTCCGCTGTCAGAACACGGGATGCATTGTATTTCCCAGCCTGAAGGACTCTGCCTCAAGACTTGGCTCCTACGTGGCTCCAACATCTCGAATTAGTCGGCTTGAAAAAGGTATCTGAGGTCCTGCTACATCAGGTCTGGTTAACCTTTTAAAGGCCCTCCACCCCACAGCAATACATGGTAACCCCACACCTCCACCAAAAAAAAATTCTTTTAGGTTACATTTGAAGGATATTGGGTGGGCATTCTGTGTCTAAATTATATGTCACTCCTGCACCCCTTGGGCTCCCCTCCTTTACCCCTAGCATGTGCGGGCACCCTACATTAAGAATCCTGTGCTACATAGTAGGAAGTCATTAGATAGCATCCATGCCTGCAAAAATGGATGAGATTCCAGGCCAGGCAAATCTCTCCAGTCATGGCATCTCTCCCTCATATTCTCGAATACGCCCTAACTTCTAGGAACCTTAGGTTATCTCCAGGCTTCCTCAAAGTCTGTTTAGCAGCCATCACAGTGTTTCACTAACCTGTAGAAGGATGCTCAATTATATCACACACAACCACTGAGAGTTTCATTCCTAAAGGGAGCATCAGACCTCTTTCCATACCTTCATGAAACTTAAACTTGGGGCTAAAAGGGCTCCAGAGACCCCATTTAGAACCTATGGCCCCTGTTCACCATCACATCTGTTGAAGAAAAGAGTCTTCACAATGACAATTCAGTTACCTCTTCTAGGTTTGGGAATAGCAGCCCTGATGACTTTACCCCATACGGGATATTCTTCTGTTCCTAAAGTTGTCTCATCACTTCACATGAACCAGTCCACTCATCATCCAACTTCTTTACCCTAAGCCTTGCTGAGACAAGATGGAGGCTCTCTCTCATGCTAGGAGTGAGGATATCCTGCTGGCAAGCTACCTTGATAGGTCTCCTGGATTCTTCTTTTCTATTTCAGAAAGCTCAAAGGGCTCAGCCAGAGAATCCCAAAGGCTTTTGCTTTTCATGTGGGTCTTGCTGCATCAGAGTGTGCTACCAGATCCATAATGTGACCCCTCTGGATTCATCCTTACCTGCAGCCTTCCTTAAAGATATCCCCACTCAGAGATCTGTCTAGCACAGCATGAGTGTCAGTGCATTACAGGGGACTTTGGCCTTTGATGCCATCTTCAGCTCCATGGTACTGTCAATGGTGATTACGCTGAATGCAAGCAAGCCCCAGCCTCTGTGAAAGGGCCATGCTAAGTAGTTGTGTTCAGTGGAGCACTGGTAGGGCACTTCCTTGAAGAAGATCCTCGCCTTGTGTTGTAGCAATGTTTTTTTCAAGATGTGTGTCTCTATCAGTGTTCCACTCCCTGCCTTGCTACTCCAGAGTTCGTTATGACTCTGTGGTACAGAAAAAAATTAAGGACGGCTAGCTCACATGTGCCAGTCAGCCTCCTGATGCAACAAACGAGGGGGAAAGGCATGTGCAGGCCCAGTAGACATTGTTATTGATGTTCCGCAGTCAGCAAGGCAGGGACGCAGACCTACATTGGGCACCCACAGGAGCACACATCCAAAGAAGCATTAGTACTGGACCAATGTTCCCTTTAAGCTGCATGACTGTGTGGCCCCGCTGTGCACGGCCGGTATCCAGAGTCCCTACTCAGCCAGAAGGCTGCGTCTTCTAGCCGGCTGAGAACTGCTCTGGAGTTGGGAGTTATTAAAACTCCCACCCAGAGAAGCTCTGATGGAGCATGTTCAGAACGTCTGAGCGTGCTCCATCAGCGCTTCAGCCAGAGGAGCCATGGCATGGCCCCACATGGCTGGGTAAGAGGTGGGGGGGGGTGTTGGGCCAGCTGGGGGGCTACTGGGGGGGGGGAGCAAGCTAGCGTAGGAGGAGGGAATCAGGCTGGTTTGGGGGGGCTTACCAGGAGACCCTGGGGGCCAGGATTGGGCCTATAGGAGGGGGCAGAATCAGGCCCTCAGGGAGTTGGCTTGCGCAGCAAGCAGAATGAGTTGCTCAGCTGCCTCAGGGCCTTAGAGGGAACATTGACTTCTTGCTCACCCAGAGCCCAAGCAGCACAGACGTGGTTTCTCCTTGTCAGGCATTTCTCTTCCAAAGTCCAAGCTGGTTCGATGAGTTCACACGCGTCTCCTCCATGAGAAGGAAGGCAGTTTGTGAGGTCTTTGCGGTTTCGCAAGGTTTCATTTGGTTTCAGTGGGCAGGACTCTGTAGGAAGGCATTCATTCAGGCTTCATTCCTCTTTGACAACTTATGCTGCTAGAGGATTGCAATGCCAGTGCTGCCTGCGTCCTCACAGAAGGGCACAGATGTCACCACTGAGACTCCTACACACATGGCAGAAAGACTAAACAGCAACCATGCTCATGTAAATGTAACCTCTCTTTCAGCAGTGCTGTGCCCAGGGGAGTCAGACAGCTTCTGGCTATGTGTCAGACAGCGTTCAGCTGTGACCTCGGGGGCCTTGGCATGAGCAGGCACCTGGTCTGCCAGCATCACGGCGGCGCTGCCATGTGGATCGGTGCCGACTTGTACAGACAGTTCCCACAACCCCCTCTGGCAGTGTCTGTGCTGGCATGGGTGAGATACCTGTTCTCAGCTCTGCATTGGTTAACAAATGTGTTGATGTGTCTTCCTAGGCACTGTGGCTATCTGGAACCTGCTCACCAAGTCCCTGCTGCAGCGGGTTCGCCAGCCTGATGGCTCCCTCAAGCTCTACCCATTCAGGTGCTTTCTTGCCCACGATCATGCCGTCAGGAGTATTGAGTGGTGCAAAGTCAACAGGTGAGGGCTGGGCTGAGGTATAGACCTCCCGGCTTGGGCTAGGAAAGCCCCTGCTCATGCAGTGGGGAAGAGGTATGAGTGGGTGGCTCAAGTGCCACCCTGGTTACCTGGCAGGGGAGGAGGAGGGAGTGGGCATTGGAGCTGGCCTGACTCGGGGGGGCACAGGAGGTTGGTCCAGGGCTTTTGGGGTGTCAGTGCACGGGTCCTAGTGCTGGGTCTCTGAGTGCCACTCCTCCTGGTTCTCAGCAACTTCCTGGTCACAGCGGGGAACGACCGGAAGATCAGGTTTTGGGACCTGCGGCGGCTCTACGAGCCCATCAACAGTATCAAGCGCTTCCTGACTACAGAGATCACCTGGCCCCTGCCCTACAATGGCATCACTGTGGCCCAGGACAACTGCTACGCCTCGTGAGTGACCCTTCTTGTGTGCTCCCTGGGGGGGCTTCCCATGGGCCTGCCAAGCTCCTGTGCAGCAGGCAGGCTGGCAGCACCAGGCTCTCTCTCTCTCCCTCTCTGTCTGCTGCAGGTATGGACTCTGTGGGATCCACTATA
The DNA here is from genome assembly GCA_007922195.1 of Podocnemis expansa. NCBI lineage: Eukaryota > Metazoa > Chordata > Testudines > Podocnemididae > Podocnemis > Podocnemis expansa. The sequence continues at coordinate 2,287,282 of ML682080.1, read as the reverse complement.
TAGACGCCGGCTACCTGGGCTTCAAGGCCTATTTCGTGGCCCCTCGCAAGGGCACTGTGTGGGTAAGAGGCTAGAAGGGTGCCCAGAGAGGGCAGAGAGTATGGCAGCTGTGCACTGGAGCTCTTGACAGGAGAGTGGGAAGCTGCTGGCTCCTGCACCCCACTGAGTGTGGCTGGCTCTGGAACACACAGTGTTCCTGGAGCAGGGCCCTTGGCTCTGCTGAACAACCTGGGAGTCCCCAGCTCTGAGCCTGTGGGGCAGAGGTGGGCCTGCTGCTCAGAGAGAGTCCATTCCCTTTCCTGGCCAGCTGGAGACAGCCCAGGCCCTGCCTGTGTGGGTGCCTGTGGAGCTTGGCAAGTGGGGCCAGCAGGGCACCTCTGTGCTGGTGCATGGTCTGTCTCAGGCTGTGTCTATCCAGCTGGGCTGAATTGTCTTTCCCTGGCAGAGCATCTCCAGCTCCGACTGGCTGAATGCAGTGGCAGCGGGGGACATCACTGGGGAGCTGCTGGTGGCTGTGCTGCCTGACTTGGCTGTGAACCCGCTCAATGTCAAGCGGCCCTCAGAGCGCAGATTTGTAAGTCTCTCTCTCTTTGTTGGGGGACCCTGTGTGCAAGCAGCCCAGTGGGGTGAGGGCAGGGCTTGGCGGCAAAAGTGGGCTGTGGGGCTCGAATTGTGAGCCAGTTGGTGACATGCAGGGAGTGGTATAGAAAGGGTGAAAAGGGGACACCACATGAGGCTTGCCCAAGCCCACCCTCCCCACGCATTCTTTGGCACCTTGCTTCTTTGACAAAAGTGAACTTGTGTTCACTTTGCTTTTGCCAGTTGATCAGGGTGACAGGACCAAAGAGGACAAACACCTGCTTTTGTCAAAGAAGTTGATGCAGCCAGGACAGGGCTTAAAACTGGGACTAGCCTGGACAGTCCTTTACTCACTAAAACTAAAGGACACAAGTGGCATGTCTACACTGCAGGCTCTGTTAAGTCAACTTAACAGGGTTGACTTTATGTTGACTTCAAATCGACCTTGTTAAAATCAACTTAGAGCAGCATCTGCATGCCTGCGTCCACACTGGCAGGTGCTAGGGTGACCCTTCCTGGGGGCCAGGAACTCTGGGATTGGGCCTGGAGGCCAGTGAAGTTGACTTAAGGTTTGTTCTCCATCTACACTGGCTTAAGTCAACCTTAAGAGGTGGTGTTAAGTAAACTTAAGGAAGTGTTTAAGTTGAGTTAATGAAAGCCTGGTGTGTCTTCAAGGGCCTGTAGGTCGACTTAAGCTTCCTTAAGTTGACCTAAGGCTCTAGTGTAGACATACCCAAAGAGTCTTGTGGCATGTTTAAAGACTAACAAATTTATTTACGCAATAAATAAAAGTGCTACTAGACTCCTTATTTGTTTTGCTGAAATAAAGTGAAACGGCTTCCCCTCTGGAATTTAAAATTAAAGATTTGTTTTAAAAGGAAAGAAACAAAATATGAGAAGCGTTAAAAGGGTTAAATCAAATTACATACATACAGTGATCGAGTCCATGTGTAAAACAAGTTCTTGGTAGCATTTGGAGTTTGCAGGCTTGTATAGATCATGGGTCTCAAACTCAAATCACCACGAGGGCCACATGAGGACTAGTACCTTAGCCCGAGGGCTGCACCACTGAAACCTTTTCATACGATATTGAAAATATCAGTAACAATAATGTTGTTGCAAACCATGGGAAATAGCTTTAGGGGACACTTGCAGCCCATGGACTGCATGTTTGAGACCGCCGGTATAGACTCTCTGGTGGACACCAAGTCCTGGGTGGGTCTCAGTCCTTTGTTCAATTGTAAATGAACAGATCTAGAGAGAGCTGTTGGCTGAAACCAAAGTGGAGATTAGAATCAAATGGTCAAGTCTTCATGGCTCAGCAGGTTTTTCCCTGGGCCCAGTGTCTCTGTGAGCTTCCTTAAAGGACTATTAAGGAGACAATGATCGTAGACATCCTGTCTGGGGAGTTTCCCAGAATCACGAAAGCTGGAATACAGATGTAACAAACAAGGAGTCCTGTGGCAATTTTAAAGACGACAAATTTATTTATTGCATGAGCTTTCATGGGAGCTAATTCCACTTCATCAGACGATCCATAATAGATACGATACTCACACACAAACAATAGTATCGTTCCTAGGAGATCATAGCCTTTCTATTGGTACTCAACATGGCATGTGTTCTATGGATTATTGCCATTATGAAATATTGATATGAAATACTGTCGTAAATGGTTCCCTAAATCTAGACAGTGTCACACTGCATCCCTCCGTATTCTTTCCTTTGACTGGAGAGGGATTTGGAAGGAAGAGCCCCCATGTCAGACAGTCTTTTGATGAACCGCGAGTGGAGGGCTGGCTCAGAGAAAACACCCATTAGTTAAGATAACCTGGAGCTGCTGGTTCAGGTCTTTTCCTGCTGGGAGGGAGTTGGGGTTTCCACTGGAGGCAGTGGGGTGGCAGTGTCATTTCTGGTCAGGGAGTCTCTCAGGACCTGGCAGATGAAGGGCCCAAGGTCCCAGGACATGGTGGGGGCAGCTCGCTCCAGTAGCCTCCCCTGTTCTCTTAAGTTTTCCAACTCTGCCCTCTCAGGCCCTGTGGAGGGAGCAGTGGGTGGAACAGCCTATCCCCACATTCCTGTGGCTACTGGTTAAAGCTAATGTCTGATATACCAGTTTCCAGCCCACAGCTCCTGCATCAGCACAGATCTTGATTCTCTGGGCTTGGCCTTTGTTTGACCCAGCTGCTCTGTCTCCCCTATCGCAGTGTGGGACTCCATGCTGGAGTCCCACCTGGGCCCACCCTCTGCTGTGAGGCAGGTGCCCAGGTAGGAACAGCCTGGCCCTGCCTCAGGACATGTCTCCTCTCCAGCCAATCTACAAAGCTGATCTGATGCCCTGCAGCCCTGCTGGCAGCGAGGCCAAAGAGCTGAGGCCAGGATCTACAGTGAAGGCTAGGACCTATAGCGAGATGGCAAAGGAGCACTACCTGTGCTTCCAGGACACTGACCTGGTAAGGCCACTGAGTGGGCACTGACTGTGTGATCCCCTTACGCAGCCTGGTCACTTGTGATCAACCCCACAGCCATGCTGAGCCTCTGCATCTCTCCTGTGCTGCTGTGTCTAGGGCAGGGGTGACCAAACTTATGGAACTCAAGAGCCACACAAGTTGATTATTAAACCTTCGAGAGCCATACTGAGGCATATAGCCATATACTTTCACCTACTCCAAAATTACTACGTTTAAAATTCATTGGACGCTCTAATTTTATCGTAAAAAGAAGACAAATATTGATCCTAGTAATGTCAGATTCTAATAATTACTTACGGTTACCATGAAAATTAGGCCTATACAGTAAAAACTTAGCTGCTGCTCAATGTGAAAGATTGCAGGCTAGTGGTGAGGTTTTGGTTTTTTTTAAATCCCGACCAATGCACACTTCTCTCCACCGTCCCCTACCCCTCTTGAACTCCTAGGCTGGGGCTGCTTTCCTGAATTGATTTGCTGACTTTCTTCCAGGAGCCACAATTTTTCATTCAAGAGCTACATGTGGCTCCCAAGCCACAGTTTGGCCACACCTGGTCTAGGGTCTCGGGGCAGAACCTGCTCTGCTGCTTCTATTCTGCAGCTGCTTGTGGGCCTGGGGCCTGCTCTCTGCTGTCCTCCACCGCACGCATATGCAGGAGAGCAGCCCCCTACAACTAGGACCTTCTGCCAAAGCGGCCGGGGGGGGAGAGTAGATCCTGACAGCACTGTGCCTTGTCCTTCCATTGGGTCATCCCCCTGGTGTAACATCCTTGTCCTGTGGTCCTGGAAGGCAGTCTGGCTCTGTGGGTGTCGGCAAGGCTGAGCCAGGGCAGGGGACTGGCAGAGACATCGTCATGCGGAGGGGGCAGGGCGCATCACAGCTGCTGGGCCCAGCCGTTCCCACCCCCTTTGGCAATGCTGGGAGATGAGGGTCCAGCTCTATTGAGCCACTCTATTAAAGGGCACTGTGTGCCATTTGCCCCAGGTGCTGGCCATTGTAAGGGGCGCATTCCAATTGGACCACGCACCAGGCACAGAATTATTTAGTTACAGCTCTACTTGCAGCAGCCCGGCTTGCTGCAGCCCCAAGCACTGCCTGGAGGGAGGAATCTCCAAAGAGGTGACTGGTCAGCCAAAGAGCAGGGATGTGGCTGCTCTCAAGGACCCCTGCCTATGGGGTTTATCTCCTCCTGCTCATGCAGCCAGCCCCCCAGCCTGTTTGCCCTTAGCACAAGGCCTGGCCACAACATCCTGCTCACTCTGTGTCCTATCCCCCAGCGCAGCTTCCGGAACTTCTTCAGCCGGGCACCCATGCGCAGGATGCATGAGCAGGAGGTGAAGGCGGAGCTGAGCCTGGACCGTTTGCAGCTGGAGTCCATCCATAAGGTTGGGTGCTGGCCCCGGAGCCCCTATTGCGATCAGCCCAGTGGTGACAGTGGGGCCTGGGCCCCAACCAATACCCTTTCTGACCCCAGCATGGCCCAGTGCCTCCTGCCCCCTCTACCTTTGCCATGCTGGTCCCAGGATGGAAACTAGCTCCTTGCACCTTGCAGGAGTTGGGAGAGGGGTTCAGGCTGAGGACTGGTCCTCAAGCTGCCCTGGGCTGTGAGAGGAGCCCCTTGCCAGGCACAGGGGAAGTCCTGCCAGCAGCTCCCTCAAGTCTCAGAGCCCATCTTCAGTACTGTGGTGGAGACAAAGGGAATGGGGAGCAGTGGCTGGGAGACCCGAACCCATGAGCCCCCCCATCCCTGCTGGGGCTGGCCCCAGGGACATGCTGTGATAGCACTCGATGGGGTGCACCCCCAGGAGGGAGCTGCACAGCCAGCCCTGTCTGTTCCTACAGGACAGGGGTCTGTATATCCTGGGGACACAGAGGACCCTGTGAGCAGCCCTTCACAGTTGGAAGGAGGAGTTGGGATCTCCCTTTCCCCCACACAGACTTGAGCCCCCTGCCCCAGTATGTCTGGGAACTGAGCTCCCTTCCTGACTCTCCTTTCCATCACAGGTTCGCTTCAGCCCTAACTTGGACTCTCACGGCTGGCTGGTGTCAGGTGGCCAGGCAGGCATCGTGCGGGCCCACTGCCTGGTGGGGCTCACCTCCCCTGTGGGCCACAAGCTACTCCAGGAGTGCCGGGCCCAGTTCAGCGCCATGTACGGGGGCCACCCAGAGAGCCCCAGTGGCACCCCGGCCAAGCATGCCCTTCTTCAGGAACAGTAGCCCTGCCCACTAGGCCTGAGCCCTGCACGGGGCCCACGAGAGCCTGGGACGAATCCAGGCAGCCCCTACTTGCAGTGGGGTAGAGGAGAGAGACCCTGCCCCAGTGCTCCATAGTGCAACGTCAGCAGGGGTCACCAGTTGCCCTGAAGGGCTCACCAGCCTCAGCCAGTCCTGAGAGGAGACACTGGTTGGTGTTGAGTCCTTGTGCCATTTGGGTCCCATTTCCAGCTGCTCTGGGTCCTGGCCTATCTGTCTCACAGGGCTGGTTCAGTGCAGCATGTGGCCTGCTGGCTCCAGGCCATTGCCCCCTTCCCAACACCCCCCCCATGTGTGAGGTGAGCCTTGGTGCCATGGGCTCCCTGCTGGCTGGGATGCTCTGTCTGCTTGATCCCTGCCTGTGAACAAATGGGAAAGGGGCTTACCCCAGGGAGTTGGGGGCACTGGCCTTCTTTACAGGGGACCTCATGGGATTGGGGGAGAGGTGGCTGACCCTCTGTAGGAACCCACCATCAAGTGGGGGGGGTGCTTGCCCCTCTGTGCAGGGGCCCGTGATCTGGCCCCTGAGGCTGGGCTTATGTTATGTACCTTTGTGTTTTTGTGCCTGTTGCTGCCTGGTCATATACCAGGCTCCAGGCCCCTCCTGGCATGGGGTGTGCCTGTGCTGTGCTGGAGGGAGTGGTATGCCCATCTGTGGGTGCCAGTAGGTGCACTGCCGAGCAGCTATTGGCACAAGCCCCAGGCTGGGAGACGAGAACTCGCTCACATTGAGCCTCTGTGATCTTAATTGTTCAGTAAAGTGTTGGGTTTTTTTTAAAGGGTTCTCGTGATTTTCTTCTCCCTTTAGCAGGCTGGACAGGGCACTGGGTGGAGGACCCTGGGGGGCTGGGCAGCGGCTTTATGGGGTGTTATGTGGGGAGACAGCCAGTCAGGCTAACGGAGTGGGTGGCACATTCAGGCTCTGTTTTATGAGCACTAATGTAGGCAGAGCTGCCTATCACTGGCTTGTCCCCCAGCCTCCAGTGAGGCTTGCCAAGGAAGATGGCTGTGGTACAGCAGTGAGTTTCCTGGGCCCGGCCAGAGCCCCTGTGCAAGCAGCCCTCATCCAGGGTGCATTCTTGCATCTGTGGGGTGACCCCTGGCTGAAGCATCTGGCTTGGTTCCCAGGGGCAGGGGTGGTTCTTGTCCTCCTGGCTCCAGCTTGCATTGGCAGCAGGGCCAGCTGTGTGTTCTCAGTGGGTATCCCCAGGAACGCAGGGCCCTCTGCAAAGATGCTGCCTTGTCCACCGCCACCAGTGGCAGGCGCGGTCCCCCAGTAGGCTGTCTGAGCTGGGGCACAGCTAGCTGGCTGGGAGGGGGCAGTCTGCCCCCCCCCCATCAGGTGAAAAACCCTCCTCCCCCCAATCCTCAGCTGCGTGGGCCCATCCTGCACACACACACCAACAGTGATCAGGGTGTGCTTGTTTGAGGACCATTTATTGAGTCTTTGGTGGTTGTCTTCACTACCTTAAGGTATGCACGCAGGTTTCCTAACAACGGACAGACACACACCCACTGATGACTGACATACAGTGTGCACAGGTAACAGCCACTACTGCCGAATGGGCTAAACACCACGCTGGGTGGGCTCTTTGAGCAGCAGACAGACCCACCCACAGATGACTGACATACATACAACAGAGGTGACAGACTGACACCAAATGGGCTGGGGCACCATGCTTGGCAGGAGCAACAGACAGCCCCACAGACAACTGATGTACATACTACAGAGGTGACAGACACTGAATAACACCAAACGGGCTGGACACCAGGCCAGCCCTGCTCACTGAGCAGTAGACAGACAGACCCAGAGACAACTAACACACATGCAGCAGACGTGACAGACCAAACACCAAATGGACTGAGGCCCAGGCCAGCCCTGCCCAGTGAGCAGCAGTGCTTGGGGCCAAGTGAAATGGGGCTAGTGCATAAGGGATGCTCAAGGGCCTGCTTTTCCCTGGTTCCTTCAAGGAAGCAGAACAGTTTCCATTACAGCAGTAACCAAGGGAGTTCCATGGCTTGGTCCACTTTGCTGCTGGCCAAATGCCAGAAGGGGACCCATGTCATCATAAGCTCTGGATCTTCCCCCAAGTAGAGGAGAGCAGAGCTCCTAGACAAATAGCCAATCTCAATTTAAAATTCAGTGATGGACTGCACCATGGCCTTTGGATTGTTTCAGTGATTAATCACTCTCACTGTTAAACATTTACATGGTATTGCCGGTCCTAATTTGTCTAGCTTGTTTCCAGACTTTGGATGGTGTTGGCCCTTTCTCTGCTGGACTGAAGAGCCCATTGTTAAACATGTTCCCCACATGGGTACATTCTGTGATCATGTCACCGCTTAGCCTTCTGTGTGCTGAGCTACAAAGCCTGAGCTAGAGTCCATCACAACAAGGCAGGTTTTCTAACCCTTTCATCATCATCCTGGCTCTTCTCTGACCCCTCATAGAATCACAGAAACTGGAAGGGACCATGACAGGTCATCGAGTCCAGTTTGCTGCACTTGTGGCAGGACCCAAGTACCCTCTTAAACTATCCCTGGCAGTTGTTTGTCTAACCTGCTCTTGAACACTTCCAGTGATGGAGATTTTTACGACCTGTCTAGGCAACTTACTGTAGGAGTTTTTCCTAATGTCCAACCTCAACCTCCCTTCCTGTAATTTAAGTCCATTGCTGTTTGTCCTACCAAGGTTAAGGAGAACAGATTTTTCTCCCTCCTCCTTGTAACAACCTTTTAGGTACTAGAAAACTGATCTCTAATCATTTGTGTTGCTCTTCTCTGGGCTTTCTCCAATTTGTCCATCTCCTTCCTGAAATACAGTGCCCAGAACTGGACACAGTACTTCTGTTGAGGCCTAATCAGGGTGGAGTACAGTGGAAGAATTACTTCTCATGTCTTACTCGCAACACCCTGGTTAGTGCGCCTGGAATGGTGTGTGCTTCTTTTTTTTTTTTTTTTTTTTGCAACTGTGTAAATGCTGTTGACTCATATTTAGCTTATGATCCACTATGACATCCAGATCCCTTTCCACAGTACTCCTTCCTAGGCAGTCATTGCCCATTTTGTATGTGTGCTATGGATTGGTCTGTCCTAAGTGGAGTATGTTGCACTTGTCTTTATTGAATTTCAATTGGTGTACCTCAGATTATTTCACCAGCTTGTCCAAATCATTTTGAAGTGTGATCCTATTCTCCAAAGCACTTATAACCCCTCCAAGGTGTCAACATCCTGCCTTAAGTATGGCACCAGCCCTAGACACAGGATTCCAACAGTGGCCACGCTGGTACCAAATGCAAAGGCAAAATAACTCCTTAACTTCTAGAAGTTCCTCTCAGCATCCCAGGGCACATTATCTCTTTTGGCTGTTGTCATACAGGGAGCTCATCTTGAGCAAAGAACAGCTGGAATAAGTCAGACCAGCGCTTCATCTAGCCTAGTCAGAGCTGTAATGGTCTGTTTCAGAGCATGGGGAGTGTTCAAATCTGAATTCACCTCTTACAATTAGTGGTGCTTGGGGTCAGCGGGATGAGACATGCCCTTTAATGGAGCAGCTTGATGGACCCACTCTGGTGTGCGCAGGGCAAAGCCCTATTCGCCACGCTGTAGTTATGGTCCTGAGCCTAGTGTCCTCTCTCCTAACAGTGGCCATTGCCAGTGGAAATTGACAGAGCAGCAACATTATTAAGTGACACATCCCCTGCTGTCCAGATCTACCAGTGAGAGGTTTAGGGACACCCCCAGCATGAGGTGTCACCCTGACCATTTAGGCTAATAGCCATTGATGGATCCATCCTCCATGAACTTACCTCTTCTTTTTTGAACCCAGTTACAGTTTTGGCTTCACAACATCTGGCAAGGAGTTCCACAGGTTGACAGTGCATTGTGTGAAGAAGTACTGTCTTATGTTTGTTTTAAACCTGCTGCCTATTAATTTCATTGGGTGACCCCTGGTACTTGTGCTATATGAAGAGGTAAATAAGTTTCTGATTAACTTTCTCCACCCTATCCATGACTGTATAGATCTGTCTTGTCTCCCGTAATCATCTCTCTTCAAAGCTCAGCAGTCTGCTTAATCTCTTTTCATGTGCAAGCTGTTCCATCCTCTAATAATTGTTGTTTCTCTTCTCTGGAGTTTTTCCAGTTGCAGTAAACTTCTTGGGCTGGGCAATTAGACCTGCATGCAGTTGTCAAGATTTTGGGTGTACCATGGATATTAGCAACATGATATTTTCTGTTCCTTTCCTAATGAATCTCAGTGTTCTGGTAGCTTTTTTTGACTGCTGCTGCATATAGAGCAGATGGTTTCAGTAACTCCAGGATCTTTTTCCTGTGTGGTACCAGAGGTTTTAGCCCCATCATTCCCTGTGCCTAGTTGGGATTGTTTTCCTAATGTGCATTTCTCCAAGGGAAAATCGTCCCTGACCAACCTCATTGCCTTCTATGATGAGATAACTGGATTTGTGGATGCAGGAAGAGCTGTTGACATGATATACGTGGACTTAAGCAAGGCTTTTGATACGGTTTCCCACAGCATTCTCCTCTGCAGGTTAAGGAAGTTTGGGTTGGATATGTGGACTGTGAAGTGGATAGACACCTGACTAGATCAACAGTTTCAGCGAGTAGGAATCAATGGCTTCCTGTCTAGTTGGCAACCAGTAATGAGTGGTGTGCCTCAGGGGGTTGGTCCTGGGACCAGCTCTGTTCAACATTTTCATTAATGATTTGGATGATGAGAGAGATTGCACACTCAGTAAGTTTGTGGATGACACCATGCTGGTGGGAATTGTAGAAACACTGGAGGACAGGGATAGGATTCAGGGAGACCTAGACAAATTGGAGCAGTGGGCCAATAGAAATCTCATGCGGTTCAATGAGGACAAGTGCAAGGTCCTGCACTTGGGACAGAAAAACCCCATGCACTGCTACAGACTGGGGAGCGATCAGCTAAGTAGCAGCACTATTGAAAAGGACCTGGGGGACATGGTAGATGCGAAGCTGGGTATGAGTCACCAGCATGCTCTTGCTGCCAAAAAGGCCAATGGCATACTGGGCTGCATTAGTAGAAGTGTTGCCAGCAAATGAAAGGATGTGATTGTTCCCCTCTATTTGGCACTGGTGAAGCTGCATCTTCAATATTGTGTCCAGTTTAGGGCTCCCCACTACAAAAAGGACGTGGACAAATTAGAAAGAGTCCAGGGGAGGGCAATGAAGATGGTTAAGGGGAACATGACTTACAAGGAGAGACTGAAGGAACTATGTTTATTTAGCCTGCAGAAGAGAAGACTGAAGGGGGATTTGATAGCAGCCTTCAACTTCTTGAAGGGATGCTCCAAGGAGGATGGAGCTCAGCTGTGCTCTGTATTAACAAAGGACAGAAAAGGAGCAATGGTTTCAGGGTGCAACTGGGGAGGTCTAGGTTGGATATTAGGAAAATCTTTCTTACTAGGAGGATGGTGAAGCATTGAAATGGGCTATCTAGGGAAGTGGTGGAATCTCCATCATTAGACAAAACGCTGGCTGGGATAATTTAGTGAGAGTGATCCTGCTTTTTTGGCAGGGGCTTGGACTAGATGACCTCATGAGGTCCCTTGTAATCCTATGATTCTATGATTACTTTGCATCTATCAGCATTGAATTTCATTGGTCATTTTGTTGCCCAGTTGTGAGAGATCCCTTTGTAACTCTTCACAGTCTGCTTTGGACTAAACTAGCTTGAGCAGTTTTTGTGACCCCCCCAGACTTTGCCACCTCATGGTTTGCCATCTTTTTCAAATAAGTTATGACTACAGTGAATAGCACTCGTCCTCATAAAATCTTCCCAACAAATAATCATCTGGAGGGCTGATAATTCTGTTCTTTACTGTACTTTCATCAGGTTTGCCTGCCACTGAAGTTGGGTTAGTAGTCTTTAATGACCAAGATTTGCTGCTGGAATCTTTTTTTAAAAAGCAGTACCTGTTTAGCTGTCCTCCACTCAGCTGATGATGGGGTCTGGTTTATAGCATAGGCGAGTACTTCAATTAGCAGTTCTGCAATTTCTGGTCCTGGGGGCTTATTCCTGCTTAATGTATCAGTTTGTGCCCAAACTGCCTCCAGGCAACATCTCACTCTGGGTCAGTGCCTCAAATTTATCACTGCAAAGGGCTGAGGTGTGGGAATCTCCCTTCCATCCAGTGCAGTGATGCCAGTAAAAAGAATTCATTTAGCTTGTCCCAACAGCCTTGTCTGCACCCATCCAGTGGCCCCAGCAAGTGTTTGGCGTCTTCCTCGTTCTGCATTACCAAAACATTTAACTTTTCGCTCTCGGGGATGTTTTGTTTTTTTGGTTGCTCTTTGAGTTCCTTGTGAGCTACTGATGACCTGTGACTCTTAGCTGGCAGAATTTATGCTCCTCCTAGTTTTCTCACTAGAATGTGCAGGGGCACCTTTTTGCCCATAGCTGCCCCTTCTATGCTGCCATGAGGACAAGGTGTTGATCCTCTTGTGTGCTTTCATGTGCCTGGCAGCCACAGCTTCCCCATTTTCTGGGGTTAACAGCAAGTCACTGCTCTCCTGTGTGGGCAAATACTGTAATGCTCACTCCCTGCCGTGGTGTTCTTGTATCTTCCTCTGGAGCAGGCAGGAGCTGAGGCCTGGGCCCTTTAGGCTGTACTTTGCAGCTTGACAGTAGTGGAAATTGTCCTTGCATCCCACCCTCCAAGGGGACTGGAGCTAGCAGCCCAGCCTTGCAGTCTCAGGGCAGGGATGGACTGACAGGAGCAGAGCTAACGCAGGACCTCACGGCTGGCTCCCACCTCCCTGTTCATGCTGTCAGCAGCAGGGCTGTGCATCAGCTCCGGCAGGGCTGCCCTCTGTGCCTTGGGCCTTATCCTGGGGACCACTACACTGCTTCCCTAGCCTGGGGACAGAGTAGCCCTTGCAGCTTCCTTTGTCTGTTTGCCCTCACAATCAGCAGAGGCTGCACCCCGCCCTGGGCTTGTGCCCCTTTCATTGCTGCCTAGTGGGGTGACTTCTGGGTCTAGTGAGGGATCAGCTGCTTCTGTGCTTCTTGCCTAGCTGTGGCAGCCGAGAGGCCCCTTCAGCATCTGGTCTTGCTGCCCTGGGTCAGGTCTCCTTCCCAGGCCCTCCTGTTGGCAGACAGAAGGCTGTGGAGCAGGCCAGGGCCAGGCTTGGCTGGGAGGGGGCAAGGCCCAGGAGCTTCATCCCTGGCCACCAGAAGCAGCTGAGTGAGAGAGCCTGGGCAGGGCTGTACCCTAACTGGGGCCTGCAGCCTGTTTCTGTAAGTGCTGAGGCCATGTTGCTGACTGCAGATGGTGAGGGAGGGTTTCCAAGCAGGGAGCCTGGGTTGCGGGGATAATATCTCTCTGGGGGGTCTGCTGGGAGCCCTCCTCCCCTTCACCATCAGCTGACAGTCAGGTATCTTACATGCTGGGGCCTGCAAACCTGCTGCGAGGGGCCTGTTAGCCAGGCCCATGTAGGATGCAAGGCTTCTGCTGAGAGAGCTGGGGTCATTTCAAAGCCCCGAGAGCCCAGCGGCCCCCAAAACAAGATGGCTGCTGCAGTGCAGGAGGGGACCATCCGGCTTGCTAACTCCATACACAGCTCCTGGGGCACCTGAAACAGGACTTGGGGCCAAATGGGGTTGCAGGGTGTGGGGTGGATCTAGTCAGGTGCCGTGATCCCCAGCCTACTCTATGCCAAGCTCCTGGCAGCGAGAGTGGAAGTGGGGCATGTGCACCAGGGCAGTGGCTGTGGGGCCAGGAGTGCACGGCTCTGCATCCCCTTTGTAAACACAGGCTTGGTCAAGTCCTCTGCCCCACTGGGCACTGGGGCAAGGGCTGGGCAACACCCCCTTTCCCAAGAACACAGCAGAGGCAGGGTGCTTCTGTTGTTTCTCTGGGCACAGGCAGGCTGTTGCCGGGTCAGGCTCTTGGCCCTTGTGCGCCACTGGCAGCACAAGGCTAGGGCCTGGTGGGGGCTGCTCCATAGTTGGCTGGCAGCACATGGGGGCCTCCCAGGGCCTAGCCTGCCAGGCTGAGTGGAGGCTGGGAGCTGGGACGTTTCCCTTTCAGGCTGAGCGTGAGTGGCTGCAGGCTGGGTACTCAGTCCTGCGGGTCCTGGCACTGGCAGCAGGTGGCCATGTCCTCCAGGTGCCGTTCCACCTGCACCGTGCACGAGATGAAGCCAAATGTGCTCTGCAGCTGGGCAGTGGCTTCCTGCAACACAGCTTCCATGTCAGCATCAGCATCTGCAGGCAAAGGGGGTGGAGGACATCCCAGGGTCAGCCTCAGCCCAGCCCCTTGTGAGCCTCTCCCATGCAGTGGGAAGGGACATGCAGGAACCACATGCTAGGGGAAAGGCCTGTAGGCCTGGGGTATGGGAGGGCGTCCCCAGCGGGTGGGGCTCTGCCAAGACACTCACCGACAGCCACGTGCACAGATACCACATGGTGACTCAAGGTCAGGGCCCAGAGGTGCAGGTTGTGGGCTCCCTTCACACCGTTCACGGCCAACAGCACATCCTTCACAGCGTTGAACTCGATGCCCCGTGGCACCCCTAGGCCAAGCAGGGAGGGTCATAGCTGGCATCCTGCCCAGCCCCTGCTAGCCAGCTGGGGCTCTGACTGCAGCAGGCTCAGATGCATGTCTTCCCCAGGCTGGGCACAGTGCTGGGCCCTGGAGGTGCTGGGGGAGTCCCAGAGCTTTCTGGACACCTGGGCCAGGCTTGGGGAGCGAGATGCCAGGACTGGAACAGCCATGGGGGGCACCACTATACAGACAAGGCCTGGGCAGCATGCTGAGGAGCGTGCTGGGTGCAGGGATCTGCTGAGAAGCCAGGACCCAGGGCCAGTCTCTACCTGGCAGAGCAAGGGCATGGCCTGGCACAGGCAGGAGCATTCCAGGGGCCCCACGCCCCATCCATTACCCAGCTGACCAAGAGGCAGGTTCCTCAGAGCTCGCACCAGCCCCAGCCACAGCCCTGTGGCCCTGCTCCGAGCCTGGGAACCTGCAGCCAGGAGCTATGCTGGATGACACAGGGTCACCAGCTGTCTTGATTTTACAGGAACAGGTGCCTATCACCCTCACTGGGCCTGCTTTTCACACTTGCTGCCTCCTGGACTACTGGTATGTCTTGATTTTGGTTTCTCTGTCCCCACCTAAGGACTTCCTGATGCTGTGTCCAGGTGACTAATAAACCCTGCTCTATTTGGAAACTGCTCCCTGGTGTCACCGCAAAGTCTGGCTGAGGTGCATTGCTCACTGCCGGGGGAGGGTTAAGCTGGCTCTCAGGGCTGGCCAAGAGCCCCCACCCCACGCCCAACCCCGCCTGGGTGAACAACATCCTTATGGAACTGGCTGAGCTTGACCCACCCCCAGATCAATGAGGGGGCCAAGGGATCCAGGCTTCCTGCAGGGGGCTGGACAGAGGCCCCACTTGCCAGCAAAGGCCTGGGAGATGGGGGGGGGGTCTAACCTGGGACCGACTGAGGGAAGGGGTCAGAGGCAGCCTGAACCCTGGGCTCACTAGTCTGGACTCGCTTTAACCTTGTTTTCTCCGTGCTAAACTAAGGTGGGCCATTGCCAGGTGCCATAAATCCTACCAGTTGTCCATGCTGTGCATGTCTGTGCCCACGAGGGGCTATGATCAGTGCAGAGTGGATGGGTCTGTCTCTGTGGGGTGGTGTGAGCAGGTGGCTCACTGGGGAAGTGAGGCCCCGGGTGTCTGGCCCATTGAAAGGGAGGGAGTTCTCAGAGGCTGTTTAAAACCTGGAGTGTAACACAAAACTGTGGCTCAGTGACAGGTGGCTGGCTGCTGAACCCACAGGAACGCATGAAGCAGGACGAACAAGGCCAGTCAAAGGAACCAGCAAGACTAGGGCAGATAACCATCTCCTAAGGCAGTGGTTTTCAAACTTTTTTCCTCAGGACCCATTTGAAAAAAAAATTGTCTGTGACCTAACAATTACATCGTTGAACAATGCACTCCAGTCTTTTGGTGGCAGCAACATGGGGTCCCACAACCCAGTACCTGAGGGTCTGCAACCCAGTACTGGGTCCCAACCCTAAATTTGAAAACCACTGCCCTAAGGTGGCTGTGGCAAGTCCGTGCGGATAGAGGCACCCGTGTTGGGAAGCACAAGGGGCAGCTGCAATGTTCCCTCTAAGCTACGCGGCCGCCTGGCGCAGGAAAGGCTGCCAGCCGCACACAGCTGGCAGCTGCAGTCCCTGCAGGGAGAGAGACTCTGAGCTGGTAGTTTTTAAAACTCCCACTCAGAGTCAGCTCTCACTGAGCCTGCTCAGACTCTCTGCGCAGGCTTTGTGAGATCTCCCCTAGCCGCACTGCTCCAGCAGCCAGGGAAGGGGACCCTAACTGCCCCCTCTCCAACTCCTGTGGGGGGAACAGGGGCCAGAGGCTACTTTGCCCGCCTGCCCACCCAGCCTCACTGCAGCGGAGTGGAGCAGCCACCCCAGCCTACCTCCAGCCAGCCACACCTACCCGGGGGTGGAGGGGGCTGGCATTGAGCTCCAGCATGTGAGGTCAGGGCCCTGCTCCTAAAGAATTTCGGCCGCTTCACCCCTGCCCCACCCCTGCCTGAATGGGCCTTCTCCATGGCCTTGGCAGGGGAGGGGCTGGGGACGAAGCGGCCGAAACTATTCGGGAGCAGCCGCTCCAGGGCTCCGACCCCACATGCCGGAGCTCAGCGCCAGCCCACTCCACCCCCACGGGGAGGCACGGCCGGCTAGAGGTAAGCTGGGCTGGCTGCTCTGCTCCTCTGTGGCGAGGCCGAGCGGGCAGCAGAGCTTGTGGGGGGCAGGATGGGGCCCATGTGGGGGGTGGAGGTTGCAGTGAGCAACACGTTGCTCAGCTGCATCAGCCCCTTAGAGGGAACATTGGAGCTGATCGCATGGCTGAAGGCAGCAGATCAGGTCAAGTCCCAGGCAAGGAGACAGGAGGATCCAAGAGTGACAGAGGCAGCAGGGTCGGTTCAACAGGTTGTGGTGCCCGGAGCCAAATTCTCTTTTTGCTCCCCGAAGTGCTAACTCTGTGCCTGCAGGCCCAGAAGGGGTGGGGCCAGACCAGCTGCTGGGCTGGTGCCTGTAGGCTTTGGTGCCCCAACCCAGTGCCACACTCACTCATCGCTTAAGCCAGCCCTGAGAATCAGCAGCAGGGTGGTGGTGTCACACGCTGGATTTGCAGCAGTGAGGCTGGGACTGAGCATGAAGGAGCTAGCAGACTGTGAGAAGCAGGAAAACAGGAGGCCAATGAAAGAAGCAGTGAAAGTGTGCCTTACTGCCATTGGAAAGACCTGCGATTTGAACCACGGTGACCCTGTGGCTCATTCTGCACAGCCAGCTGCAAGGGGTTGATAGTGGAGATTTTGAACAGTTCACACAGGCTGCACAGTGCAAATCTGAATGGCCACCTGGGGTTCACGGCATGCAGAAAAGCTAGGCTGTGACCTACATAGAAGCCACCTTGGGGGTGTGAATGTCACTATGCTGGAGGATTCATGTAAGCTGCTTGGGTTGGAACACCTCTGAGGGCTGCCCCTTAAGATGAAGGCCAAGGAGCTGAGCTGCACAGGCTGATTGACAGAGGAGCTTGTGGAAGTAGGTCTGTCCAGTCTGAAGCTCCCCAAAGGGGATTGGGCTGGAGTCCCGGTCCTGGAAAAGGGACCAGTGGAGGCGCTGGGAAGTGGGACTTGGGTACCCCTGAAGTCGAAGGAGCAGCTGAGATGGGAAGGATTCTGAAGGTCCCCAAAGGCCTGGGATGTGATGTTTGTAGGAAAACAAGGCTGAAATGGGCACAGAGGGCGAAAGCCCATGGATACAGACTGTGTCACCCTGGCCCAGCCGAGGCAGCCTGCAGCTCAGGCCCTGAGGGAATCACAGGCCAACTCGTTGGAGCGATGCACCCCCCTCCAGCAGCACAGGTTGGCAACAGATGGGCTCCTGAGCCAGGCCCACTGCATGTGTCTGGTTGAACTCCACTGGCTTAAAGGGGACTAGGGGAGACATTCCTGGGTGGAAATATTGGGGGCAGAGAGACCCCTTGTCAAACACCATGTGCTGCCACCCTGCCAGGAGCTGAAGTTTGTGGCCTGGGTAAGGCATCAAGATGTATAGCCCTTCAGCCAGAGCCAAGAAGGATGGGGGTGGCCAATTCCTGGAGGGCTGCAGGATTTCAGGGGAATGACTGCATCAGCTTAAGAGAAAATTCAGTCTCTGTTTCTGTCCTGAACCCTGAACCAGGAGGCCAGGTGTGTGGTGCCCATGAAATGCAGGTAGCCATGCTGGTGGGGACGAGGAGGGGGCTAGACCCCAGCTTGTGACATGAAGAAAAGGGTACTTCCCTGGCTGTAAACAGAGCCCTGGATTTGAGGGGGCAAAGGAATGACCCTGTCAGACCCACAGGGTCCAGGAGTCTCTGGGAGGCTCCTTCTGGGGGCCAAACCAGCAAGGGGTTTGACAGAGTGGAGATGCTCTAATGTTTCTCTGAGTCCTGTGTGTGTGCCTCAGTCCCCATCCCCACTTCCCATGTTCTCCTTCGAGCACTGCTGACATCATTCAGTTACAGGTGTGTATGTGCCACAGGGCACGGTAGCTCAGAAGGTCTTCAGCCTTAGCCTGTCAGGTCTGGGCATGTGGTCAATGGCCCCCCTACGCTGTGGCCATGGCTATATAGGTGACTATGACCGTGACCCTGACCCTCCCAGTTGCTTTTTCTGCCTCAGCATTGGTTTCGGGTCAGCCAACAAACTTGCACAAACAAGTGCCTGTCTTTACCATGAAATACAAAATGCCTGGTTTCAAGCTATGCTTGGGATGCTTTAAAGCCTTCCCGCTCAACGATCCACACAAGTGTCTCACATGCCTGCGTGAGTCCCACCTTGCCAAGACCTGCTCCCTTTGCCAGTCCTTCAAAAGGAGGACTCGCAAGGATAGAAAGCTGCGCCTACATTCCCTCGCCTGCTCATATTATGGCATTGGCCATAGTAATGTGACATTTGGCCTGACCATAGGGCTCAGGCCTACCTCCTCAGCTACAACTCGCCATGCAGGACCTTCCTTTTGAGGGCCCAACCTCTTCGCTGAGTCAACAGACGCAAAGCTCCATGGTATGAAAGACTCAAGAGCTAGTCTCCAGTCGCTGGGGATCTACACCCCGCAACCCAATAGGCACTCCCTAAAGCCTCATCAACTCCTCCAACAACAGCTTCAGCAGCTAAAACAAATCCAGCTGTGGAACTTATTCCCAAGGTCCCTCATTTTTCCTCAGTGACATCTCGGTGACATAGATGAAAAGGCCCAGCCAAGGAAGAGCGACAAACCCCGCAGTCCATAAGCAGGCAGACACAGGCAGGGGCCCAAACACCCTTCGGGGAAGAAGCAGTGTTTTTGACGGTTACCATGAGGGCAATGAACCTTTGACCCCTCCGGTGTCCAACCACCTACACTGCTTCAAACACCACGGGGCCAACATTACCTCCTACCAGTGGGTTCTCGAGACCATCACGGAGGGGTATCATATCTAGTTTCTTTCAATTCCTCAGGACAGAAAACCACCCCCTCGTCCAACCCTCGGAAACCAGGAACTGTCCTACCTTCTTGAGATCGAATGCAGGAAACTCCTATTCCTCAGGGCCATAAAAAAGGTTCCCAGGTGGGAGTGGGGAAAGGGGTTTTACTCCCGCTATTTCCTGGTCCCGAAACCCAGTGGGGACCTTTGGCCCATCCTAGACTTCAGGGCTTTAAACAAACACACAAGGAAAATACGGTTTCCCTCTCACAGCTCCTCCCATCTCTGTCTCCCGGGGATTGGTTCATGGTCCTTGACCTAAAAGATGTTTACTTTCATATAGCCATATGACCCCACCACATACAGTATCTAAGATTCAGGGTGGCAAACAATCACTTTCAGTTCACCCCATTCCCATTCAGGCTCTCATTAGCCCCCAGAGTGTTCACGAAGTGCATGGCACCCCTCGCAGCTTTCCTCTGCAGGAAGGGTATAAGAACCTACCCCTACATAGATGACTGGTTAATAGTCGGGAAATCGAGTCACCAAGTAAAGCTCCATGTAAGAGTGGTGGTGCAGCTCTGCCGCTACCTGGGCCTTTGCATAAACCAGGAAGTCAAAGCTCTGCCCTTCCCAGGATGTAGAGTTTATAGGGGCACATCTAGATGCCCACAGGAGGTCAGCATTCCTACCCCCTTCCAGATTTCAGTCCATTTACACCATCATCACAGAGCTGCAAACATCCCCCGTCTCCAGAGCCCACCAATGCTTGCAGCTCCTCAGCCACATGACAGCCTCCACTGCGGTGATCCTGGTGGCACGCCTGAGGATGAGGCCCTTCCAGATCTGGCTCTCCAAGGTGTTCCACGTGTGGAGGGACTTCCTAAACAAGGTACTGTTCATCCCCCAGGACACTCTGACAACACTGCAGGTTTGGAGGGACCCCGAGTTTGCCATGGGAAGCACCCCCTTCAGAGACCTCAGGCCCTCAGGGACCCTGATAACAGACGCTTCCAGCACAGGGTGGGGGGCCCACATTTCCGGGGGACTGTCCACCCAAGGGCATTGGTCCCAGATGGACACCCCCTCCACATAAACGTGAAGGAACTAAGGGCCATCAGACTAGCTAGCATAACCTTCCTAGACAGGATATGGGACAAGTCAGTCCAAATCCTCATGGACAACATGACGGCAGTGTTCTACACGAACCGGCAAGGGGGGAGGTGCACTCCTCACCACTTTGCAAGGAGGCGTGCAAACTTTGGGAGTTACCTATACCACAACTTCATCCCAGAGGCCTCCCATCTACCAGGGGTGAACAACGGGTTAGCGGACTCGCTGAGCAGGAAGCTGCTAGCAAACCACGAGTGTCCCTTCACAACAGGGTGTTCTCCGTCCTGGTAAACAAATGGGGTCCCCCACAGATAGATCTGTTTGTGACATGACAGAACCGCAAGTGTCCCCAGTTCTATTCCCTCAGGGGGCCAAGAGGAGGGGTCCCTCACTGATGCCTTCCTCATTGACTGGTCAGGACCCCTGATGTATGCGTTCCCACCTATTCCCCTGACACAGAGGGTCCTCTTGAAGATTGTCATGGATGGAGCAAATGTAATACTAATAGCTCCAGTCTGGCCCAGACAACACTGGTTCCCACTCCTGCAGGACATGTCCATAGAAACTCCACGCCGCCTCCCTCAGTGGGCAGATCTCCTGCCTCAGGATTCAGGGTGCCTCTGGCACCCAGACCTGGGCCGCCTACAGCTGATGGCCTGGATGCTCTCTGGCTCGGCAAGCAGGAGAGGCTCTGCTCAGACAGGGTTAAGAAGGTCCTGATTGGTAGCAGAAGACCATTCACTAGGTCCACATATACAGCCAAGTGGAAGCAATTCTCCATTTGGGCCGGAGACAAGGGTGTAAACCCTATATCAGCTCCAATAACCTTGATCTTTGACTACCTGCTAGACCTCAGAGAAAAAGGCCTCTCTCCTTCCTCACTGAGAGTCCACTTAGCGGCAATCTCAGCCCTACACAAAACAGTGGATGGGAAACCAGTCTTCCATCCCACCTCCATGAGATTCCTGAAGGGGATTGAAAGACTTTTTCCTCAACCCCATAAGCCCACCCTGCCGTGGGACTTGAATGTTGTCCTCCGGGCATTGACAAAGCCACCCTATGAGCCTTTGGACTCAGCCATCCTGTTGGTTCTATCCTGGAAGGTGGCCTTCTTAGTAGCCATCACCTCTGCTAGAAGGGTTTTGGAGTTGAAAGCCCTCTCCTTGGAACCCCCATACACGAGGTTCTACCCGGATAAAGTGATTTTGCGTCACCACCCAGCCTTCCTTCCCAAGGTGGCTATCCCCTTCCACCTTACCCAGGAAATGTGCTTGCCAGTTTTCTACCCAGATCCCCAGGTTATGCAGAACCAGAGGAAGTGGCACACACTGGAAGTAAGGAGAGCATTCTTAACTTACACTGAGTGCATGCAACAGTTCCACAAGACCCCCCAACTGTTTGTGGCGGTCGCTGAATGTAAGAAAGGTTCACCTATGTGTGATGAAGTAAGAAAACCTCTTGGGTTATTGTGGTTCTTCTTTTCTGTTCCTGTTCTTTGGTGATGGTATTCTGGTGATGGGACACAGGGGTGTGATAACTATAGGTACCACTAGTGGGGAAGAGGCTTTAGTGCGACCTTACCTGGACCCCCTGGTGGTGACAGATTGTGGCCGGTTTAGACCAGAGGCAGGGCAGCTGGATGGAGAGGAGAACAAAGGGGAGAGAGGGGAAGAAGGAAGATGGAGGTCGGAGGGGCAGGACCTCTGGGGCTTGTCCTGTGGGTTTACTATCTGCCCTTCTAGGTGATCTGAGAGCCAACTGTCCTAGCTGCTGTACAAAGTGGATTGCTAATAAACCCTCTGACTGCTACACTGGCTGAGTGTCACTGCTGATTGGGACGACTGGGACCCTCATAGGGGGAGGAACCCCCCCCCCCAAGGGAGACCAGACAGAGCAAGGATCGGACTCTCTGGGCCTGGATTTGGGAAGCTGGCTACAGGTAGCGTGGAGACCCTGGTGAATCGGAGAAAGCTCCACCGTAGCAGAATCCCTGGTGGGCTGTGAACAGAGGGGATCCAAGAGGCTTTTCTGGGTTCTCCGTGACACTATGTCCTCACAATGTATTTCTAATTGGATTGTGAACTGCATTAAAGACTGCTATGGAAGGTCGAACACGCCCCTTCTTGGGACTGTTAGAGCCCACTCTACCAGGGCCTTCCTTGCCAAGGTCCCGATCCAAGAGATCTGCAGGGCCACTACGTGGTTGTCAGTTCATACTTCCCGACACACTACACCATCGCCCAGCAGGCTTGAGATGATGCCACTCTAGGCAGAGCTGTACTCAACATGGGTAAACTGTAACTCTTCCCACCACCCAAAGATACAGCTAGCAGTCACCTATAACTGAATGACGTGAGCAGTGCTCGAAGGAGAACGGTGGGTTACTTACCAGTAACCGTCCTTTCTTCGAGATGGGTTGCTCACATACATTAAGACCCCACCCACTGTCCCTGCTGACGGAGTTGGCGAAGGTATATGGGACTGGGAGGGTCAGGGTCACAGTCACCTACATAGCCACCGCCGCGGTGTAGAGGAGCCACTGGCTGTGTGCCCTGACCTGACAGGCTAAGGCTGAAGACCTTCCGAGCTACCGTGCGCTGCAGCATGTAGACACCTATAACTGAATGTATGTGAGCAGCCCGTCTCGAAGAAGGACGGTTACTGGTAAGTAAGCCACCGTCGCTCAGGTATGTCTGTGATGGGACCCAGGGTGCGACCATTGCAAATACCTGGGGGCATGGAGATGACCTATTCAGACAATGGGCAGATGCCCCTCTGTCTCCACCTAAACCAAACCACCGAGGCCAGATTATACCATCTTGGGGGGAAAGGAGACAAAGAACTGGTGAGGGCAGGGCTGCCTGGAGGAGGCAGCCACAGTGGCAACTTGCCCTAGGCCCCCACCAAGTAGGGGGGCCCCCTGCCCTGGCCCCTGGCTCAGCTTCTCACTTGATACGTCCTGGGGAACATTGGGACGGGTGACCCAAGAGGGGCTTGGTAACTGGGAAGGTGGCTGGACTGAGCTGAGATAGGAGGAGACCTGGGGGTGGGCAGAGGTGGTATGAGTTGTATGTAGGGAACAGGAGGGGGGCTCCTCACATCAAATCTGCCCCTTGGGCCCCTAAGGCCTCTGGGGGGCCCTGGGTGAGGGGCTGGGGGGGGGGAATCTGCCTGGTGGCTGGAAGTAAGAGGAGTCACCCATGGGGGGGGGGTCAAGGGCAGGGCTCCAAGACCCCACAGTTGGTGGCTGCATAATGACTAGTTAACATACTACTGATGTCCTTCTACACTGGTCTTGCACCCTAACTAACTCTTCCGATTCCACGCTGGCTGTGACTTTCATCCAGCTGCCAAGGGGGTGCCTGGTCCATTGAGGAGTCAAAGAGCTGCCCCCAGGGGGTGCCACGTGGGCAGTCCAGCGGAGCAGGAGCCAGATTCAGGAGTTGGTTGTACTTGTGTGTGGAGACCCAAGGCAGACCCCAAGCCCTGGAGTCCAGACTAGCTGTGTCCTGAGTGGTCCCAGGCCACAGATCCTGGGGACCCCATTGGTTGGGACTCTCATTCTCCAGGGTGAGTCCACAGTGTCACCGCCTCGTGAGAGCAGACTGTTGAGGCTGCACCCCTGTGCCACCTGGTGAGCTCTGCTCAGGGAGGACCCCAGAGACGGACCCCAGTGGAGATGTGGCCACCCCTCAGGATTCAAAGCCCCACTCCCTACTTGTGCAGGGAGATGGTTGGGTTTATTTGTTAGCTGGCCCACAGCACGGAGAGAGATGAAGGGTAACATGTGGCCAAGTCCATCCCAGCTAACCAGCTCGCAGCCAAGGTGTAGTGATCCCCGAGTTTCCAGCTCTGTCTCTTTCTCCAGCTGACCTCCTCCATCAGCCCTGAGGCTAGGCCAGAACTCCAGCGTCTTCAGCCCCGGCTCTCAGCTCCACCCCAGACTTTCATGGCCTTTGTTCTCTAGCCCCTGTGGAGGGGGAGGCATCCATCTCCCTCTGGGGCGCTGGTGCCCACGCAAGTGGATCTGCCACTTCCTTCTCCATTGAGCTGGGACTGAAGGCCCAGACTACTTTGCACCATTCACACCTGTCTTGGCCTGCCCTAGCCTGAGAG
The DNA here is from genome assembly GCA_007922195.1 of Podocnemis expansa. Taxonomy (NCBI): domain Eukaryota; kingdom Metazoa; phylum Chordata; order Testudines; family Podocnemididae; genus Podocnemis; species Podocnemis expansa. The sequence continues at coordinate 2,263,228 of ML682080.1, read as the reverse complement.
CAAATAGACCCACTGGGGAACAATGCCACACAGAGGGGGCATACCAATTTACTAAACTACTGCAAACTATTCCCACTTTGTCACACTTACAACTGGCTCCACATGGGAGCCACGAGTACACGGCCTCAGGCGTAACTTCCTTGCAGCCTCATGATGCGACCAAGAGCTGGCTCCTGGCCAGCTGGCCCTGGCTGGAGAAAGGGGCAGCCAGGCCAGGAGGTGGCTGAGACCCCAAGTGAGTGTGACAGATACAGGTGGGATAAGATGATGGCCAGACAGATGTGACATGCCATGCCCTACATACACCCATATTATATATCATTCCTGTTCACCCTCAGAGTGTAACTGTGCAACATGTGTCCTGTGCAGGGTTTTGGGAACACTCATGACATGCTGAAAATGGTTGTTATGGGGGGGCATGTTTCCTGCAGTGTCCTGTGTTTGGTTACAAGCCTTGGTGTCATGCTTCCAGCTATGTGCCTCTGCAGATCTAGGCAAACACTGAAAGCAGGGAGGTAGTTTCTGCCTCTGCAGCACTTCCAGGAACAATAGACTGGCCCAGGCATCCATAGGGGCTGCTCAGACTAGGGTTACCAGACACCAAAGCACGGAAAGGAGGACAAGGAAGTACAAAAAGGAAGACATTGGAGAACACATGGAGAAAATGTAGTATTAATGTAATAGTCTACTGTTTTTAGGGGGTCCTGGAACACTTACCCCTAAAAATAGGGAGTTCCAGGGCATTCTAGCATACTTTAACCCCTGTAAATAAAAAGCAGACAAGATCATGTACTTTTAAAGTTCCTGCTGGACAGAGGATGTGAAGGTAAAAAGGAGGACATGTCCTCCTTTTGCCTGACATCTGGTAACCCTAGCTCAGACTCAAGTGGAGGGAGCCATGCCAGATATTGTCCACACCTAACCCCAAGGGGGGGGGGGGGGTGAAGGAAGATGTTAAAAGCAGAGATGCTTTGCGATCTAGCTGTCTCTTCCACTTCTGTCTACAACAACATCAGACCACTGACAGACTGTCCCCAGGGGCCTGGCTGCAGGACAGCAGGTCTGTGGTGAACATGATCTGACCCTGTAGGCACTGAGAGGGTTATGTCTAGTTTAGTAGGTGATATACTTTTATTCACCCTGATCCAACTGATTTCCAGGCCTCTGGCTTCTCATCACTGCCAGTCTTATGGATGTATTGTTTGTTTTAGCTAAAGGCAATTCAGGTGTGCAGAGACCACGTTTGGCGTGACAGTGCTGGTACTTGCCAACTTCTTTGATAAACTGACAGACTGACCAGTGAGCTTGCTTTGTTCTGAGGGCAACAATGAGCCCTGCTGGGCACAGGGTCCTAGGGATGCATCTGGGACTGGGGAGTGTTTGCTGGGGTTATGCTTTTGCTTAATCTAGTGAGTGGCCAGTCAGATGCATGGGCTGCTTGCATGCAGAAGGATGTGTGTGGGCTGAGCAGGGATTCACACAGTGGAGTGACTGTAAGATGTGCTTGGGGTGATGCAACAGCACACTGCTCTAGACAGCAGAGAGAAACATCACAACAGGTTTGCCCCAGATGGGACTGAGAAGCCCAGGGCTGGGTGAGGCGGCTGAGTGGCTGATGCAACATGCAAGCCCAGGTGCAGGCTCTTGCCCAGGCTCCAGGCATTAGCTAAGAAGAAGAGCAGCTCAGCTCAGCAATGTGTTGTTTTGCTCCAAATAGGGACTGTTTGATAAGCCTGTGTTTAGAGGCCAGATGCTGTGAGAGATGTGCTGCGGACATTCATTGCAGCTGGCATTTCAGCAATGCAGGCTGTGGGGCCCCCAGTCATGGGACTTCTCCCTTCCCAGCCCTCCAAGTGGACCCCCTAAGTGCAAAGTTCCAAAGGGGCAGCTGTGTTAGCCTAGAAAAGCAAGGAGTCGTGTGGCACTTAAAGACTAACAGATTCAGGGGCGTTGCTGCCCTGGGGAGGGACCCAGGGCACGGCACACAGGCCCCGCCTGCAGGCCCCACCCCCCCGGCCACAGGCCCCGCCCCCTGGCCGGGGACAAGGCCAGAAGCTGCCATGGGCGGCTGGACCCGAAGTAGCCGCAGGCGGCAGGGCCTGCATCCCCAGCTTGGGATGGGGCTGCCGCGGCTGCAGGTGGCTGGGCCACGGATCCCTCACTGGGGAAGGGGCTGCCACAGCCGTGGGCGGCTGGGCCCCGGATCCCTGGCTGGGGACGGGGCCAGGAGCAGCCTCTGCACTTGAGCCCCGGATCCCCAGCTGGGGACGGGGCTGCCGTGGCCGTGGGCAGCTGGGCCCCAGATCTCCGGCCCAATTGGCCGGAGACCAGGGGGGCTGCCAGACCCGGGACACTGGCGCTAGGATTTGGGGCGCATGCCCTGGGTGCCCAGCGCCAGCGACGCCTCTGAACAGATTTATTTATCTCATGAGCTTTCGTGGGAGAAAATCCCACTTTGTCAGAGCCCTCTTCAAAGCATCTGATGAAGTGGGATTTTCTCCCCTGGAAGCTCATGCGATAAATAAATCTGTTAGTTTTTAAGTGACACAAGACTCCTTGCTTTTTTTTCCTCTAAGTGCGCGTGGCTGTTAGCAGACAAAGGCTGTGTTAATTGCCCCAGTCACCCCTCCAAAAGAGTGGGGAAGCCAGGCAGTGGCTCAACCCTGCATGTCCAATGTCGTCTCTTCTACTGTTTGAGCTTTGAGGTCACAGACATTAAACCAAAGCCAGAAATCCACCAGAGGGCTTCTTACAGGTTCCATCTCCCCGCTCCCCCCGCCAAAGACAATGAATGGACCGATTACTCCAAGGCTGGCGCACTTAGCACCTCCCTTGTGTGCCTGTTTGTCCTCTTAACCTGCAACTCAGATTCAGATTTCTCTTTGCTAGTCACTAACTGTCTTGGGATGCACATCTGTGCACCCTGGATTATGATGCACATGATTTTCCTGTTCACTTATACACTGGAATTGTATGGTTTTAGATCAATTGCACCATGCAGTGTTTGTTTATGGATGCTGATAACTTAGTCTACATGATTACTATGATGATATGTTTCCTGCAGCATCATGAGTGTGCACAAGCGTGTAGCATATTTAGCATGGCTCAGGAGGTGGGAGACAGACAGAAAAGCAGCAAGCAAACACCTGGAGGAGACCAAAGATCGGTGGGTTACTCACCAGTAACCGTCCTTCTTTGAGATGGGCTGCTCAGATCCATTCAGTAATAGGTGTCTCCATGCCGAAGCGCCAGATTGGTCAGAAAAAAACTTGCCCTAGCCTGTCAGGAGAGGGGAGGCGGCCGCCGCCCCCCTCGCACTACCCCGTGGCTATATATATGGCCACCTCCTGACCCCTCCTCAGTTCCTTAGAGTTCCCAACTCCAGATGCAGGGATGGAGGGGAGAGACCTGAATGGATCCAAGCAGCCCATCTCAAAGGACGGTTACTGGTGAGTAACCCACCATTCTTCTTCGAGCACTGCTTGGATGCATTCAGTAATAGCTGACTACTAGCCATGCTGATGGATGGCAAGTTGAGTTGGTTCTTCCGCCTTCAGCACAGCAACATACCGCACAAGGTAGAGGCCCAGCAATAAGATCCTCACTGGAGTCAAGAGGCAAACAGGCCTTGACGTGGCCAGAAGAGTCAAGAGCTGAGGGCCAATCCAGGACAGGGGCAGGACCGAACCCACCGAGGCATATACATGAGCAGGTCGGAACAAGGTCACCATAACTGGAGTAAAGGACGCAACCTTAACATAGAGGGTTGCATTAGGTAGTCCGCATAGGTGGAAATGTGGAGTATGACAGACAGAATATAGAGTCTGGTCATAGGTCTTGCCGCGTGGACTCGTGGGAGAACGCTGGATGCCAACAAGTGCAAATTTAGCCATATTGGCCATGTCTTGCACGAGAATGAAGAAAGGGTAGAGATCAGTTCCTGAACTGATCACCCGAAGGCTTAGCTGGAGCCACGTAGTTATGAACTGATCTGGCGACTACTGGGTATGCAGATAGTCATAAGGGGGTAACCAAACCCCCTGTCCAGGTCGTGACCAAACATAGCTGTCTGGTCAATGCGAGTGAGGATGAGGATACAGGATTGTAAGATGGGCTCGAGAACGACTGAGAAGACCACAGGACACTAAACAGCAGCATGTAGAGGCCAAGCCGAGCAGAACGCAGGCCTATGGTATGCTAGCTATTGTGACGGAGACCCCAGAAAAGCCTCTTGGATCCCCTCTGTCCACAGCCAGTCAGGACTCTGCTACGGTGGCGTCTCCTCCCTTCCAGCACCCAGGTCCCCACGCTCCGTGCAGCCAGCTCCCAACTCCAGGCTCAGAGGGTCCGATCCTTGCTCTGTCCGGTCTCCCTTGGAGGGGGCTTCCTCCCTCCAGGCGGGTCCCAGCCATCCCAATCAGCAGCGACTCTCAGCCAGTGTGGCAATCAGAGGGTTTATTAGCAAACCAGTTCATACAGCAGCAAGGACAGTTGGTATCAGCATCATCAGAACAACCAGGAGTGAAACCCCCAGTGAATTAGGGCTACACCCCAGCGCAGGGCCCTGTCTCTTGGACCCTCCATTTCCCTTCTCTCCCTTTCTTCCCCTTGGTCCTTTGTTCCCCTCCTCACTTTGCCCACCTCTCCACCCCCTGGTCCAACCAGCTGAATCCAGTGTGACCAGCGGGGGGGTCCCAGGTACAGGCTCCCTAAACACTACCCCCCTGCCCCTAGTGGCTCTACCTCATAACACCCACCTGTGTTCCATCACCCGAATAGAAAAGAAAGAGGGTCAGCACCCGTGTCTTCCCTTATTAACCTAGCAGAGGGTTCCCACTTCTCCTCAGCTATAAACTGGGTAGTGAGGGAGAGCAGGTTTTCAGCCAAACAGGGACCATGGACCGGGTTCTCGCAGGAGAGAGGCTCTGGGGCGTAAGCGTCACCAACAGCAAGGTGGCCTGAGGCAGTGTTAATGAGTTGGTCCTTCTAGGGCCCACAAGAGCAGGAAAATTCACAGGAAAAGGCCCGCTGGGCCTATAAGCTCGCAGGGTTTCGCATCGCGAGAGCCCTCACGAGTGCGTGAGGAGGGGAGAAGAAGGTTCGGGAATAGCGCCTGCTATCATTTGGTCACCCCATCGAGGACCGAAAGATTCGTAGAAGTACCGTGTAAGGTCACGGTCTCAGCACCTACAGTACTTCCTGGAGGGATAGTGCTACCGCTCTGCCGCACCAGAGGTGCCAAGGACAAAACGCCTCAATACATGGATAGCCGAAGAACCCCGACACTGAGGGAGGTTCTTTCCTATCAGCTAGGAAGTGAATCCATTACAGGGTGGCAACTGCAGCATCTCAATGACACTCCAGGCTTAGAGACCCGATTAAAGTATTCCCCCAGGCGGGAAGCTGCAAGGTGAATTAAGGGAGTACAATCCCCAGATTCTTGGATATTGTAGGAAAAATAGGCTCTCTGTCTATCACACCAGTGGGCGGGCAATGGATGTGTATGGATCCTCAAGAACTGAAGAAGAACCGCCATACTAATGGGTGCCACCAACGCACATGGGGTTAACCCGCAGTAGCACTATAGGTTTATGATCTGACGTAGTGAGATGGTGCCAAGAAAGCCACAGGTGGAAGGGGGGGGGAACGTGCCCTGTCAGGGTACAGGACCAAGAGGCAGAAGGGGTAGCTACACGTCCCCTGGGAAGAAAAACCCCTCTGTCTGTACATGGACACCTGCCCAGAAAGGCAGTTGGTGATGTGGGGAGATGTGTTGGTGGGAGAATGCCCAAAGGGGTGGACCCTTCACAGTTTCCCTACATGGAGATGTGACTAGGTGTTCTCGCCTGGGTTCCCTGTCTGGGGTTCGAAGGAGGTACACCGGGCCCGTGTTTATGGGCGAGGGCATAAGAGAATTGGCCACCTCTATGGGGAGGCAGACTGATGGTGAGGGTTCCTAGGGTGGGGGCCCTGGTCCTCACTAGATCACCACAAGGTGAGGGAGTGGAACTGTAGTTCCCATAGGGAAGGGGAATGGTAGGGGTGGGCCGTTCACCTTGGCCCTTTACAGAGGTAAAGATCCACTCTGGCTACACGGATGTGTCCCCTTCAGTGAGCAGGAAATATTCCTGTCGAATTGGGGTTGGGGGGTGCAACGGCTGGTGCCCACTGAACCGATGGTGCGCGACCGGAGGTATCCCCTCCCCTTCCCCTGACCCGGACTCGAGGAGGCCTACCTGAGGAAGGCATCAGGGACACAGGCACAGTTCTGTTGTGGGTGGGCTTTGAATCCATGCATCTCAGAGCCTCCACAGTGGGGCTTGGGCTACAACAAGACGCACCGCTTGTCCCCGCCGAGGTGTTGGTGTGGGGAATGCGCGGTAGGGGGACTATCTGGGAAGGGCGGGATGCAAGGAGTTGAAAGAGGGGCAGTTTTCCATCTTCAGGGAAGTCGCTGCTTGGGGGTGTGAGGAGGGGTAAACCACGGTACTCGGGTACCCTCGGTGTAGGCGGGGCATCATGAAATTGTCGGGGCCTTGGGGCCCCCAATCCAAAGTCTGCTCGCGCAGTAGCAGAAAAAAAGGGGAAAACAAAAAAGAGGTTGGGGATGGTTCCTACAGAATCTCCCTTCCCCTAGATGGGAGAGGGGGGGTGTTGTGGCCGTCTGCAGCACTGACACCCTAACGCCTTTGTGCCTTAGGATCAAAGGGGGGTGGCAGAGAGTAGAGGGCCCCTCCTGCTGAGAAGAAGGACAAAGACCCAATCTTCGCAGCGGATAAAGCAGGGAGGACAAGAACTGCCCTGTGGTCCCTTTCTGGGAGAAGATGGGGAATTCGAGGGGAACTAAGTTGGGGGGGGTGGGTCTGAGAGGGAGGAGGCCAAAGTACTTGACCTCTCCCTGAGGATCCCGGGCTGTACCCACCACCGAGTGGGTTTCAGGGGGAAACAAGACATCCCCCTCAAAGGGCAGGTCGAGGACCGCCTGCTGTGTGTTAGGAGGCACTCTAGCTTTCCTGAGCCATGCCACCCTGCAGATGGTAACCGCCGAGGCCATGGTGCAAGCGGCGGTGTCCACCACATCGTGTGCCGAAAGGAGGAGGTCCTGTGAAACTAGGTTGCCTTCTTCCAGGAAGGCATCATACTCCTCCCTAGCCTCTGGTGGGAGCAGGCTTCTAAATTTCCCAAGTGACTCCCAGACATCCAGCAAATATCTGCTGGTTATAGCCTGGCTGTTTGCCACTCGTACTTGGAAGGCCGATGAGGAGTAAACCTTATGGCCTAGCAGATCCAATTCCCTAGTTTCCCTGGAGGGTGAAAGGGGGCTCCTGGGGGGGGGGGGGCTCCCCGGGCCCCACTGCCATCTGGTCTACGTCACTTGGGGGGGAACTGGGTGGCCAACAAGGGAGGGGTAGCCCGACTCGGATACCCGATACTTCATGCTCACCGCATCTGAAACTGGGGGGGACGGAACTTGGGCTCTGCCACCAGGAGTGTGCGAGGTCCCATACGCTCGGGTGGGGCAGGACTGCTAAGGGCGCCATCAAGGCGAAGGCTGGACCAAAGAGGGTGTCTGGAGGGTGACTCAAGGGCTCCACCTCCATGCCTAAATGGGCCGTAGCCCAGGGCAACAAATCAAAATGTGCCGATAGGTTCCCTCTGTAAGACCCCGGTGCCAGGGAGAGAGCGGTACCGGGAGCTCACCATGGTGGAGAGGGAGTTCCTTGGGTGGACCATTCTTGTGGCTTAAAGCAAAAGGGTGATGGGGCCAATGTGCGGCGCCTGGGCTGGACACAGGGGAGGGGGGGGGGGGCCAAGATTCCTGGGCCGGTACCAGTGACGGCGGAGTTGTGCCAGCCCCCACTGGAGTGGAAGATGGGGGGGCTGTGCAATGAGGGTAAGCATCCTGGGTGGACCCAGGCCTTCGAGATGAAGGCCAGTTTGCCCCTTCTGGTTGGAAGTGGGGCAAGGGGTGTCGGGAGAAGCAGGAGGGCTCGTGCTGCCTCCACTGCTTCAGGGGTGGAGGGGACGAGGAGCAACTCCATTTGAGCCGGAGGCAAGACCTCGCCAGGGGAGGGAGGACTGCCTGGGCAGGAGGACTCTCGCTCCTGCAGCACCAGGCTCTGTGGTGCTGAGGGTGGAATTGGCCAGTGCTGGGGTGAGCTCAGCACCGGTGAGGCCAGACTGTACCGGGCTGTCGGTGCCGGAGATGATGTGGCGTGGCGCCAAGGTGAGCCTGGTACCGTTGGTGCCAGGCTAACTGAGGGCGACCTCGAGCGGCACTGAGGTGCCGAGGTGCCGGGTAGGCGCTGGAGTGCCGGAGTCGGCACCGAGGTGGTGCGGTGGTGGCAGTGGCTACCAGTGGTACGGTGCCACTTAGGCTCAGGCACCGAGCTGAGTCTCAGTGCCGGGCGTGAACCCAAAGCCTCGGGTGAAGGGTGCTGGGTCTCCTCCGAGGCTAGGGCATGGCATCGCTGTTCCCTCTCCTTGATAGTTCTGGGTTTGAAGGAGAGACAGGTGGAACAAGCCGAGACCATGTGGTCTTTGCCCAGGCACCTCCTGTGGGGGTTGTCCCAGGGGAAGGCCTTGCTGCACTCTGCAGGGTTTAAACCCCAGCATCGTCGACACGATATTCTGGTCTGGTAGTGGGAACTCTTGTAGTGGAATTAAATCCATAAAGCGATGCTCCCAGCCGGATAGTAAGCTGAAGAAAAAGAGACAGGCTGCTTGCGGTTCACAAGGAGCGGATGTTCCAATTCCGATGCGCAAGGTGGAATAAATGAAAATGAGGAGAGGTCGGGAGGCAGCCGTATATATAGCCACAGGGTGGTGCGAGGGGCGGAGGCCGCATCCCCTCTCCCGACGGGCTAGGACAAGTTTTTTTTCCGACCAATCTAGCAGTCCGGCACGGAGACACCTATTACTGAGTGCATCCGAGCAGCGCTCGAAGAAGAACTGCTAATTGAGGTGGCTCAGCCAAGACAAAGAGATCACTGCTGCCCAGGAAGGGAGGGTTCAGAGCAGGTTTTTGGAAACAAAATAAAACATTTGGGAAGATTTAAGGCTTTTAGCTGGGACTCTGCATCATGAAACAACTTCAAGCAAGTTCTGAGCCCTGCCTGACTTCAGGCAGAGACTAGCTGTACCAAACATCTGACAGCCAAACACCTTGAGTATGAACTTGAATCATGAGGTTAGTTTAAGTAGAAATATTAGGTTAGCATGTGTGTTTTACCTTTTACTTTCTTGTGGTCGCTCCTGACTCATTTATATTGTGATTCTGCCATGAATGGCCATATTCTCACTTAGCATTATAGCCCGATCTATAAACTCATAGTTGTTTTATCTAAAGCTGTGTTGTGTTTAGAGGGTGTGACTGAAGAAGGCCGGGCACCATCCATTTCTTTGTTAAATGGATGGACTAGAGCAGGGGTCTCAAACTTGCGGCCCCTAAAGCTATTTCCTGTGGCCCACAACAACACTACTGTTACTGATATTTGCAATATTGTTGTATGGAAAGGTTTCAGTGGTGCAGCCCTCAGGCTAACATACCAGTCCTCATGCAGCCCTCTACTAGTCCTCATGTGGCCCTCATGGTGATTTTAGTTTGAGGCCCCTGGACTAGAGTGTATGGTGGTTGGGAGTGGGCCCCAATCTCTGTAGACAGTGGCTCTGACAGTGATGTCTGGGGCTGTGGGGGGGTGCTCGCTGGGGGACCATCTTCAAGTAGCCAGAGGACCGACACTCACTGCTTGCGATTGGTTGTATGTCAGAGGCCAGAGTGGACTGACTCAGGAGTGAGTGGTCACTTGGCAAAACAGGGTGAATTGGGGTTCAGGAGTGGGAATTGGGAGGTCACAGCACCCACAGGTTTTGGGGGGCACATGAAGACTCCTTATGTACTCCCTGCCAGTATAATTAAACAGCTACACAGGCCTGCAGATTGTGCACTGGGAATGGAGATGGACAGATCAGAACCTGGGCTCTAAGGCTCTGGAAAGCACCAGGAGGGCAGATACCCTGGAGCTGTGCTATAGGGCTGACCCTGCAGGGCTATTCCTGTGGTAAATGTGCTCTGGCATCAGACCAGTGGCCAGCTAGCCCAGTGTCCCACCCGTGCTGAGAGGGAATGACCAGAACAGGGCAATTATCAAGTGATCCAGCCTGCTTCTGGGAGAGCGTTAGGGACACCTGGAGGCTGGGCCATGTCTGAACATCTTGGCTAATAGTCATGGATGGACCCATCCCCCATGTACTTATCTCCTTCTCTTTTGAACCCAATTATGCTTTTGGCCTCCACAACATTCCCTAGCAATGAGTTCCACAGGTTGACTGTGTGTTATGTGAAAAAGAACTTCCTTATGTTTGGTTTAAACCTGCTGCCTGTTAATTTCATTGGGTGACCCCTGGTTCGTGCATTATGTGACAGGGTAAATAATGCTACTGTAGTCACTTTCTCCACATCAGTCATGAGTTTATAGCCCTCTGGTGTGTCCCCCTGAGTTGTTGCTGTGGCAGACTGAACAGTCTCATAACAACCTGGATAGAACTACTGTAAGATGGGTGAAAAATTGGTGGTGCTCTGAGAAATTAGTTATCAATGGGTCACATTCATGCTGGAAGGGCATAACAAGCTGGTACTAAAGGGATCTGTTCTGGGCTTGGTTCTGGTCAATATTTTCATAAATGACTTAGATGATGGCGTAGAGAGTACAATTATAAAGTTTGCGGATGATACCAAACTGGGAGGGATTGCAAATGCTGTGAAGGATAGGATCACAATTCAAAATGATTTGGACAAATGGGTGAAATGCTCTGAGGTAAACAGAATGAACTTCAATAAAGACAAGTGCAAAGTACTCCACTTAGGAAAGAATTGATTACACACATACAAAATGGGCAATGACTACCTAGGAAGGGGTACTGTGGAAAGGGATCTGGATGGCATAGTGGACCACAAGCTAAATATGAGTCAAAACTGTAACACTGTTGCAAAAAAGCGACTGCCATTCTGGGATGTATTAACAGGCGTGTTGTAAGTAAGAAGCAACAAGTAATTCTTCCACTCTACTCCTCCCTGATTAGTCCTCAATTGGAGTAGTCTCTCCAGTTCTGGGTGTCTCATTTCAGGAAAGATGTGGAGAAACTGGAGAAAGTCCAGAGACGAACAACAAGAATGATTGGAGGTCTGGAACACTTACTTGACTTACGAGGGAATATTGAAAGAGCTGGGTTTATTTAGTCTGGAAAAAGAGGAGAGTGAGCGTGGACATAACAACAGTTTTCATGTATTTAAGAGATTGTCATGAGGAGAAAAACTGTTCTCCTTAACTGCCAATGACAGGACAAGAAGCTTGCGAATAGGGAATAGCAAACAGGGGAGTTTGAGAGGGAAGGAGTTTGTGAAGCCCCGAGAAGGAGGTGAAGGCGAGCCCCTAGCTGAAGCAGCAAGGGACAGAGCGAAGCTTGGGTGAGGGTTTGCTAACTGTGTGTTTGTGACTTTTCCCCTACAGCTGACTTCTGTTAGTTGATTCTTACTGCGGGTGGGGGCTGTTTGGGGAGGAGTTTGTGAGGCCACGATGGTGAAGAGGAGCCGCACTGCTGCCAGCACCCCTTCTGTCTCCTCTACCTGTGCCTGTAGCCAGACAGACATCCTGACCACAGATATCTCTACCCAGACCCTGGTGTGGACTTGCAGGGACTGCGGCCTGCAGGTCCCTGTCACTGATGATTAGGCTGCGGAGATGAATCGATGTGACAGGTGCCTGCTGGTGGAATCTCTCAGGAGGCAGGTGGGAGAGTTACAGGAGGAGGTGTCTCGGCTCAGGAGTATCCACACCCTGGAGAAGTTCCTCGACAGCACCCACGAGGAGACGTGCAAGAAGTAGGGCACTATCCAGGTGCCAGAGACTACTGCCACAACACTGGAGATGGATGGGGAGCCTGTGGCAGGGGGAGGGCACTGGCAGCTGGTTATCTCTGGCAGCAGACAATGCTCCACCCCTGCTCACAACCCACCCTCCGTTGTGGTGAAGAATCGTTATGTGGTGCTAGAGACGTTGAAGGAGGTGCAAGAGGAGAGGCCATGCACCCCCGTGGCTGGGAGGATCACAGCCACCACAGCTAGGAAGAAACGTAGAATTGTGGTGGTTGGGAACTCACTTTTGAGGGGGATGGAGGCACCCATTTGTCGCCCTGACAAGGTCTCTCGAGAGCTATGCTGCCTGCCAGGTGCCCACATCCGAGACGTTACGGAGGGACTGTCAAGAATCATCCGTTCCTCTGACTATTACCCCATGCTTCTCATCCATGTGGGAACCAATGATACTGCGAGAGGTGATCCTCAGCAGATCAAAGGTGACTTCAGGGCTCTGGGAGCACGGGTGAAGGAGTTTGGAGCACAGGTGGTGTTCTCCTCGATTCTTCCAGTCAAACGTAGGGGCCTGAGCTGAGACAGATGCATCCTGGAGATGAACGCCTGGCTGCGAAGATGGTGTGGTCAGGAGGGCTTTGGCTTCCTTGACCATGGGTTGCTGTTTCGGGAAGAAAGACTGCTAGGCAGAGATGGACTCCATCTTTCGAGGAAGGGGAAGAGCATATTCGGACATCAACTGGCTGACCTACTGAGGAGGGCTTTAAACTAGGTCTGACAGGGGAAGGAGACCAAAGCCCACAGGTAAATGACAATGTAGGAGACCAGGGGGAAGGGAGGGAACTTGGGGGGGTGCTGGAGCTGTAACTACAGGGATGGAAGAGAGGGTAGTTGGAACATGCAGGGGGAATCAAATAATCATCTTAGGTGCTTTAATGAAGCCCTAATACCTGAGGCAAGTGGGGGAGGGCAACACCAAGAGAAAATGCAGGAAGGTAGATACAATAAAATTTAAAATCAAAATGAGAAAGTAGGGCAATGGGCCTGGTATCTTAGGTGCCTATACATGAATGCGAGGAGCCTGGGAAACAAGCAGGAAGAATTGGTAGTACTGGCGCAGACAAAGAACTATAATATACTTGGGATAACAGAGACGTGGTGGAATAGTTTGCATGACTGTAGCTCTGTAATGGGTGGGTATAAACTGTTCAGGAAGGACAGGCAGGGAAGAAGAGGGGGAGGAGTAGCATTATATGCAAAAGAGCTCTGTGACTGCTCAGAGCTTCCTTATGAAAGTGGAAACAAGCCAGCTGAAAGGCTGTGGGTTAAGTTTAGAGGGGAGAACAACAAGGGGGATGTCGTGGTGCGTGTCTGCTATAGACCACCAGATCCGAAGGAGGAGGTGAATGAGGCATTCTATGGACAACTGTCCGAAGTTTCTAGATCACAGGCCCTGGTTCTCACCAGGGGACTTCAGTTACCCTGACCATCTGCTGGGAGGCCAATACAGCAGTGCACAGGCAATCCAGGAAGTTTTTGGAGAGTGTTGAGGACAACTTCCTGGTACAAATGCTGGAGGAACCAACTAGGGGCCTTGCACCTCTCGACCTGCTGCTCACAAATAGAGAAGAATTGATCAGGGAAGTAGAGGTCAATGGCAGCCTGGGTAGCAGTGACCATGAAATGATTGAGTTCAAGTTGATGATTAAAGGAAAGAAGCAAAACGCAGACCCTAGACTTCAGAAAAGCAGATTTTGGCTCCCTCAGGGAACTGATGGGCAGGATCCCTTGGGAGGCTGATCTGAAGGGGAAATGTGTCCAAGAGAGTTGGCTGCATTTTAAAGAAACCCTGCTAAGGGCACAGGAAGATACAATTCCGATAAGGAGAAAGCACAGCAAATGTGGAAGGCGCCCAGAGTGGCTTAACAGAGAGCTCTGCACTGAGCTGAAGCATAAAAAGGACGCTTACAGGAAGTGGAAGCTAGGACAGATGACTAAGGAGGCATATAAAGACATTGCTCGGGACTGCAGGGATAAAATCAGAAAGGCCAAAGAACAAATGGAGCTGTGGCTAGCAAGGGTTGTGAAGGATAACAGGAAGGGGTTTTACAAGTATATGAATAACAAGAAGAGGATCAGGGATGGTGTAGGTCCCTTACTGAAGGGGGCAGGTATCCTTGTGGCAGATGATGTGGAAAAGGCTGAAGTACTCAATGCTTTTTTTACTTCAGTCTTCACAGGCAGGGTCAGCTCCCAGGCTACTACACTGGCTAACGCAGAATGAAGAGAAGAAAAGCAGCCCACAGTGATGAAAGGTCAGGATAGGGACTACTTAAAGAAGCTAGATGTGCACAAGTCCATGGGGCTGGATGAACTGCATCCAAGGGTGCTGAGGGAGCTGGCTGATGAGATAGCAGTACCGTTGGCCATTATCTTTGAAAACTCATGGTGAATGGGGGAGGTGCCAGAGGACTGGAAAAAAGCAAATATAGTACCTATCTTCAAGAAAAGGAAAAAGGAGGATCCAGGGAATTACAGACCTGTCAGCCTCACCTCAATCCCTGGAAAAATCATGGAGCAGCTTCTCAAAGAATCCATCCTGAAACACTTGGAGGAAAATAGAGTGATCAGGAAGAGTCACCATGGATTCACCAAGGGTAAATCATGCCTGACCAACCTCAACCCCTTCTATGATGAGATTTGTGGATGTGGGAAGAGCTGTTGATGTGATATACCTTGACTTTAGCAAGGCTTTTGATACAGTTTCCCACAGCATTCTCACTGGCAAATTAAGGAAGTATGGGTTGGATGCATGGACTGTAAGGTGGATAGAAAACTGGCTAAATCAACAGTTTCAGCGTGTAGGAATCTATGGCTCCATATCAAGTTGGCAATCAGTAACGAGTGGTGTGCCCCAGGGGTCAGTCCTGGGGCCAGTCCTATTCAACCTCTTCATTAATGATCTGGATGATGGGATAGATTGCACACTTAGTAAGTTTGTGGATGATACCAAACTGGGGGGAACGGTAGACACCCTGGAGGGCAGGGACAGGATTCAGGGAGACCTAGACAAATCGGAGCAGTGGGCCAATAGAAATCTCATGAGGTTCAACAATGACAAGTGCCAAATCCTACACTTGGGACGAAAAAACCCCATGTACTGCTACAGGCTGGGGAGCAATCAGCTAAATAGCAGCACTGGAGAAAAGGACCTGGGAGTCACGGTGGATGGGAAGCTGGATATGAGTCAGCAGTGTGCACTTGCTGCCAAAAAGGCCAATGGCATACTGGGCTGCATCAGAAGAAGTTGTACCAGCAGATCAAGGGATGTGATTGTTCCCCTCGATTTGGCACTGGTGAGGCCACATATGGAATACTGTGTCCAGTTTTGGGCTCCCCACTACAAAAAGGACATGGACAAATTAGAGAGAGTCCAGCGGAGGGCAACAAAAATGATCAAAGGGTTGGAGCACAAGCCCTATGAAGAAAGACTGAAGGAACTAGGCTTATTTAGCCTGCAGAAGAGAAGACTGAGGCGGGATTTGATAGCAACCTTCAACTACTTGAAGGGTTGCTCCAAGGAGGAGGGAGCTCGACTCTTCTCAGTAGTAACAGAGGACAGAACGAGGAGCAATGGTTTCAAGTTACAGCTGGGGAGGTCCAGGCTGAATATTAGGAAAAAACTTTCTTACTAGGTGAGTAGTGAAGCATTGGAATAAGCTACCTAGGGAGGTGGTGGAATCTCCGTCTTTGGAAGTGTTCAAGGCCCAGCTGGACAAAACCCTGGCTGGGATAATCTAGTGGGAGTGGACCTGCTTTTTTGGCAGGGGGTTGGACTAGATGACCTCGTGGGGTCCCTTCCAAGCCTATGATTCTAAGAAGCAATGATCTTAACTTACAGTAAAGGAGGTTTAGTTTGGACATCAGGAAACATTTTCTAACTGTCCGGGTGATTAACCACTGGAATAATTTTCCTAGGCAGGTTGTGGAATCTCCATCACTGGAAGTTTTTAAGAGTAGCTAAGAGAAGCATCTGTCAGGAATGGTTTAATAGGATCCTTGGTCCTGCCATGAGTGCAGAGGGCTTGACTTGATGTCCTCTCATGGTTCCTTCCAGTTTCTGTGATTCTAGGATTTTTAATCTGATATGGAAAACTCTCTCCCCCCCCCCATCATGTTTATTGCCTTTCTCTGTACCTTTTTCCATTTCTAATATATCTTTTCTTGAGATGATGTGAGGAGAACTGCACGTGGTATTCAAGACAAGGCTGTACCACATGGACATGATGCATTATTATCTATCCCTTTCCTAATGGTTAGAGACCTGCAAATACATGGCTATCTGCATTATAACTGCAGATATCCACATCGGTGGATATAATGTAGCTATCTGCAGCTCATTTTTTGTGGATGCAGATCAGATACAGGTCCACATATTTTAATCTGCACAGAGCTAGAGCCCTGCAAATATGTGGATAGCCATGGATACAACACTAATCTCTGCAGACCATTTCTTGCAGATGCAGATCAGATGTAGATCCACATATTTGTATCCACGTAGGGCTCTGCTAATGGTTCCAGACATTTTCCGGGTTTTTTTTTTTTTGGTTGCTTTTGCACACTGAATAGATGTTTTCAGAGAACTGTCCATGGTGACTCGATGTAACAAAGTAGCGAGACTCTTGGGATTGTCTTGGGGTGTCATGGGCTGTGCCTCAGTTTTCCTTGTTTTCTGTTCACGTATTCTGGTGATGGGACCTGGGTGTGTGGTTATTACTGAGGTCAGTGGAGCATGGATGGCCATCCCCAGCCTCACATATGTAGATCTTTTCAGGACCTCAAACCCTGCCCAAACAGTCACACAGGAGGGAATAGGTCAAGACCAAGGGGTGGTGTCCACCAAGCCAGGCGGGGGGGAGACAAAGGATTAGAGGAGGTATCTGGTGGTGGCTGTGGAGAGAAGGGCAGTGCTATGATGTGGGTCTAAGAGGGAATGGGCCCTCAGAGGATGCCTCCATGCTCCTCCTGGGGGCAGTCTGCCACTGTAACCTCTAGTTAACATGGTAACCAATCTTCTATGCCATGACCCTGAACTCTAATACACCCTTATGATTTCCATACCAGCTGAGAGTCCCTTCTGACTGGAAAATGGGGTGTGGGGCCTTTGGTCTGTGGAGAAACTTCCCAGGACCCTTCCAGGGAAGACAGCTCCCACAGGGTGAGTTCCAGACGGGGCATGGTTTGGACCCTCTGAGGCCAGATTTGGGAGCTGGCTGCACGGGAGCATGGAGACCTGGGCTAAACTGCGCAGACTCCATCATGGCAAAGTCCCGATCAGCAACAAGCAGAGGAGACCCTAGCATGATTCCTCAGTGGCTCAATTACACTCCAACATCTCTTCCTTGAGTTGTAGCAGCTACTTTAAATCCCATTATGTTTTATGTATGGTTGAGATTCTGTTTTTCAGCATGCATTACTTTGTATTTGTCAACGTTGAACTTCAGCTGTCACTTTCGTGATGCTGTCTGGGTTTAGGGGATTGTTTAAGATTATCTTTAATATTTGCAATAACCCATATGTAATATGCCATGTTTGGTACCAATAGAAAGGTTGTAATCTGCTAGGAATGAGGCTATGGCTTATATGTAGGTGTCATATCTGTATTAGAAGTTAGGAATAGGTTTGTTCTATTTATGTTTCAAGTTATTGGATTCTGGGGAACTCCCCAGACTGGGTGTCTACAAAGCACTGTCTCCTTAATGGGCCATTGAGGAAGCTCCCAGGTACAGTGAGCTGAAGGAGAAACCTATTGAGCCCCTAGGACTTAAGTATGTGACTCAACTTCATTTTGATTTGCAAAAAACTCCACACATCATGGGGAAGGCCAGGGGTGATAAAAGGCAGCAGCCCCCAGTTCCATTTTGCCTTCAGCCACCAGTCTGCAACCAACACCCATCTCTGGAACTACTCCTCTGTAACTGGACAAAGGACTGAGGCCCACCCAGGTGCTGGGTGTCTACCAAAGGAACAAGCTTGCAAACTCCAAATTCTTCAAGGACTTGCTATGGTCTCTAAATAATTTGTATGTATGTGATTCACTTTGATCCTTTAACATCTTTCATAATATGTGTGACCTGGGCCTCCTGGGATAATTCCCTGAACGTGCCAAATAAGGGCAAGCTGCAAAACCAGGTGCCAAACCCCCAAAACCACTGATGGGTGGTACTTAAACCAGTTGCCCAATCAGTCACAAAACATGCTTCTGATTCCCCACTCTGGTCATCATGAAGCATAGCAAAATAGGAACAGCCCCCTTACTGCACATCAGTTCCTATGGTCTCCTCTAGCCAGTGGGTCTCTTGAAGAAATAGGTTCTTCTGACCCCAAAGTGCCAGCCACATCATCCAGAACAAATAGGCTTGGATATTACCCAAAATACCATACTGCCAGCCAATCCTTTAGTAACTATAACTAAAGGCTTAATATAAACAGAAAAAAAACCAAAATATGAGAGATGTTAAAGGGTCAGAGTGAATCACATACATACAAATGATTTAGAGTCCATAGAAAGCAAGTCCCTGAAGAATCTGCAGTTTGCGGGTTAGTCCAATTCCTCTGGTATGCACCCAGCACGTGAGTGGGTCACAGTCCATTGTTCAGTCCCTGAAGAATACTTCCAGAGGAGGGTGTTGGTTTCAGACAGACTGAAGACAAAATGGAGATGGGGCCACTGCCTTTTATCCCCTTTGGCCTGAACCATGCTCTGCAGTCTTTACAAAAACAAAATGGAGTTGAGTCACATGGTCAGTCTGGGTGACTGACTGAGCAGGTTATTTTTTCTCTAGACCCACCACGGCTGTGAGCTCCCTTATTGGGCCATCAGGAGGACAATAGCTTTGCAGACACCCTGTCTGGGATTGCCTTAGAATCAAATTACTTGGAACATAAATAGAACAGACAGCCTCCTAATTTCTCATACAGATATGACACCAACATATAGCCCATATAACAATTCCTAACAGAATATAACCTTTCTATTGGTACCAAACATAACATATCATATATGGATTATTGCAAATATAAAATATTAATAAGAAAGTTAATCATAAACAGTCACCTAGACCCAGACAGCATCACAATATCTTTCTTTTCTTTTTATATTAAACCTTTAGTTTTAGTTACTAAAGGATTGAGATGCTCCAAGGAGGAGGAAGCTTGGCTGTTCTCAGTAGTAGCAAAGGACAGAACAAAGAGCAATGGTTTCAAGTTACAGCTGGGGAGGTCAAGGTTGGATATTAGGAAACATTTTCTTACCAGGAGGGTGGTGAAGCATTGGAATGGGTTACCTAGGGAGGTGGTGGAATCTCCATCCTTGGAGATATTTACGGCACAGTTAGACAAAACCCTAGCTGGGATGATTTAGTGAGAGTGGTTCTGCTTTTTCACAGGGGATTGAATTAGATGACCTCATGAGGTCCCTTCTAACGCTATGATTCTGTGATTCTATGGTTGGCTGGTGGTGTGGTATTTTGAGTAAGATCCAAGCCACTAATGTTCTGGGTAATGTGGCTGGTGCTTTGGGGTCATTAGAACCTATTTCTTTAAGAGACCCAGTGGCTAGGTGGGGACTGGAGGAGCTGATGTTCAATAAAGTGGTCTGTTTCTATTTTGTTATGCTTCATGATGACCGATGGGGGCATTCAGAAGCATGTTTTGTGACTGATTGGGAGGCTGGTTTAAGTACTACCCATCTGCATTTAGGGAGCTTGGCTCCCAGTTTTGCAGCCTGCCCTGATTATTACACATTCAGGAGGTTATTCTAGGAGGCCTGGGTCACAACCTTCTTGCCCATTCCACCAATTTTATGAGATCTTTTTGTAACTCTTTGCACTCTGCTTTGGACTTAACTACCTTGAATAATCTAAATTTTTTCTTTCTGTTTCACTGTTTGCCCCTTTTTCCAGTTCATTTAGAATCACAGAATCAGACTGTCTACAGTAGCAAATAAGTTTGACATAAGGAGCCTTAATTTGAACTAATTTGAACCCTATTTATGCTAGGCTTTGCCTAGTTCAAACTAAAAAAATTTCTAGTTCCAACTAAGCAATGCTTAATTTGAACTAGTTAGTTCGGCTGGTTAGTCCGAACTAATTACTTAGTTCAAACTTATTTGCATATTTAATTCAAACTAGCCCAATGTAGACATGCTAGTTCAAACTAAATAAGCTCAAACTACCAGGTAGTTTGAACTAAGCACAGTTTTTTTAGTTCAAACTAGCCATGCTTATTTTGAAAAAGGTGGTTCAAACTTAAAAAAAAGCACGGCTAGTTTGAACTGAAAGTTAGTTCAAACTAAAAAAAACATAGAATCATAGAATCCTAGGGTTGGAAGGGACCTCACAGGTCATCTAGTCCAACCCCCTGCCAGAGGCAGGACCACACCCACTAAACCATCCCAGTCATGGTTTTGTCCAGCCGGGCCTTAAACACCTCCAAAGATGGAGACTCCACCACCTCCCTTGGCAGCTCATTCCAAGGCTTCACCACTCGCCTAGTAAAAAAGTTTTTTCTAATATCCAGCCTCGACCTCCCTAACCGCAACTTGAGACCATTGGTCCTCATTCTGTCCTCTGTTATTACCGAGAACAGTCGAGCTCCATCTTCCTTAGAGCATCCCTTCAAGTAGTTGAAGGTTGCTATCAAAGCCCCCCTCAATCTTCTCTTCTGCAGACTAAATAAGCCTAATGCTTTCAGTCTTTCCTCATAGGGCTTGTGCTCCAGCCCTTTAATCATTTTGGTTGCCCTCCTCTGAACTTTCTCTAGCATGTCCCTGTCCTTTTTGTAGTGGGGAGCCCAAAATTGAACACAGTATTCTAGATGTGGCCTTACCAGTGCAGAATAGAGGGGAATGATCACATCCCTTGATCTGCTGGTAATACTTCTTTTGATGCAGCCCAGTATGCCATTGGCCTTTTTGGCAGCAAGAGCACACTGCTGACTCATATCTAGCTTTCCATCCACCATGACCCCCAGGTCCTTTTCTACACTGCTGCTACTTAGCTGAATGTTTCCCAGCCTGTAGCGGTGCATGGGGTTTTTCGTCCCACGTGCAGGATTTTACACTTCTCCTTATTGAAGCTCATAAGATTTCTATTGGCCCACTGTTCCAATTTATCTAGGTCTCCCTGAATCCTGTCCTTGCCCTCCAACGTGTCTGCTGGTCCCCCCAGCTTGGTGTCATCTGCAAACTTACTGAGAATGCAGTCTATTCCATCATCCAGATCATTGATGGAAATGTTGAACAGAACTGGCCCCAGGACCGACTCCTGGGGCACACCACTCATGACTGGTTGCCAGCTAGACGTGGAACCATTGATTCCTACACGCTGAAACTGTTGATCTAGCCAGTTTTCAGTCCACCTTATAGTCCACCTATCCAACCCATACTTCCTTAATTTGCCAATGAGAATGCTGTGGGAAACTGTATCAAAAGCCTTGCTAAAATCAAGGTAGATCACATCAACGGTTCTTCCTGCATCCAGAAAACCAGTCATCTGATCATAGAAGGAGATGAGATTGGTCAGGCATGATTTACCCTTGGTAAATCCATGCTGACTGGTCCTGATCACTTTATTTTCCTCTAAGTGTTTGAGGATGGATTCTTTGAGAATCTGCTCCAGAATTTTTCCAGGGATTGAGGTGAGGCTGACTGGTCTATAATTCCCTGGATCCTCCTTTTTCCCTTTCTTGAAAATAGGCACTACATTTGCTTTTTTCCAATCCTCTGGCACCTCCCCCATTCTCTATGAGTTTTGAAAGATAATGGCCAGTGGTGCTCCGATCTCATCGGCCAATTCCCTTAGCACTCTTGGATGCAGTTCGTCTGGCCCCATGGACTTGTGCACATCCAGATTCTTTAAGCAGTCCCTAACCTGACCTTCCCTCACCAAGGGCCTGTCTTCTTCTCTCCCATCTGCCACACCCATGGTAGTGGGCTGGGAGCTGACCCTGCCTGTGAAAACTGAAGCAAAAAATGCTTAGTTTGAACTAACCTTTGAACTACTTAGTTCTGACTAACCAAGTCTGAACTAAGATTTTAGGTGTAGATATAGCCATAGAAACTGGAAGGGACCATGACAGGTCATTGAGTCCAGTTCTTTGCACTCATGGCAGGACCAAGTACGCCTATTAAATCATCCCTGACAGATGTTTGTCTAACCTGCTTTTAAAAACCCCCAATATAGGAGATTCCACAGCCTGCCGAGGCAACTTATTGTCGTGTTTACCCACCCTGACAGTTAGGAATTTTTTCCTAATGTCTAGACTCAGGGGTTAAAGTAAGCCCAATGCAACGGAATGACATTCTGGGGCCCACTGTTTTTAGGGGCTCAGTGTTCCAGGCCCTCTAAAAGTAGGAAATGGTGCCAGAACGCTGTGTTCCAGGGCCCACCATTTAAAAACAGCAGGCCCCGGAATGGCATTCTGCCGCATTCCAGCAGGCAGGGGTGCAGGGTGGTACCCGGCCAGCCTGCACATGCACAGGCTTTGCCTGGTGGCAGAACCCTCCAAGTGCAGCCTGCAGGTTCTATACCATATATATTTGTGTATAAGCTGAGATTATTGTGCCTGAAAATTGGCTTCAAAACAGGCACTTGGCTTATACATGGGTCAATACAGTAGACAGCACCAGCCCGGGAGCTTCACTGACCATGCTGCAGACTGGAGCCCCAGTATGGCTGGGGCTGCCCTCTTAGGCAGTTGGCCTGGGCTGGGGTTGGAGTTAGGAGGAGACCCTGGCATCTGGAGTGGTTAGGTAAGGGGGCCCTGGGTGGGGTTGGCCTGGGGGCTGGGGTGGGGATCAGGGAGGCCAGGGAAGCAGCGGCAGGGTCCTGGGGTTGGGGGGGGGTCTAGGAGGCGGGGAAAAGCAGCGGCAGGGGTGGAGGGGTGACGGGGGGAAGGGCCAGAAGGGGTGTTGGGGAAAATGGGAACAGCAGCAGGGAGTGGAGAAGATGGTGGTGAGCAGGGTAACATCAGGGTGAACAGACAGAGCAGGGGAACAGCAGGGGAATGGACAGAGAAGGGGACAGCAGCAGGGATTGGAGAGCGTGTGGGGGACAGGGAAAAAGCAGTGGCAGGTGTCTGGCAGTTAGGGAGGGTGTTGGGAACTCTGGGGGAAGATAGCAGTGCTGGGTGGGAGGGTGGTTGGGGCAGAAGCCAAAAGGGGAGCTCGGCTTATACATGGGTGACCCATTTTTGCCTCTTTTGGGGGCTCAGAATTGGGGGCGGGGGTTGGCTTACGCACTGATAGGCTCATACATGAGTATATAAGGTAGTTTCCCAGGCCAATGTGCAGCTGCTCATGAGTACTGAGCCAGCCTGGCTCATGCTGGAGGGTGGGCACAGGGGGGCAGGGGGTGGATTTTTGGGGCTAGGGGAATGCATATTGGGGCAGTAGCTGGGGTGGAGGGCTGGCATGTGAGGGGGCAGGATCTGGGGTGTAGGAGGGGGGCCCACCCATGCAGGAGGGTTCTGGGACCCTCCAAATTATACTTTAACACCGTCTAGGCTGAATCTCCCTTGCTGCAATTTAACCCTGTTGCTTCTTGTCCTATCATCTGTGATTAAGGAGAATGCGTTTTCTCCTTCTTCCTCATAATGACCATTTAAGTATTTGAAAGATGTTATCATATCCTCTCTCAGGCTCCTTTTTTCTAGACTAAACAAACCCAGTGTGATGCTGTCTAGGTCTAGGGAACTGTTTATGATTACTTTTCATATTAATATTGCATATTTGTAATAAGCCATATGTGATATCCCATGCTTGGTAGCAATAGAAAGGCTGTAATCTGCTAAGAGTGATTATGTGGTTTATATCTAGGTATCATGCCTGTATTAGAAATTAGAAATCTGTTTGTTTTCATTTGTACTCCAAGTTATCTGACGCCAAGGAATCCCAGGCTGGGTGCATCTGCAAAACTACTATCATCCTAATTGCCCATTAGAAGCTCCCAGCTGCAGTGAGCCCAAGGCTGACCAGGTGACTCAACTCCATTTTGATTTGGCAAGGACTCTGAGAGCATGAGGCAGCTGAAGGCGATAGAAGACTGTGGCCCTATCTCTGTTTTGTCTTTAGGCTTCAGTCTGTCTGCACCCAACACCCTGCTCTGGAACTATTTTTCTGGGGCTGAACAAATGACTGAGACCCACCCATGTGCTGGGTGTATATCAGAAGAATTGGACTAACCTGCAAACTACAGATTCTTCAAGGACCTGCTTTCTATGGACTCTGAATCATTTGTATGTATGTGTTTCACTATGACCCATTAACATCTCTCATGTTTTGTTTGTTTTCTTTTTATGTTAAACCTTTAGGTGTAGTTACTAAAGGATTGGCTGTCAGCATGGTATTTTGGGTAAGATCCAAGCCTACATTGTTCTGGGTGATGTGGCTGGCCCTTTGGGGTTAGGAGAACCTATTTCTTTAAGAGATCCAGTGGCTAGATGGGGACCAGTGGAGCTGATGTTCAATAAAGGGGGTTGTTTCTATTTTGTTATGCTTGGTGATGACCAGAGTGGGGGAATCAGATGTTTTGTTACTGACTGGGAGACTGGTTTAAGTACCACCCATCAGTGGTTTGGGGATTTGGTTCCTGGTTTTGCAGCTTGACCTAATTTTGGCAAATTCAGAAGGTTATCCCAGGGTCCCCGGGTCACACCAGCTCTTTCAATCTTCCCTCATAGGTCAAACGTTCTAGACTTCTAATAATTTTTATTGCCCTCCTCTGGACTTTCTCCAATTTCTTCACGTCCTTTTTGAAATGAGGCACCCAAATCTGGAAACAGTAGTCAGGTTGAGGCCTAATCAGTGCAGAGTAGAGTGGAAGAATCGCTACTCCTGTCTTACTCACAATATTCCTGTTAATACACCCCAGAGTGGCATTTGCTTTTTTTTTTTTGCAACAGCATTACACTGCAGACTCATATTTAGCCTGTGATCACTATGACACCCGGATCCCTCTC
Organism: Podocnemis expansa; assembly: GCA_007922195.1. NCBI lineage: Eukaryota > Metazoa > Chordata > Testudines > Podocnemididae > Podocnemis > Podocnemis expansa. The sequence continues at coordinate 2,238,339 of ML682080.1, read as the reverse complement.
CGCAGTACTCCTTCCTAGGCAGTCATTGCCCATTTTGTATGCATGCAATGGGTTGTTCAACCTTAAGTGGAGTACTTGGCACTTATCTTTTATAGAATTTCATCCTGTTTAGTTCAGAGAATTTCACCAGTTTGTCCAAATAATTTTGAACTGTGATCTTGTCCTTCAATGCACTCGCAACCCCTCCTAACATATTTACAAATATGTTGAATAGCATTTGAGCCAGTACAGATCCACTAGTTACCTCTCTCCACCGTGAAAACTGTCCCTGTGTTTCTTGTATTTTAACCAATTACTAAACCACCAGAGGACCTTACCCCTTACCCCATGGCTGCTCATTTTGCTTATGAGCCTTTGATAAGGGACCTTGTCTGGAAGTCTTATTGCATGGTATCCACTAGACCCCTTTGGCTACATGCATGTTGCCCCTCTCCTCACCCATCTCCCCCCAAAGAAATCTAGTAGATTGGTGGAGCATCATTTTCCTTTCCAAAAACCTGTGTAGATTCTTCCCCGCCAAATCATGGGTTTGAACTTCCCCATGAGGTTGGTTAAAGAGAGTCTGCTTAGTTCAGCCTTGAAAGGAGAAAAGCTGTTACAAAGTGGGAATTTTCTCTACTGTTTTGTATTAATGCCATGTGTACTTCAGTTTCCCCCACTCTTTGCATTGCCACACAATAGGGCAGGGATCTGAAACTCAAATCACCGCGAGGGCCACATGAGGACTAACGCATTAGCCCAAGGGCCGCACCACTGAAAGCTTTTCATACAATGATACAAAATATAGTCAAAATGAAAAAACAAGGCGTAATATATATATGCCAAGGGTAAGTAAGACTTTCTTCTGTTGAGGATGGAGGTATCATCAGGGAGTCAAAGAGCAAGTACGTAAACAGTTTAAATTTTGCATTATCAATTATTTGAGAAATTCTAAGTGTCATTGTGGGCTGCATGTGGCCCATGGCTTGGGAGTTTGAGACCCCTGCAATAGGGGAAAGGGCCTCCATTTGCTCTCAGCAGGGACCCTGAGCAGAGAATCTGCTCAAGAAAAAAGACCCCAGTGCCATGGGGAGGGGTGAGGTACCATGTAGGCTTTGGAGGAAGTTGGAAGCTCTTTTACCTGGGAACTGATGAAGGAAGAGAGTCAGGAGCAAGGCAGAGTGAGAATGTGGGCTCACAATAGCTTTGCTGATGACCTGTGGCTTGGCCAGAATCTCTGCTTTAACTTTTGCTTCTCTGGGCCAACCCATGGCTCCCTTGCTGTGCTCAGGGGATGAGCCCTGCTCTGGTCAGAATGGCTGCCTGGTGTTGCTGCAGACACTGGCGGGTTCAGGGTCCCCGCACAGCGGGTGAGTCTCTTCCAGGTGTCCAGCTCTGCTGGGATTGCTGGGCAGAGCTGTAGGGTGAGGCAGGAGGGCTGAAGCCTGGGCCTCAGTCTCGGCGGCCATGAGACCACGTGGGCAACCCATGGAGGGACAGTGGGACCTGGGAGGTCTGGCTCGCTGGCTGACCCCACCTAGAGGCTGTTTAAAGCTGGAGCACAGCACAGACCCTGGGGGTCCTTGGCAGGTTGGAGGATACTGAGGGGGTAAAAGAGGGGTGGCTTAGGGGGATGTTGTGGGACAGAGGAGGGTTGGGGGGGAGACTGAAGTGTTCAGGATGGATTTTGTGAATCGGGGGGGTTGTTGGGGCTGAGGGAAGCAAAGGGGGCTGTGGGGGTCTGCAGGTAGGTTGTGGGGAGCAGAGGAGGGTGTTGAGGGCTGATGGTGGGTTTTGGGGAGCAGAGAAGAGTGCTGGGAACCAGGGGGAAGCTGAGGAGATTGTTGGGGTAAGGGAGTGGGTTCTGAGGAGCAGAATGGTGTGCTGGGGTGTGGGTTGTGGGGAGTATTAGGGGCTGGCGGTGATTGTGGTGCGTGGATGGGGTGTTGGGCTGGCAGTGGGTTGTGGGGAGCAGAGGGAGGCTATTATTGCAACTCAGAATAATTTCAGTTTTAACTATAGGGAACCTGTCCAGACTCCCTATTCAGTGCACTCTTCGCCAAGCAGCCCTGCCAAGCACAGCCCTCGCCCCGCAGCAGCAGCCTCGGCCCCCCAGCCCCTGCTACCCCTGTGTGCCCCCAGCCCAGCTCACCTTCCATGAGGACTCGAACCACGTCCCTGAGGATGGGGAGTGTGGAGCCCAGCACGAAGAGGGAGAAGAGGAAAGTGCTGATGGGGTCTGCGATCTTGTAGCGGGGCTGTAAGGGGCAGGGGCAGGGTTAAGCTGTGGGGAGCTGGTGAGTCCTGAGGGTCACACACCTCACAGGCTCCCCAAAGAGGAGTCTCAGAGTTGGACCCAGACCTACTGTCCCCTCATGCGGGGAGGGGGACAATGGGACATGGTGGCAGGGAGCAGAGCCCAGCACGGGGAACTGGCATTTGGCTCTCTCTTGGGGTAGGGTCCCACTAGGCAGGCCTGTGAGGGCCACTATAGCTTCTCTGGTGCACATGCCCATCTCACCTCCCATCAGCACTGCCCAGCCCCACAGCATCCAGGCCAGACTGGTGCTGGAGTGGAGGGTCATGGGTTCTCCTGCCCCTGGGGATAGAGCTGCTCCTGGACCCCCAGCGGGGCAGTGAGAGGGGCTCTGGCACCTGAGTGGGGTACACAGGTGTCCATGGGGGAGGGTGCAGGTAGGCTCAACGGATGGAGGAACATGGGAAGAGGAGGACAGGTCATAGGGCTGTGGGCTGCGTGGGAAAGGCTCTGGAGAGAGGAGATTGGGGTGCAAGGGTTGTGAGAGGAGGGGATGAGACAGGGAGTCGCTTGCAGGGAGGGTCATGGAAAGAGCTCTGGGGCAGGGCAGGGTGTGGGGACTGGAGGAAGAGGTGGGATGCAGGTCACAGGTGGCATGGCTGTGGGACGGGGGGGCAGAGGGGCCACGGACCCAGGGGCTCGCACTGTACCTCAACATAGATGACAGCAGCAGCCGTGAGCACCCCGAGGCTCTGCAGCAGGTCCCCCAGCACATGCACAAAGGCGGCGCGCACGCTGGTGTGGCCAGGCGGGAGGCCCACGGTTGGTCTGTGGCAGCTACCACTCTCCCCCATCCGCTCGTAGCCATGGGTGTGGCCTGGGGACGCCTGGTGCAGGACACAGGCCATGCTGGGGGAGAAGCACCAAAGAGGTAGCCATGTCAGTCTAGTTCAGCAAAACAAACAAGGAGTCCTGTGGCACTTTTAAAGACTAACAAATTTATTTATTGCATGAACTTTCGTGGGAGAAATTCCCACTTCATCAGCTGCTCAGAGATGGGGAGCTCACAGAATGGGAGCTGCGAGGCTGAGTGGGTGGCTGGTGGGCACAGAGCCACCTTCCCTGGAAACCGTGACCCCAACCCTGCCTGCTCTCTAGCCCAGGCTGGAGAAGGCACCAGTGAGACAAATGCCCATCGGGGTTACCAGTGTTGGGCATGGGGGGGGGGGGCAGTGGGTTCAACTCTCCTCCCCAGGCGCCTACCCTTGGTGCTGGTGTGGGGGGTGGGCAACTGGGGAATGCAATGATCGGGGGGGGGGGGGGCAAAGGGCCACGCTCCAGGGGCAGGGGCTGTGATCTGTAGAGGACAGAGAGCAGTAATTTGGGAGTGGGGAGGCCCCGATCCAGGGAGCACACGCACATGATATTGACGCCCACAGCGCAGGCGGCAGTGGCCAGCATGGCACGTGCGTTGATCTCGTAGTCGTTGCTGATGATGCGGGCTGAGGCTAGGTACACCAGGACGCCGGTCACAAGCCAGATGGACAACACCGAGGCCAGGGCACCCAGCGTCTCTGCGGGGCATGGGGCACTGGTCAGAGCTGTTTGCAGTGTGCAGGCCAGACAGCTGGACCCACCCATGCCCTCAGGGAGGGAAGGGTTAAAGACCTGCCCATGGTGCCGATTGCTGTGGTGACAACTGGGGGGATGCTGGCAACATCTATGTGAAGCTCACATGTGCCTCAGTTTTCCACTGTGCTTGAGAAGAGAGGGGGGTGTCACCAGCAGCCTAGGGTTATCCCTGTGTGGTGTTAGTTGTGGCTAGAACCAGCCCACGTTGGGGGAAGATCCAGACAGACAATGGGAGCCCCACAGCCTGGCCACAGGAGGGCCCAACTGGAGCTGGGAACAGGGCAGGGCATCACAGGAGAAGGGCTGGGCACAGCAGTGCCGGGAGGCTGGGCCCAGAGGCAGGCTCTCCTGGACATGACAGACAAAGGGAAATCAGAGCTTGGTTCCAGGGGTCTGGCGCTGGCCTGTGTCTTCTCTTTCATTCATCTGATGAACCTACAGGCGCCCTGTGCTGCACCCAAGGGACTGAGCCCTGTTCTGCTTGGAATGGCTGCCCTGGTGGGCACACGGGTCCCAGAGGAGCAGGCAAGGCAGAATTGTGCTATGGGGTGAAAATGCTGCAGGGATCAGTGACCCAGGAGGATGGCAGCTGTCATCTGAGAAGCTGTGCTCTAGGGTCAGTGGCTGGGGTTGGCGGGTGGCGAGGCCATGTGGCTGACTCTGGAGGGAGACCTGTGGCCCCGGAGGGCCTGGCCCATGGTGCTTGCAATCCAGAGCACAGTACAGATGCTGTGGGGCCCCTGACTCCTGGTTGGGGCAAAGCATTGTGGGTAACATAGTGCCCAAGGGCCCTATGTGTGGGGTTGCCTGCTCAGGGGTGATGGAGCCACTACACAAGCAGTTCCCCTGGGGTAAAGGGGGCCTACTGGTGGGGAAGAGGAGGCTAGGTCCCTGCCTTGTTGCATGCATTCTGGGGCTGGGGGGGGGACAGGCCCCCCTTACTTTGTCCCTGGTCTCCTCCTCTCTCCCAAACCCAGCCCTGGGATGGCTCAGAGGCAGGGGAGCACTGCAGAGCTGGCTGGGTCACTGGCAGGAAGGGCAAGCGCCAGGCTGGTGCCACATCCTGGCAGAGCCTTTACCTGCACGATGCCAGCCGAAGCTCATGGTCTTGGTGGCTGGCCTGGTGGCGACCCACAGGGAGAAGAGGCTGACCGACATACTGCCCACGTCCGTCAGCAGATGGGCGGCATCAGTCATGATTGCCAGGCTGTGTGCCAGGTACCCTCCTGCAGGAGCAGAGAGCAGCCGGCTCACACCAGCTCCTGGGCAGGCCCCTCCCACCCCTCAGCAGCATCTCTGCCCTGCGCACTGGCCGGCCAGGGGCTAGCACTGGGTCTCTGCAGCTTCTTCCAGCCCAGCGCTTGGGCACTGCCAGAATGTCACAATGTGCTGGCAGTGGGCTCCTGTGGTGGTGGACTCCAGCCAAGAGACGCCCATCAACATGTGGCTTTGTACACAGGATGGCGCCTTGGCAGGGGCGAGGGGAGCTCCCCTCCTGTGAGGACCATGGCCCCACACCAGGTGGAGTGCTGCCGTGCCGTATGTCCCACTCAACTCCCATTTCCTGGCTGGGCTGCAGCACCATCCTGGGGCCAGTTCTCTCTGCCTCAAGGACTCAAGGCTGCAGCTACTGCCCAGGCGTGGGAGCAGTGTGGTTGGCAGGACAGTCCCCTGCGCAGGGGGCGAGCGGAGCCAGGACAAGCCGAGGCCCAGCTGCATTACCTACAACTTCGCCGATCATGAAGATGAAGCAGATGGTGCAGGCGATGCTCAGTTTACGGCCAGCCTGCCGCTCTGCTCTGCTCTGGCTGGGGGAAGGCAGCCCACGATGGCAGTGCCTGGGCAGGCGTTGTTCCAGCTCCAGGGCCACAGGCGCAGAGCTGGACTCGGGGCGTGGGCCAGGAAAAGGCTCTTGGGAGTCTGCAAAGAGACTGGGCCACAAGGGAGTCAGCACAATGGCCAGCCGCATTCTAGCTGCTCCGGGAGCACCTGGCCAGGCTAGGCTGGCCCAGTTCCTCGCCCCAACTCCCTGGCTGAGCCCAGAGCAGAGCTGGGAACCAGGGCTTGGGCCGAGGGCCATGGAGGCTGTTGCCCAGCCATTATCCGACTCATGTTTGGGGGCCTGGCTTCCCCCAGCTCTGCCGTACGTAACAGTGGAGTGAGCGCCATTCACCTTCTGGTGCTGCACCTCCCACCCTGGCTGGCGCCCCCCTTCCCAGGTGCTAACTGACCAGGTGAGCAGGCCTGGCAAAGGCTGCTGCCAAGCATGAGTGCTCCAGGCTGCCCAGTGAACTGCAGGGAAAGAGACTTAAAAAGCCTGGGGCAGCATCCCAAAAACAGCTTCCCTGGGGGGGCAGAAAAGGCATTACAGACAGTGCTGCCTGGGGATGGCCAAGGCTGAACCAGCTGGTGGGGGGCTGGGCGGGGGAGTGTCATCCAGGAGGAGTGGCATGGACAGTGCTGTGGTGCACTGTTCCCTCTAAGCTGTGCGCATGTGTGCATGCGCACAGGTCATGAAACCTGTGCACACAAAAAAATAAAGTGCACACAAAAAAATTCAATAGTGCAAATACTGGTGCTCACAAAGAAATGTTTTTGTGCACCCAAAGACATTGTTTGTGCACACAGTCTACGAGTAATTAGAGGGAGCATTGCTGTGGAGGGAGCCCCGGTCTGGGCTGGGGGGGCTGCAGGTCAGGCTGAGAGCACTGACAGCTCTGGGATGGGAGGGTGTGATCAAGTGGGAAGTTGCTCTAATCTTTTGTAGCAGTGCTGTGTGTGGCCCAGTTTTCCTTCAGGCAATAGTATTGGCTGGGCGTGAAACAGGGCTGTTGACGCTGCAGAGGCCCAGAGGACTGGGGTGACGGACGCTTTGCTGTCTTAGCTTTGCGTCTCAAGTCATGGACATGTCGGTGAGCGCAACAGCAACCCTCATCACTGGGACGTTGACCCCAGCACCACCTGGACAGGAAGCTGAGCTGTTTTTGCCCAGCGGGGGAAAAAAGGCCTGGTGGGGTGGGGGAGATGGATGGTCAGTGTGGGCTGCAGGAAGCAGTGGGGCCCAGCTAAGCTGGGACAAGGGATGGTTAGAGGGACAGCGCTACAGCCCAGGGGTCACACGGCCCGACTGGCACGCCAGGCTGGGCCCAGTTGCAGCGTTCTGGGCTCTGGGCTGCGCCGGGAGAGCACTGCCCCGGTGAGAGGCTACAGGACTTAGGAAGGAGTGGTGCCCTCCTTGCTGGGCAGAGCTCATGGGGGTGGAGCAGTGGCTACAAGGGGTCTCAGGAGGTGGCAAACTTGCAGGGCGAACCCTGGGGGAAGAATGACACCCCCATCAAGGGCTTGGCCCACTGTAGGGGTCACCCCAGAGATTGCTCCTGAGTTGCTGCTGTAGCCCTGACTCAGGATCCATGATAGTGTGTCTAGGGCTGGGCAAGCAGGGAGCTCTGGCAGAGTGGGGCATGGGGGGAGCCCAGGTCTGTGGGTCAGGATTAGGGGGCAAAGTTAGAACTCAGTGTGCCCAGGGCTGGGCCAGAAGAGTGCTGTGAGTCAGGATTAGGGGCTGCTGGGGGTTGGGGAGTCCAAGGCTGCACTTGCAGGGGCAGAGGTTAAAGTGGGCTGGAAAGCAGTGAAACGCCATTCTGGGGGCCACTATTTCTAGGGGCCCAGATTGGGCCCCCTAAAACAGAAAATTTAGCTGGAACGCTGCATTCTGGGGCCCACCATTTTAAAATACTGGGCTCTGGAACACAGTGTTCCAGTTTGAACACTGAGCCCCTACAAATATCAGGCCCTGGAAGGGCCTTTCACCGCGTTCTGGCAGGCACGGGGCGAGCGGACGGGGCGTGCCTGGCTACCCTGCGCAAGCGCAGGCTGTGCTTGGAGGCGTCTGCAGGCTGCATTGTCTCCTTGGCCAGCGCACAGCTGCTGGTAAGTGCTAGGGTAGCCTGACTTGTGCTTGCGGGGCGGGGGGGGGATGCTTAGGGGAGCCAGGCACGGCCCGTCCGCTCGCCCCGTGCCTGCCAGAACGCGGTGAAAGGCCCTTC
>ML682080.1:2210553-2221662 GCA_007922195.1 Podocnemis expansa | reverse complement strand
GCGAGGGCTGCTGGGAGCTGTGGTCCCTGCGCGGCGGCGGGCGGGGCCGGCGAGCCTTGGCGCCACTGCGGTTCCCGGCAGCCCCTGCGCGCGGCAAGATGGCGGCGGCGGCGGCGGGAGCGGAGGAGAGGGCGGGCTCGCGCCGGGACAGGTGGGGTCGGGGGTCCGGCGGCGGCGGGGGGCTGGGGGATGGAGGGAGCCCAGCGGGAGCGGGAAGGGGCGCTGGGGGCAGCAGTGGGGGTGTTGGTGTTGGTGGATGGGGGAGGCCCAGGAGGAGTGGGGCTGGGGTCCTGGGGGGCAGCCGTGGGGATGGGGCCCTGGGGGTTGGGGCCGGCCCGGCGAGAGTGGGGATGGGGCGCTGGGGGGCAGGGGGCCCAGTCCAGCCAGCTCTGAGCTCCGTGCCCCGCAGTGGCAGTGGCGAGGAGTCCCTGGACACGTTGCTGAGCCGCCTGCCACCGACACCCACGCTGTCCCCACGGAAGCGGACCACGAGCCAGTCGAGGACGGAGCCGCCGCTGCTGCGGACCAGCAAACGGACCATCTACACGGCGGGGCGGCCACCCTGGTACACTGAGGCGGGCACGCCCTTCAAGGAGGCCTTCGTCATCGGTGAGACCCCCCTTCTGCTCCAGGCAAAGCCGCCCCCCATCCCGATCCTCCAGGCATGGCTGCCCCTTGTCCTGGCTGCTCTCCGGCCCAGGGAGCGGTGCTGGCAGAGCATGGCGTGGCTGGCCTGCCTAGGATGCCGACGGGCACAGGTCAGCAGTTTGCACTCCCCACGGGCCAGTCTTGCTAGACTGGGTTAAGGCTCAGCGCAGACCCGGCCTTCAGCAGTCCCATTCCCTGGGCCCCAGCCAGGAGTGAGAGCCTGTAGCCACAGGCGGCCAGCGCAAGGAGTGGTGCTGCAGCCGCTCCCTGCTCAGGCAAGTCGTGTTGCTGTGATGCAGATGCAGGGGCCTGAAGTCTGTAGAGCTCTGGCAGGGCTCTGTCTGCAGGGTGGGGTGGGTAGCCAGAGCCAGAGCCAGGAGAGCACGTTCCTTGTACACGCTCAGCATCAGTGAGCCAGCTGGCTCCTTGCCTGGGACCATGACCCTGCTGCCAGGAGAACAGCCTTGGGGCTGCAAACTTCTCAATCCCCAGCACTTCTTCCCATCCAACCAGCGCAGGCTGTGTGGTGCTAAGTTCAGCCTAGGCCTTGTATGCCCTTGCTGCTGGGTGCAAACAGTGCAACCCCTGGTGCAGCTGTGGAAGAGCTCTAGTGGTTAAAGTATAATTTGATGGGCCCCACCACCAGCTCCCCAACGTCCTCTTTGGCCCTGTCCGTGCCTGACTGGAGCTGCTCCCTGACCAAACTGCTGCTGCCTTGAGCATGCATCTGAGATTTGAAAACTCCCCCAGCCTGGCCACAGCTCTTGGACCAGGGCAGAGCAGAACATGCATTCCACCTGATTTTTCTATTTTTCAGGGCCCCAGAACTCTGGCCCCTCAAATTTGTGGGTGCACTTCCAGGGCATTCTGGCTTACTTTAACCCCTTAACAGCACCCCCACTGCCAGCTGAGCTCAGTGCAGTAGGGTGGTGGCAGATCTATTCGTAGAGCCCTGCACGGATACAAATATGTGGATCTGTATCCCACCTGCATCCACAAGAAATGATCTGCGGATATCTGTGTTGTATCTGCGGATGCGGATATAATGTAGATATCTGCAGATTTGCAGGGCTCTGTCTATCAGGATGGACATACTGGTTGCCTTGAAGGGATCAAAGAGGCCTTGTCCTTTGAGGCTTCCTGAGACAGCGCTTGCTGCTGGAGTAGGCATAGGATTATGTAGGAGTGGAGGGGTGGGGCACAGGAGGGGCATTGTGGAGGTGACAGGGAAGAGGTGAAGGGGAGAGGAAGGGGCAGGATCAGTGTGGGTGGCATTGACCTGGAGGGATTAAAGGGTGGAGAGGAAGAAGACGAGCTGAGGGGCAGGGGTGACAGCAGGCAGGAGGGGGAGTGTCCAGACAGTTCTCCATCAAACTATGGGATGCCCTAAGAAAGATGTCTTACTGCAGCACTCACCTGATATCTTGTCATCTTGGCTTAGCCATGGGTGGTCTCTCAAAAAAGTGCTACCGGATAGAGCGTTCAGGAGATGATGGGGGTCAGACCCACAATCCCTTATCCCAAATAGGGATCAGCTCCTGAGTGCCCAGCCAGCCACCCTGAGCCCATGGGACTGGTGTGTCACCTGCCATTCTCTAGCGCTGAGGGTGCCCACTGCCCTCTCTGGGGCTGTAGTGTGCATGTTGGGAAGCTGATACCCTGTGGGGGCTCTCCCCAGACTGACATGGCTGAGGGTGTGGCATATGGGGGCTGCACCTGGCTCTGAAGAGTCCTTTGGTGAGGACTGTGAGCTTTGGTGGCAGGGAGGTGGCTGGGGGCCCTTGCCAGCTGGCCTAGCGCATTCTCTGTGGGGTCTTGCTGGCAAGGCAGGGAGCAGGCAGAGCTGCAGGTGTGCTGGTGCCATGTGCTCCGCTGTCAGGATTCCTGTGCTCAATCCAGACTCCACCCTGGATGCCAGGTGGGATTTAGCCCCATTTTCTCCGTGCCAGCCTTTGTGTGAATCTCCTGGAGGGGACAAGCTCAGAGCTGTAACTATAATTTTTCGCACCTGGGGCAAGCAGCCCCCGACACACTCCCCCCACCCGCAGTGCCCTGATCTGGCCTGGGACCCAATCAACCCCCAGCCACCACCAGAGACAGCAGAAGGCTTAGGGGATGGATCCAGCTCCTTGCACTGGCCAGGAAGAGATCCAGATCCATTCCCAGCTGTTGTGGGAAGCCAGATCTGTCCTCTGCACCCTCTAAAATTCAGCGCCTGGGACTTTGCCCCACTCTGCCTGGCCTAGTTATGGCCCTGGGCCAGCAGCTGTGGAAGCAGTGACAGTGGCTAGCGGCAGCGTCTCAGACTCATTTTTTTTCCCCAGGCCTGTGTGGAGGGAGTGCATCAGGCAAGACTACAGTGGCCAATAAGATCATTGAAGCCCTGGATGTGCCCTGGGTGGTGCTGCTGTCCATGGACTGCTTCTATAAGGTGAGCCAGTGTGCCCCTGCTGGAAAGTGGAGTCCTGATCTCTGCCCAGGAAGCCGGCCCTGGGATCCCCACCAGTAGGGCAGCTGCTGGGCTGTGTCTTGGAGGGCTGCAAGGGAATCTCTGGCTGACTTGGGCGATCTCACAGATGAAGTGTCCTTCATCATGCTTTGCTGCTTCCCTTCCCCCTTCTGCACCTGTGCCCCATCTCTTTGTTATACTTAGAAAAGGAAAGACTAGCACATTCTTGTTCCGGGGGCACAAGTAATATGCCACGTTTATTGTAAATATAGGTATAGCAAAAAACAGTCTGCACACAGACACCCTCCCTACCCCCGCAAGTTCTGCAAGCTGATGTGATAGAATGATTAGTCCTTTCATGTGTTGCTTGAGCTACTGTCTAGTGGCCAACTAGGGTGGATACAAGGAAGGAGCCAGGCCTCTGTCCAGTGCTCTGAGATGACAGCTGCAGAATGAGACCCAAAGTTTCCATGTTTGTACCCATCTTTTATACTCGTGGGCTTTCATGTAAATCTGTGGGCCTTGCTGTGTCATGCTAAGGTTCCTGTGAGATCATTGGTCACCACTGGTCATTTGCAGACATGACTTTATCCTGCCTTGATTGTATTTTGTTCTTTTCTTTCTTGGATGGATCTTTCTTTTTGTTTTCCTAGGGTTAGTTTGCATTGTTCAGCCACTTGCATGTCATCAGGACAAACCATTGTTAACATACCCTTCATTCACACATCTTGTTCACACATTTAAGTGAAATTACACAGCATACACCTACCAGTAAACCAAGTTTCATCAAGAAAACAAAATGAAGTACATTATGTAAGCTGGTGTTCCAAACTGACAATGTGGAGTCTAGTTGGATGTTTTCCAAAGGGGCAGCCATGTTAGTCTAGTTCAGTAAAACAAACAAGAAGTCCTGTGGCACTTAAAGACTAACAAATGTATTTATTGCAGGAGCTTTTGTGGGAGAAAATCCTGCTTCATCAGACGCTTTGAAGATGAGAGAACTTACTAGCTAGTTGTTAGTCTTTAAGTGCTACAGGACTCATTGTTTAGTTATGATACTAAAGACAAGATACACAACATTAACTAAAACGTACGTTAGAGGTAAATTGAATTCATTATCTCTCTGTGCCCCTACATCTGCACTGCTCTTCTCCTTCCCCTTGGCCTGCCTGTGTGCTGTCCCCTGCACCTCACCTCCCTAGGTGCTGAATAAAGAGCAGCAGGAACTGGCTTCCCGCAATGAATATAATTTTGACCACCCTGATGCCTTCGACTTTGACCTGCTGATCAGTGTGCTGCGCAAGTTGAAGAAGGGCAAGAGCGTCAAGGTGCCGGTGTATGACTTCACCACACACAGCCGCCGCAAGGAGTGGGTATGTGGGGGTGCGGTGCTCCATCTGGGTGTACAGTGTCGGTGCACGCAGCCATCTGGGTAGTGGGTGGTGTCTGTGAGAGGATGAGTGTTGTGGTGAGGCAGGTGTGGTGTGCAGTGGGGGAGTGGATGGAGACAGCACCCTGTATGGTTGCCAGTCTCTGAACGCGGTATGATCTCTCCCTGCAGAAAACCATTTATGGAGCCAATGTTGTAGTGTTTGAGGGGATTTTATCTTTTGCCAACAAGGAGCTGCTGAAGGTATGATTTGTCTGCTGGTGGTGAGCCCTGCTTGGGAACTGGTGGGAGGCATTGGTCTGTCCTCAGAGTACCCCTAGGGACTGGGGAGACTAGCCTGGGGTGCACCTGGGAGGAGGGGAAACAGTCACTGGCCATTCCTGAGAACCATGCTGTTGAGTGGTGTGCTGCAAGTGGGCAGAATCCTCATATGCTGCCCTGAGTCTCATGGGCTGGGCAGGAAGCCTCATGACACATTGGTGCTGAGCCCTCAGCTCCTGGACATGAAGGTGTTTGTGGACACGGACTCTGACATCCGACTGGTGCGGCGGCTGCAGCGTGACATCATGGAGCGTGGGCGTGACATTGTGGGTGTCATCAAGCAGTACAATAAGTTCGTCAAGCCGGCCTTCGAACAGTACATTGAACCCACTGTGCAGGTGGCTGACATCGTGGTGCCCAGAGGTGAGGCTGCGCTGGGGTGTGGAGCTCTCAGCCCTTGGGCAGGGATCTGACATCATGAGGACCAAGGGGGGAGGCAGGGCAGGGATGGGGGTGGGCTCTGTGTTTCTGGCGAAGAGGCTAGGCTCCAGTCAGCAGTGGGTGTCAGGGTGGATGCTGCTGTGGGGAGATAGGAGGGGTAGGTCAGGGTAGGCAGCGCTCTGGGTATCTGAAGGAGTGCCAGGATGGGTGGGGTAGATGAGGTGGAAGGTGAACTCCAGGTTGGCGGAGGTGTGTGTGGGGGGGAGTCTTCAGGTGGGCAGGGGTTTATCTTGTGTTCCTGGTCTCCTGTCATGTGAGGAGAAAAGTGTGTGTGTGGTGGGAGGGGGGCAGGATGGGTGGAGGTGGGGTGTGGAGGCTGGACTCCAGGTAGGCGGGAGCTGTGGTTTATTTTGTGTCCCTCCCTTCTGTCAGGTGGGGAGAACTTTGTGGCTCTGGATCTCATTGTGCAGCATGTGCACAGCCAGCTGGAGAAGGTGAGGAGACCGGGGTCACTGTCCTGGGGGGGGACGTGGGCCCTTCAGGTGCTGAGCTGGGATTAGCCCTGCCCCAGGGCACAGGTGCCACGTCTCCAGTAGGGCAGTGAGCTAGGAAGGCTAAGAGGTAGTTTTCCTAAAGTGGGGCATAGCTGGCCAGCACAGGGCACCACGTTGCTTCTTCCCATTCTCCTTTCAGGCTCCCCACAGAACTGGGAACTGGCCCCTGCTCTTCTGGTCCCACCTTCCTTCAGTGCTCCTTAGTCCTGGCCTGTGGCCCCCAGCTAGCTCATCCCTGGGCTCGCCCCTGTCACAACCCTGCTGGTGCCCCTCAGTGCTCCCAGCAGCCCGCAGGTAGCCCAGCCCTGGGCTCTCCCCGTCACAGCCCTGCTGGTGCCCCTCAGCGCTCCCCGCAGCCCCCAGCTAGCCCGCCTGTCCTGCCACAGACTTGTGCATCCCCTAGAGCCGATGCCTGCTATGGCTGTCCCTGCTTGCAGCACTTGCAGGGACAAGATGCTGGACTGGAGCAGGTTGGCCAGTGGTGAGGGGTGTCTGGGCTGGTGCTGGCTAGCCCTCGGCCAGTTGTGTGCAGTGACTGGATGTTCTGTGTTTCTCTCCCTGCGCCGCCCAATAATGACCTTGTTGCCTCCCGGCGTGGGTTGTCGCCATCGCAGCGTGAAATCACGGTCAGGTACGATGACTGTAGTGGTGGAACCTTCTCCTCTCTTGCCATAGTCTGTTTCCCAGGGCAGTGTCAGTAGGGCGGCTAGCACTGGCCCCACTGAGGGCCTAGGGCTGTTTACTGGCCCTGTGATTGCTGCAGCAGCGTGGGTGATTCCTGTGGCGCATGGTGTGTGCAGAGTTACTGGTGCTGCTCCTGCAACAAGGTCTCTGGAAGCTGCTGCACCCAGCCCCAGGGAGCTGCTCCTTGGTGGCGGCTGAGCCCACAGCTGGGGGGCTTGTCTTGCCACAGGAGCTGCCAATTGCATTCCTCCTGGAGGCAGAGGGAGCAGCTGTGACTTGCTGGCAGCTCGGAGTCAGCCTTGCAAGTGCTCTGGGGTCTGTCTGATGCCATCCTGTGCTCTGTCTCTTCCGCTGTCCTCCTCTTAGGTGGCCGAGTGGCATGTGGGTCGGGTCTGGCCCGTCTCCTTGCCTGCTATGCCCCAGACAGAGTCGTGGGGGGCAGCTGCACTGAGGGAGCACCCTCGGCTCATCCAGAGGGTGCCTGGAAAGTGGCAGTAGCCTTAGGCACTTCCACACCCTCACACAGCTTAACAGCATCGCTGTGGGGCGCGCTCTGCTGAGGTGCTGCTGCTGCTTCTGCTGGGAATGACAGTTTAACACCAAAATGGCACGGGCTCCATGGGCACCCGCTGGGGCTGGGCAGCTCCACCCCTCCCTGTCCCTGCAGGTAGGTAGGGCCGGGACTTCACTGCACTGGGCTGGGCTGCACTGCTTCCCCTCCAGGTGCTTTGGGCAGCTCCCTGCTCACATTGGGGCTGGGCCCAGCTGCTTCTACCCCTCTCTCCTGCAGCAGCTAGGGTCCATGGCAGGAAGCTGCTGCTGCCTGCTGCCCTCTAATGCCCATTTGTTTCTCTTTTGTCCCCCTGTTGTGCCCTCCCTTGTCCCTGTCGGCCCGCGGCGTCTGCACCAGAGGAAGCTGCGCTGGGATATGTGAGGACAGTTTGTCTCTGTTCCTGCCCTGCCACGCTAGCTGCTCCTGTGTGTGTTGCTTGGCTTGGGGGGTGTCTTTGGATCGTGACCTGCATTGTCTGTCTCTTGAGCGCCAAAGCGGAGCAGAATGGCAGCTTGCTGACCCTACCACAGTGCTGTGTGTGTGAGCCGTGGGCTGCTGCTGCCACTTCAGCCAGCTCCAGGCCTCTCCGCAGCCTCTTGGCACTGTCCCAAAGGGCTTCACCCTTCTACCAGGCTGGGGCCTGCCCCAATGTGCACCTGGCTTATGGTGGGCTCCTGTGGTGGGAGCAGGGCCCCGATCACTAGGGGGAAGATGCAGTAGCCCAGAGGGCAGTCCCCGCACCCCCCCATTAGCTGCTAGCCCTGTCCTGCTGAATTTGGGGGGCAGTGAAGCTGAGTGCCCCATGTAGCAAGAGCATCAGACAGGCTGCCCCCCCCATTTCTGCCAGCAAGAGACAGGCTGCCCAGCAGCCATGCAAGTGGCTGTGCCTGGGAGGGGGGCCCCCAGCTTTGGAACTGGCTCTTTGAAGGAGCCCTTTGGTGTGCCAGACCTCAAGGGGTCTGACTTTTCATCCCTGAGTCTGAGTCTCTGGGCTTTCACACTCCTGCCTCACACCATGAGCGCTGGTTAGCACAGTGGTTCCCAGCCATGGCCCACAGCTCCCCTCCTGTTGGCTGCAGAAGGGAGCTGCTGCCTCGGGACCTAGGCAGAGCACATTTCTGCAGGACTAAAACATCAGTGCAGACTCCTTGCAGCAGTCAAGGAGATGGGAGATCAGAGGTTCCTGGTGCAGAGCCTAGCCATACTAAAGTGAACTGGGTTTGCTCGCTTGCTGTCTCAGATCAGGGCTAAATTTGGTTCATTTAACTATGTTTCTCAGTGGGGTCTGAAAAATCCGCTCCCCAGAGCAGCATAGATGAGCTGAGCTACATCTCTGTACAGACAGTGCTAGCTTGACAGAAGATTTCTTCCATCAGCCTAGCTACTGCCTCTCAAAGAGGTGGATCATCAGTGTGGTGCTGCTGTAGTGTTTTGAGCATAGACGAGCCTCTAGGTGACCACATCACTCAGCTCCCAGGGGAGATAGCTTCTTCTGCAAGCAAGCACTTATCGCCCCTTTCACCTCCCAGTTCTTTGTTCTGGACCTAGGATCTCTGCTCAGCTTCCCAGTCAATCCAGGAGTTGCTGGAGCCTGCCTAGTCTCTTGGGGGATTTCAGCTGATTGCTTACTGACTGTTTATTCCACCCATGCAGAGAGGTGACTGCCAGCTGTGTGTGGGTCACAGCTTGTTCCTTCTTCCCTCTATGAGTAACAGAGCCAGGGAAGCTGAGGCACAGGTCGGCTTTGGAACAAGTATTACAATTCCCTTGTCACACCTGGGGGCTGGATTGCAATACTTGTGAGTGCCTCTGGGCTAGTTTCCATCTAGGCTAGTCTTAATCTAGCTAGGTCAAAGCTGGCTTGAGTAATAGGTGTGTACTGGGCCCCCCACATTCCTGTTCCACCCCTGGCTGCTGCAGCTTCACTGCGGTTGTTAATTAGCTCTTTTGAGGTGGGGGAAGCGTCATGGGCACGTGTAAAGCTATGTCCATGCGCCTCCCCCATGTCGCTGGCACCAGGGGAGAAAGGGTTTTGCCCGTTGTTGAGAGGGAGGCTGTGGAGCAGCACATGAGATGGTCTGGCTGTCCCTGGTGGAAGGAGCTGCTATGCAGGCACCAGATGCACACATGCCCAGGGGAGTTCCGTGCAGGGTGGTTAATGTAGCAGAGAGCTGAATCCCTGGTAGGGCCACCTCAACTTCGTTGCATGTGGTACTCATGCACCTGGTGGTTGGCGTGTGCATGTGTGTACAAACTCCAGGCGGAGGGTGCTAGGCCATGCTCAGGTGTGTGTCTGTCTCTCTGCAGAGCGGCCCTGGCTTCTGCCCACCAAGGGCAGCCACTTCCTGAGTCGCTGAGCGTCCTCCAGAGCACGCCGCAGGTGCGTGGCATGCACACCATTATCAGGTACTGAGTATTCCCTCCCTCCCTCCCCCCCCCACACCTGCTTTCCTCCCAAGTGGGGGGCAGCCTTTCTGCCCCAACTCCTTTCTGCTCTCTCCCTTGGGGGGCAGCCTCTCCTCCTACCCCCTCCTGCTCTACCCCTGCATCTCTTTCCCTGTCCCACTGTACTCTCCCCTCCCCGCTCTCTCTCCCAGGGGGCTGGCCTAGTCACTGTACATTACTGCTGTGTGGTTCTGCAGTCACCCTGCCTCAGTTTTCCTTCTTGTCTCTGACTGCCAGGTGTATTTCAGATCAGGGCCGTTCAATCTGGAAGCACAGTTAATGAACTTCTTCAAACAAGAGCTTCCTTTGGCCCTTTTTCCTGTTACTGGAGGGAGTCCAAGCTATCCAGATTCAGGGCTGGGGCCCTGGCTCCCTCTCCACTCACAGGTCACTAAGTGGGGCAGGACTGCTGGTCTGTCACTGAACTACAGGTGTAGTGCTGCACCCCCAGCTTTGGAGGGCCAGACCCACCAGAGGTGTGTCTGTTTCTCCAGGATGAGCTTCCTGAGATTTAATCTCTGGGCCTGCGGCCCCCTGCTTCACCTCATCGGCTCCAGTCAGTGATTCCACCTCAACAGGCTTGTCCCTTTTCAGGGACTAATTCCTCACCACATTTTGCCAGGTGTGCTCAGGCAGTGTTCAGAATAGTCAGGCTTGTTAGTGGACTGGCACGCACACAGGCAAGCCTTAGGTTAGTACAGAAAGATGGCCCAGGTCCCTTCTGGACAGCCCCAGCTCAGTTGTAGTGAATCTACTGATGAAGTTCTGTCTGTCTCTCTCTGACTTGGGTCAGCTCCCAGGTGAGCACCTTAACTTCTTCCAGACACCAGCTCTTATTTCCCCACCTCATGCTTTCCAAACCCTTTGTTCGTGAGCCTATGTTGTTCAGCTTCCCTGCTGAGATGGGGGAGATCTGGCTCCTCTAGGGTGCTCGTTGCCAGTTGCAGTCTTGGATTTTCCCATTGGCACAGGCGGCCTTGGCCACTCTTTTCAATGACCCTGCCTGGCTCAGGCAGCTGGGCACCATTCATAGCTCCAACTCCCAGGCTACCCTGAGAGCTGTGCTAGTCCTCTGGCCCTGGTGTTACACTTACAAAAGGAAAGACTAGCGGGATCTTGTTAAGGGGGATCGGCAATATGAAGGCACGTTTATCGTCAATTTAAGAATAACAAAGAACCAGTCTGTCTCTGTCTCTCTCTCTCTCTCACATGCACAAACACACGCACGTGCCCCCAAAAAGTTCCACAGGCTGGTGCGATAGAATTACTAGTCCTTTCAGGTGGTGCTCCAGCCAGCCTAGTGGCCAGTTAGGCTGGGTACGAGGAGTGAGCCAGGCCTCTGTCGGTTGTGAATCCCATGCTCCGAGATGACAGTTGCAGAACAAGATCCAAAGATTCTATGTTCTTTCCCATCTTTTATTTGCTGGCTCTCATGTAAGTATATGGCAGTGTTTCTCAAACAGTGTACTGTGGAACACCGGTGCTGATGTTTCGTGACCACCCTGACTCCTCACAGTTGAGGAGTTTGGGTGTGTGAGGGGTGTGAAGGAACAATTTAAAATGCTCCAGCCACAACAAAGCTTCCAGGAGTTGGTGGTGGACATTGATGCATGCCTGGAAGCTTTGCTGAGGCTGGGGTATTTTAAATCTCCGGCCACTGTTACCAGCTTTTTTGGGAGCATTT
>ML682080.1:2175244-2210543 GCA_007922195.1 Podocnemis expansa | reverse complement strand
GCTTGCAGGCAACTGGGTCCTGAGGAAAAAAGTTTGACAACCACTGCTTTAAGGTGTTCCCTGGTCCACTAAAGGTTGAGAAACACTGGTCTGTGGGACTTGCCGTGTCATTCTGGCTTCTGTGAGCTCATTGATCACCAGTCACTTGCAGATGTGACTTTCATCTTGTCTTGCTTGTTCTTTTTTCTTTTCTTTCTGGGGTGAACCCTTCTTGATTTTCAGGGATTTATCTGCATTCTTCAGCCAGTGAGGGTGGCACTTGCATTTTGTCAGGACAGGCTGGCATCGGACACTGATCCTGTCACATGTCCTTCATTCACATATGTAAATAGTTACATAGTTGCACCAGGGGTTGCCTTGTGCCAGGCTCTCCTGCCAGTGGCCCCCTCTGCTGAAAAAAAGGGGCAGCCACCTAAATATTTAGCAGCAGACAGAACTTAGGGGTGGGAGAGGCAAGATGTTTCCCAGGTATGCTGCTGAAAGGAGCTGCTTATGGAAGAAAAGTCCCCCACAGCAGCTCCTCTTGGTGGTGTACCTGGGGTTGGTGGTACCCAGGGATGCTGTGGAAAGAAGCCATCCAGAATGACTCGTCTTGATGGTGTGCTTGGGGACCATTGAAAGAAGTTGCCCAGAGTGGCTTCTTTTGGTGGTGGCATGTTGCAGAGAGAAATCGCTCTGTGTGGATTTGTTACATGGCATACCTGGAGTATGGCCTTCTGGAATAACCTTTTCAATGTGCCAAAATCAGGGCAAGCTGCAAAACCAGGGGCCAAACCCCCAAACCACTGACGGGTGGTACCGAAACCAGTCTCCCAGTCAGTAACAAAACATGCTTCTGATTCCCCACTCTGGTCATCGCCAAGCATAACACAATAGAAACAGCCTCCTTTATGCACATCAGTTCCTATTGTCCCGCTTAGCCACTGGATCTCCTAGAGAAATAGGTTTTCCTGACCCCAGAGGGGCAACTGCATCATCCAGAACACTATAGGCTTGGATCTTACCCAAAATACCATGCTGCCAGCCAATCTTTTAGTAATGACAACTAAAGGTTTAATATAGAAAGAGAACAAACAAAATATGAGAGATGCTAAAGAGTCAAAGTGAATCAGATACATACAAATGATTTAGAGTCCATAGAAAGCAAATCCTTGAAGATCCTGTAGTTTGCAGGTTAGTCCTGCTCCTCTGGTGTGCACCCAGCAGGTGGGTGTTTCTCAGTTCTTTGTGCAGTCCCAGGGGAATCGTTCCAGAGGAGGGTGTTGATTGCAGACCGAGTGAAGACTGAAGACAAAATGGTGATGGAGCTATGGCCTTTATCACCTTTTGTTCTCCCACACTCTCAAGAGTCTTTGCCAAATCAAAATGGAGTTGTCACATGGTCGTCTGGGCAACTGGCTGAACATGTTTCTTTCTAGGCCCACTGCAGCTGGGAGTCCCCTTAATCATGGGCCTTTAGGATGACAATAGTTTTGCAGACACCCAGTCTGGGATTGCTTTGGATCGAATAATTTGGAATACAAATAAAAGAAATACATTCCTGATATCTTTTACAGATATAATACCTGCATATAAATCAAATAATCATTTCTAGCAGCTTACAACTTTTCTATTGATACCAGACATGGCATATCACATACAGATTATTGCAAATATGAAGTATTAATATGAAAGATAACCATAAACAGTCTCCTAGACTCAGACAGCATCACACCAAGTTTAAGCAAAAATACCAAATGAAGTTCATTATTCAAGATGGCATTCCAGATTTTCAGTATGGAGTCTCATTGGACGTTGGTTATAGTGTCCATTAAACACAGTTACAGAAGTTATATTAGTGAACGGATACTCAGTACTGTCTGCCGGAGACTTAAAGATAAATTCAATTCATTTTGCCTGTCTGTGCCTATGCTGGCAGACATGTAATTACAGGGGAACTGAAGCATTCAGGATTCAGTAAAATATTACAGAAAATACTCGTTTTGTTATAGGTCTCACTGGTTCCTGGCCTGCAGAGGCTTTTGAAGACCTACTCCTGGGCTTAGAGGTAGTGTCCTTGCTGGGCCTGGTTTGTAGGGCTGGCAGGGTCCATTCCAATCCAGAGTAGCTCCTGACAGGTTAGCAGGGGGATGTCGTCTGACTGGTACCTGGCCCTGTTCCCAGCTGGCTCTGCTCATCCTTCTCAGAACTCTTCCTCCCCTTCTAAGAAGCAGGCCTGACACGCCCAAGGTGCCACTGACTTCCCCCGGCCGGAACAGTACATGGTGGGGGACCTGCATTTGGAAGGCCTCATGCTCTTGAATAGCAACAACAGCTCACTCCAGTCCTTGAAGGACACCAGGGCAACTCTGCAGTCCCTTAAGCGCAAACAGTTTTGAAATCAGACTGCTTAGTATTTCTGACCCTTTCAGTACCAGACCAATAACCCCCCAAGAGAGAGGACCAAACCTCACAAGAAGGGGCCTGTATAAATTCACAAGGGAGAGCAAGATTAGGATGACTAGACAGCAAGTGTGAAAAAATCATGATGGAAGTGGGGGTGATAGACATGTGAAAAGCTCCACATAGCCAGACTGTCCCTATAAATGGGGACATCTGGTTGCCTTAGTGCAGAATCATGAAGGCTGTGGAACTGGTGTGTATCCCACTGCATAGACATCCCAGCTGCCTACCTGCAGACTTGGAAAGCTTAGTAGTGTTTTCCCTGAGCAAGCACTTTCATGAAGACTGAGAGTGGGAACTCTGCAGTCTGGTCTTTCAGAATATCTGTGGTTCTGGAGCTTCCAGCGCTAGCTCTCTTTGCAGTATTGTTCAATGCTAAATGCTGATGCTCCTCTTTGAGGAGGTGTGGTTGCAAGGTGATGAGGGATGCCTCCCTCGTCCCTGTGCCCCACATGCTATCCTGCAGGGCCTGAACCACTGAAATGAGCATGCAGCAGTTAGCCCTGTAGTTTCCTGGGTCGTCTTTGCATCTTACTGCAAATGCCATTTTGCTTTCCTGTCAGCTCTTGACAGGAGACTTGGGCACCATAAGGCACCCAAACTTTCCCTGCTGGACCTGGACCGCGACCTCAAGGCCTGGCTTGATAGTTCTCAGGCATATAACTGTTCAGTACATCTATCTGGGCAAAAAGTGGAAGCCATTCCATGCTTGGGGTTCCCTCTACGTATATCAGCTTCTCAATCTCATGGACGTGCTCAATTACCTGCTGAATTTAACCCTGCACAGGCTATCCCAGAACTGAGCTAGAATTCAGCTGGTGTTAACTACAGCCTTTCCTCACGTGTGGGAGGGTTGTCTGGCTTTACCCACCGTTAAAGGCTTCTTTAACCTGCTGCTTCACATCAAAGCCTACCTCCACCTTGGGCCTTAGTTCTCAGTGCTCTGCAGAGCCCTGGGTCACTCCCACGTCCTTCAAGACTTAGTTCCTTGTAGCCATAACTTTGGATAGAAGGGTAGGAAAACTAGGAGCCCTCTTGGCTGCACCACCATATGACCTGCTGCTTAATGTCTCCTTGGAATTCCAGGTCAGTCAGGACATTCAGCTACCAACACTTCACCCCACATCTCATTGCTTGAGGGAGGAATCTCCACACCCTTGATGTGAGAAGGGCCCTAGCCTTCTTTCTTGATAAAATTAGAGCTTTCAGGGTTTCTTCCACACTCTTCATATCTGCAGAGGAAGGGGTCTGACAGCTGATTTTTAGAAAGACTTTATAAATGGGTTTCCAGATGCATTGCAACTTGTGAAGCTGCTTGGGAGGCATCTCCCTCCTCAGGTGACTGGCTGCCCATCACCCAGGACTCAGGTCACATTGATAGTACTTCTTAAAGACATGCTCATTGTCAACATTTGCAGAGCCCCAACCAGATCCCCTATTCACATGTGCTTCAGATACCGTGCTCTCTTGTTTGTTCTCAGGACAGATATGACCTGCAATGATGCTGTTCTCAGATGTGTGCTGTATCCGCATCTCAGCACTCCTTCCACACCAAGAGAATGTGTGGTAGTCTCTACAGTACAGCCCCATAGGGACATATACTTGAATAATTGTACAGTAACGAGAGTTCTTTGACATGTTTTGTCACTCTGGATGCTCCACCTCCCACCCTTCTTTCACTCTGTTGTGGAGTCTCTTTGGGCTTTGTAATGGAGAAGGAAATGGTGACAGAGGGTCCATCCTTCCCAATATACTCTTGCACTGGAACACAAGGATATCTGGGGTGCAGGCACATACCTGTGGACACTACTGACTAAAATCTTCAAACCAAGCTGCATGGGCACATGTGTGTCCTATGACGCAGCACCCATAGTGATGCATGTGTCTGAGAACCCCAGTTCTGAACAGGTAAGTAATTCTCAAGAGAGTCACACCTATCCAGTAGCTCCCAGAATGGAGGGTCTTGGGATGTGCCCATAGCTGGCTATGACTTGCGTTACATGACTGTTCTGAGCTGGAGACTGAGCTAGGCCCAAGCCAGACTGGTACGCCTGTGCACTACCATCCCAGAGATCTGGGTTTCCATTTATGTGCCTTTGACTTGGCCCCTAGATCTTGTGACCATTTGGAGAGAGCTGTCCTGGCCCTCCCATTTTGCTAACCCTTGCTTTGCTCATGAACTAACAGATTCCAAGACAAGAAAGGCCCACTGAAATATTCTCCTTTGACCTCCTGTGTAACATAGGCCATTGAATTTCCCTCCATTAATTCCTGTTTTAATCGGAGTAGGCCTTTTTCTAAAACTTCCAATCTTGCTTTAAAATGGTGAGTAATGGAGAAGTCACCACAAACTCCTTGGTAAATTATTCCAATAGTTATTTACTCTATTTCAGAAATTATGCCTTATTTCTATTCCAGCTTTTTCCAGCTTCAGCTTTCAGTTACTGGATCATGTTAGACCTTTCTCTGCTAGATTGAAGAGCCCATTGTCAAATAATTTGTTCCCAATGGTAGCTATTTACAGACTGGAATCAAGTCAGCCTTTATCCTTCTCTTTGCTAAACTAAAGAGGTTGAGCTTCTGGAGTGTCTTGCCGTAAAACATTTTTTCTAAACTTTTAATCCTTATTCATCTTTTCTGATCCCTCTCTAATTTTTCAATGTCCTTGAATTCTGGACACATGAAGTAGACACAGGTTTCTAGCTGCAGTTACACCCGTGCCAAATACAGTGGGAAAATAACCTCTTGGCTTCTGCTTGAGATTCCCCATTTATGCGTATGTGGATTGTATTAGCCCTTTTGGCCCCAGCACCACACTGGGAGCTGACATCCAGCTGATTGTCCACCCTCCCCCAGAGTCACTATTTCCAGGATAGAGTGCCCTAGCCTGTGAAGAGGGTGTTCACTCTTTGTTGCTTTGCATTTAGCCATAGTAAAAGACACAATTGTTTGCTTGTGCCCAGATTAACAAGCCATCTGCCTCTCTGGCTCTAACCTTGTTTCTTCATTATTTATCACTGCCCCCATTTCTTTCAGGTGGCCCAAGAACCAATTCCGATGGGATTTCATTAGAACTCCATTTGATGATGAGTTCCTGTTTAAAGTTACATAGAGAGACCTATCAATTAGCCAGTTCTGTCCATTTAATGTGTGCCATTTTGAATTTGTATAATTTTAGTTCCTTAAAGTGTCGTGGTACCTAGTTAAATGGCTTACAGAAGTCTAATATATCACATAACCACTATATTATCTTTATCAACTAAACTTGTGTACCTCCTCAGAATGACTGCTCTATTTCACATAAATCCATGTTGCCTGATATTAATTATATTACTCACTTGTTAATTCTTTATTAATTGAGGACCATGTGAGCTATTTGATTATTTTGTCCAGAGGGTGGTTATGGCCAGACCCCCTCTATGCCCTGGGAGCCCCATGTGGGCAAGGTGAGAGGGCCCTCATGCTGGAGGTGCATGGATCCACCCTGGTGGCCATCTGGGAGAACCTTGCTTACTATGGGGAGCGACAAAATGTTCTCTATATGCTTGCCTGCTCTCTCTCTCCCCCCATCCCCTGTCCTTGGACTTGTTTGTGCTGCCCTCTCTCCACTACTTGGGCTGTGGCTGGAGTTGGGGTGCCTTTGCTCTCAGGATTGTGGTGTGGGGGAGCAGGGGCTCCAGAGCCTGGACTCTTTTGTCATCTTTTTGTCATTTCTCCAACAGGAACAAAGACACGACCAGGGATGAGTTCATCTTCTACTCCAAGCGCCTCATGAGGCTGCTGATTGAACATGCCCTCTCTTTCCTGCCACTCAAAGTATGTGATCCACCCTTCCTGACTGACAGTCATACTCCAGGTCTTGTCCATTCCCCTGATGTGACTCGCCTGCCTGTCATTCATG
This sequence comes from Podocnemis expansa, assembly GCA_007922195.1. Classification (NCBI taxonomy): domain Eukaryota; kingdom Metazoa; phylum Chordata; order Testudines; family Podocnemididae; genus Podocnemis; species Podocnemis expansa. The sequence continues at coordinate 2,204,200 of ML682080.1, read as the reverse complement.
GCACAGGCCCTGGCCCCTTCCCTGAAGGGCCACCCCCTTCATTTTTCAAGGGGGTAGCCATGTTAATCTAGTTCAGCAAAACAAGCAAGAGTGGATTCCAGGCACAGGCCTTGCCTAGTGGCCCGCCTCCCCTGCCTGCTATTCATAGTACAGGCCCTGCCCCTTCCCTGGTGACCCACCCCTCCTGTCTGCCACTCACCGTACAGGCCCTGCCCTTTTTGTGGATCTGTGTCTTCCAGGTGAAGTTGCTGGGCTGTGCTGTAGGCTGGCTCACGGCCTGCTCCCCTTGTTAATAAACCTCTCTTCTTCTGCAGTCAGTGACAGTGGAGACGCCACAGGGGACTGTGTATGAAGGGAAGAAATTCCACAGGCAGCGGGTGAGGCTGGCTGGGACCTCCCTGGAGATGGTTAGGGCATATCCCCACAGGGTGACCTAGGGCCTTGGGAGAGCTGGGTTCCACTCCTGTGTGAGCCTGGGCCAGTCACTTAGCCTCTGTGTGGTCACTTCCCCCAAGCATGGTTAGCAAGGTGGCCCTGGGAGAAGATGGTGAGGCTCTCAGCTACCTTGCTGATGGGGGCTGGAGAAGAGCGTGCCGCCTTGGGCTCCAGGAGGGAGATGCAAACCTTCCCAGGGTGCTCTGGGGAATGGGAAGGTTGGTTGGGAGGGAACTAGGAGGGGGTCCTTGCTGCAGTATGGGGCCTGGGGTCTTGTGGGAGGTGTTGCACCAGCATGCTAGTGAAGTGGGTAGGCTGTAGCGAGGGACATGGTGTGGTGGCTTCGCTGTGGGGGGCCGGGTGTGGGTCGCTACCATGTCAGGGGTTGACCTGTGCCCAGTCTCATCTGTGCTGCATGTGGTCTCCAGATCACAGGTGTGTCCATCCTGCGGGCAGGGGAGACCATGGAGCAGGCTCTCACAGCTGTCTGCAAAGACATTCGACTGGGCAAGATCCTGATCCAGACTAACCATGACACGGGTGAGCCTGAGGTGAGCACTGCACTGTCTCTTCTCCACCCCCTGCAGCGCCCATCCCCACTGCCCCCATGTCCCTAGAGCCCTTGTTCCTGCAGCATGGTGGGGAGCTGCCCAACTGGCTGGGTCCAGGGTATCACGCTAGGTTCCTGCCATGAGCCACCTTGCTCTCTCCACAGCTTCACTATCTGCGGCTTCCCAAGGAGATCAGCGAAGACTATGTCATCCTGATGGACAGCACTGTGTCCACAGGGGCAGCAGCTATGATGGCTGTGCGTGTCCTGCTGGTGAGTCTCCTCCACTCTTCCCATCCTCTGGGAGTCGGGGTGAGTTGCCTGGGGAGCATGGGCTTGGTGGGTAGGGGTTCACAGCGTGGAAGCAGGGAGTCTGCTGCTCTGAGAGCATGGGGCAATGCGCTATGGGTCCAGGCTGCTCACTACTGTATGCTGCAGGATCATGATGTCCCCGAAGAGAAGATCTTCCTGCTATCACTGCTGATGGCAGAGATGGGGGTTCACTCTGTGGCCTACGCCTTCCCCCATGTTCGCATCATCACCACAGCGGTGGACAAGAAGGTCAACGAAGAATTTCACATCATTCCTGGCATCGGTAAGGGGGTAACGGGACATGTCTTGGTCTGAGCACCAATGCGTTGCTGCAGGAGCGCTGCTCATCCGTTGCCTCAGACCAGCCCATGTGCAGCTCTCCTCCTAGGTTCTGTGCCCTGGGGGATTGCGATGAGGCAGTGGTTTAATTCCCCTGGGGCTGGCTCTTGACAAGGGGTGGGCACTATGAGGGGGTGTGGTGGTGTGGGCAGTGGTCATTGGTCACCGGTCACCTTACCATCATCTTTTTGCATCTAGGTAACTTTGGAGACAGGTACTTTGGTACCGACGCCCCCTCGGCCTGGCGGGAGAATGAAAGCACGGACTACTGAGCTGGCCTCCCCACCTTGCGTGCTGTCCCCCCGCCTGCCTGCCTTGTCCCTCCCTGCTGCTTCCCCCTACTTCACAGGATGGCCCTTGCCTGCCATCCTCCCCTCCTTGCTGGCCTCACAGGGCCTTGTGCAACTGAATGGGAGGCCACTTTCCTCTGGACCCTGCACCATCAGGCAGGTGGGCATTGGGGAAAATTGCCTAGCAGCACCCTTCACTGTGTGAACAGGGCGAAGACTCCAGGGCCTGCTGTGTGCGCATGTGGGGCAGACGCTGGGGGACTGGGGTGTGTTGGAGGAGAGCCAGGGCACTCCCCTGGTGCCCTCCCCCAGGGGCATGTGCATGTGGGAGGCTGGAGAGAAGAGACTTTCCCTGTGGTCCTGGAGGGAGGAGGCGAGGCACGTGCCGAGTTCAGGGTGGATTTTGTACATGGAATCTGTTTGTTGCACCTCCGACGGCTGGCTGGGGGGGCCATCCATCTACTTGAAAAATTGTCAGGGATGAAGAAAGGATTAAATGGACCTGCACCTGCAGCTCTTCTCCAGTGCTCTGCTTGCCCTGAGTGGGGGGCATTTGGCCCGGAGCAGTCTGGTGCTGGCAGGGGCTTGTGCCCTGCCGGCGGGCGTCAGGCCCAGTGCCCAGGCTCCTCGGCTTAGCAGCTCCCTCGTCCGCGCGTCGCTGGCCACAGCTGGGGCCGGGCAGCGGGTCATGCCTTGGCCCCCGAGCGCGGCGGGGAGCGGGCGGGAGGCCGCCCTGGGCTCCGCCCCGTCGTTCGGCTCCGCCCACGTGCCGCGCCCGGGGATCTGCGCCTGCGCGCGGGCTGGGCCTGGCTCAACTGCGCATGACCGGCGGGTCAGGGGTCGTGCGCATGCGCCCGCCGGCGGAGTGCGGGGAGCCGGAGAGCGGGGGTCGCCGGTGAGGGGGGCGGGTCTGGGCCGCGCGTCGCCGGGTCCCGCCCCGGCCCGTCTCCAAAGCGGGCCGGGCTCCGGGCTCCGGGCGCGGCTGGTGCGGGGCCTGCCCCGCCCCGCCGGCTCCCGCTTCCTCATTCCTCCTGCCGGGCGAGCCGCGTTTCCGGCGGCCGGAGCTGCGGGGGCCGAGGCGTCTCCTCTGGTCTCGGAGCGCGGGGCCGGCGGCCGGGGGGCCCGGGGTGTTTGGGGCGCTCGGGTCTCGGCCGGGCGGCGGGTGTCTGCTCGGGGCCGGGGCCGGGGCCGGGGGCGCCTCGCAGCAGCTGGCACTGGCGGGGCTGTATGAGGCCTGGTGCCTGGGGGCTTGGACCCCATCTGCCCTTATTCCCCCCGGGCAGCCCAGCGCGCGCGGCCACCTGCCGGGATCCCTGGCCTGAGGCAGGCGGGGGTCGGGCTGTTTGCTCTGTGGGTCTGGCCCGCTGGATCCCTTCCGCCCCTCAGAGTGGCGGCTGCAGCTTGCAAGGTCTGGGCATCACCTTGGATGCTGCTCTGGGGGCCACGGCAACTTACCGTGGGGGCTGCTGACTTAACCCTACCTCCTTTTCCCTTCAATACAGAGCAACATGGCAGAGCCCGGCCGACCACAGCGGAAAATGTCCCGGGCCGGAGAAAGCTTGTACAAGGTCCTGGGCCTGCAAAAAGGGGCGTCTTCAGATGAGATCAAGAGGGCCTACAGGTAGGGAGCCCACTGAGAGCGGTTAGCTAACCGGTGTGAAAAGTCAGGGTTGGGGTGATGGATGTCTGTGTCAGAAAAAGCTCTGAATATAAGGACTGTCTGTGTAAAATTGGGACTTCTGGTTGCACTAAGCCAGTCTGTGGGCCAGTGACCCCAGTCTCTCCACGGGCTCCATGTGGCTGCATTTCTCCTTCTGGAGTTCTGGGAGAGCCCTCTGCCCCAGAGTGATGGGAAGCCTACCACCCCTACGGCCACCTGACCCTGCTGCCTGCCTGCACTCGCTGTGTCTGGAGACGAATCCAAAGCCTGGGGGTGCAACAGCATCATACCCCGTGGTCCAGGGTCTTCCAGTCCCATTGAAAAGGCAAGGAGGACTCTCTGTGTGCGCCCTCACCCCTTGAGATCCAGGAGATGAGGTTGTGTGCCTGCTTGGGACATTTCCTCAGCCTTTCTGTTACCCTGCACTGCACAGGAAACTGGCCCTCAAGTACCACCCGGACAAGAACCCGGAGAATCCTGAGGCTGTGGAGAAGTTCAAGGAGATCAATAATGCTAACGCGACACTGACCGATGAGAACAAGCGGCGGATCTACGATGAGTATGGCACCATGGGGCTTTATGTGGCTGAGCAGTTCGGTGAGGAGACTGTCAAGTACTACTTCCTCATGTCCAAATGGTGGTTCAAGGTAGGTAACTGCTTTCTCATGGCTGCCTGGCACAGCCGCCTCCAGCCTGTCCTCTGTGTTGCTAGGGCCCCACTGAGCTTTCTGCCCGGGAACCTCCTCCCACCAGGGTGCTGAGGCTTTCAGGTAGGGGAGAACTCCTGGGCTCTGAGCTGCTGCAGCTGGGCCAAGTGCAGTGCCTGGGCCCTGGGTCATACAGTGTGGCACTGGGATGACTTCACGCTCAGTCTGGACATCAGCATAAATGGGGGTAGGATCTGAGGCTGCAATAGGGAAGGAACAAGTTAACTAGATTTGGTCTCTGCTGTAAGCCAGGTTGCTCCTGTTAGGAGCCCAGTTGCTCCCTGTGGTTCCTGCTGCCTGTGAGGAACACAGCAGCTGACTGGACTCCAGGCATGGACCTCCTTGCTGGAGGTGAGAGGCCCTGGCCATCTTCCATCTTGTTTCTGATTCAGAGTGAGAAGACCAAGCCTGAGGAGCTGCTGGGGTGCCAACAGGGAGATGAGTGGAACTGAGAGCCAGGGATCTCTCAGTTCCCTATCCTGTCCCACTTCAATTGGTGGAAGCACTCGTGCTGAAGATGCACGCTACCAACTGAAGAAGGGTAGTGTGACTGTAAATGAACCTGACGTACGTCAACTAAATTTGTAGTGTAGGTGTGCCCATACATAGACAAGTTAGCTGCCTTGGAGTAGGCGGGGCCTGATGAAATACATCCTAGAATTCTTAAGCAGCTGGCTGAAAAAATCTCTGGGCCATTAAAGATTATCTCTGCGAACTCATGGAGGCCAGGAAAATGCAAATATAGCACCTATCTCTAAAAAGGGGAATAAGGATAACTTAAAGCTGCAGACGAGCCAGCCTGACTTTAGTAGCCAGAAAGATAAGCACGTGAGAACAGGCATGCTGGCTCAGATGAAAGGTCCATCTAGCCCCGTGTCCTGTCTTTTGTCAGTGGCGAATGCCATGTGCTTCGGAGATATGAAAAAATGGGCAATTGCCAAGTGATCCATCCCCTGGTGGACTGGTCAGTTCATAACTCGTAGCTCTGAGGTTCTACTTTACATTTAAACTGAGCCTCTATTAAAATGTCTGTAAAAAGTGTCCATGCAGCTTGCACTGATTTCACTTAAGGCAATGAGCCTTTTCATTTCTGTTGAACTGGACAAGAAAGAGGAAGTGTTACCCTTTGTGAAGTTACATGCTACAGCAGTGGGCTGCTTTGGTGTCACTCCTCCCCCCAGATGTTGTATAGCATTATGTTATGGTCGCTATTACCAAGCGGTTCACCTCTTGGACCAGATTGTCCGTGCCACTTAGAACTAAATCTCCTCTTGTGAGTTCCAGGACTACCTGCTCCAGTGTGTAATGGAACAATCAATCAAATGATCGGTTTGTGAGTAGATGAAAAATAGGAAGTGACAGTCGATATGGATTTGTCAGGGTGTGGGGGGGAGGTCTGATACATCGCGACTTCCAAAGTGGCACTAGACTCCTTGTTTGTTTTGTCTCAGCTTTAGTAAGATGCGTGATACCTTGTAAACTAACTAGCTCAGTCAAACAAACAAGGAATCCTGTGGCACCTGTAAAGACTAACACATTTATTATTATTAATCACACAATACATGTGATAAGTCTTTAGAAGTACCACAGGACTCCTTGTTTGCCCTGCTGATCTCGAGTGATGTGGCTGCCCCCCTGGAACTTCTTACCCAAGGAAGCTGGACTTAGATATTACTACTGTGGTGTAGAGCCACAGCTGATTGGAAAACCACACTCGGTGGTTAGGAATAGCTGAAAGGACAGATCAAGTGGGTTTCTGCAGATATCTTACCTGGGCCCGTTTTGTTCAATATCTTAAGTGACTGGGGCAATAGCATAGAGAATCCAGTTACAGTGTTTGTGGATGATACCAAGATGGGAGGAGTTTCCAGTGTTTTGGGGGACAGGATTTAAATTCTAAATGAGCTTGACAGGATTTAAATTCTAAATGAGCTTAAGAGAAGCAATGGTCTAAAATAAACAGAATAAAATTCAATTAGGACCAACATAAAATACTCCACTGAGGAAGGAACAATCAGTTGCACAAATACAAAATGGGAAATGACTTCTTAAGAAAGGGGTCAAAGAAATCTAAATGTCATGCTGGGTTGTATCAACAGGAGCATTACAGGCAAGAGAAAGTAATTCTTCTGCTCTACTCTGTGCTGCTAAGCCCCCTCCTGGAGTGCAGCGTCCAGGTCTCAGCACCACCCTTCAGGAAAGATGTGAACAAACTGGAGAAAGTGCAAAGGGAAGAAGCAAAAATGATTAAAGGTCTAGAAAGTACGACCTTTGAGGGAATATTGGAAAATCAGAGTTATTTAGTCTGGAGAAGAGAAGACTGAGAGAGAACATAGGTTTTCAGGTACAAAAAAACCCCGAGAGTCCTTTGGCACCTTAAAGACTAATAGATTTCTTCAGGCATAAGTTTTCGTGGGCTCCAACCCACTTTGTGCCCAAAGAAATCTGTTAGTCTTTAAGGTGCCATGGGACTCTTGCTTTTGCTATATGCAGACTAACACAGCTACTCCTCTGGAAACTTTCAAGTACAAAGAAGGTTGTTATAAAGAGATCGGTGGTAAATTGTTTTCCTTAATCACTTGAAGAAGCAATGGTCTTAAATTGCAGCAACAGCAGTTTAGGTTGGACATTAGGAAAAACTTCCTAGCTGTCAGGGGATTTAAGTCCTAGAATAAATTGCCTTGGGAGGTTGTGGGATCTCAATCACTGGAAGTTCTTAAGAGCAGGTTAGACACACACCCGCTGGGGATGGTCTAGTGACAGTACTTCATCCTGCCTCGGTACAGGGGTGGAGACTAGATGGCCTCGCGAGGTCTCTTTTATGCCCCTGCATTTCTCTGATCTGAAGGGACTCTCTCATGCAGGTCTTGGCCGGGTGCTGTGGCATCTTCACGTGCTGCTGCTGCTGTTGCTGCTGCTGCTTCTGCTGTGGGAAGTGCCGTCCGCCAGAGGATGAGGACTCCTACAAGTATGTCAACCCTGAGGACCTGGAGGCACAGGTCCAAGCTGATGCTGAAGGTGAGGAGGGGACGTTGCCTTGCACTGTGTTCCATGGGGAACTGAGCCAGCTCAGACCCTGGCCTGCCCTAGTCTGAGCATTGCTTGCAGTGGGGAAAGGCTGCATGCAGCAGTTGGCGTGCTGGCAGACTCGCAGGGGAAACCTGGGTTTGAGCCAGAGAAGGCGACCACAGGGTGGTGGAGCTGAGCTGGCAAAGGGTGGTGTCGGTGATGGGACAGGAGAGGGGGAGGCACTAGGAGGCAACGTGGGAGCAAGGGTCCAGGAGCTAGTGGAGGGGCAGTACTGGGCACTGGCCAGGGTCTCAGCTCTGCCGTGATTTGCTGCACACCTGTCTCACCTGTGCCGTGCCCCTGCTGCTCATGGCTGCCCAGTGTGGTGTAGGGAGCTGTGCTGCCTGGCTGCAGTGGGGCGTACCATCTGTTGCTCCTGTCACCTGGGTGGGACCTCACTGACATCCTGAGGGTCCCTCCTGGATGGGGTCGGCAGTGTTTGAGCGGCCTGTGCCAGTGTCTGCAGAAAGGGCTGGGGCAGGGCATTGCAGGCAGCTCTGCTGGATTGTTGATCAGGGGAGTAAGGGCATGGCCTTGAGGCTGCTGGCACCTGAGCTGCAAGGCACAGCAGGCGAAGGCTGGCATCCAGATGTGGGGAGAACTAAGCAACCCGAGACCTGCACTGCCAGGCCAGGGCTAGTCCTGCCCTTGCTCATGCATTTGCATTCTGGTTGGAGCAGAGTCCTCCCTACTCTTGGCTGGGGCATGATCTCAGCTGAGCTGGCATCTGGGAAACCCAGTGAGGGTGCTTTGAGTGGCCAGTGGGGGGAGCCCAGCGCCAGGCAGTTGTCCCCCCTGCCTCTCCCAAGGCAGGTGCTGGGCAGGCATGGAGGGGGCAGTGGCTGGCAGAGCACAGCTGCTCAGCCTGCAGGCCCTAGCTGAGAAGGCTTGCTTGTGGCTTTGGCCTGACACCCCTGCCCCTGTAGTGCCTGATGTGGTGGCCCTTTGTCACTGACACATGAGATTTGTGCTGTCTCCTGGCTGTTAGCAGCCCTTGGGTGGAACCTCAAGAGAACCAGGCACCCCCCGGTTCCGCTGTCCCTTCTGGGTCACCCGCATGCCCTCAACATCTCCAGGACTGAGCTCTCCTGCCTGCCTAGCAGAATCAGACGCCTGGGGGAGGCTCACCCGATGTACGGGGACCTTGCACCTGCTAGTGGCTGTGGCAACAGCAGGCAGCCACTCTGACCAGTGGGGCGAGCCCTTGGGGCAGCCCCGAGAAGCAAAGGGAAAGAGACGGTCCAGCCAGCTGTCAGTCAGCCAAGCTGCTGTGGACTCTCTCTGCTCCCTCCTCTTCCTTGTATCTTGGTCTGCCGCTGCCAGGTAGCTCCAGCTCCCAGCCCAGCCTTGGGACACATCTGGCCCATGGTCCTCCTGCAGCATCTCTGTCCCTGCCTGCTGGAGCTTCCCATTTGTGTCTCTACTTGGGTCCTGGGGGCTCCTCTGGTTGTCTGCCTGGCTTCTCCATTGAGCCAGGATGGCGTCAGTTCAGCCTTAGTGCTCCAGATGGTCCTGTAACACCCCTCCTGCTCTGCCCAGAAGGATTTAATCCCATTGCACCCCCCTCAGCTGGTCGGTCAGTCAGTCTCCACCAGGCTTGGCATCTGTAAGAGCGATGCAGAGTTCCTTTGTTGTCAGGGCCAGCAAGCATAACAACGGCCTGTGGAAGGGCCAGGAGAGCCCTTGTGAGAGGAAGGGGGGCTGGGGTAGGGGAAGGTGGCCCACACTACTCCTAGCACCCTTTGGCCAGGCCTCTGAGTTCAGTAGGAAGCTCATGGAGAGGGCACTGCCCTTCCTTGAGGCCTGCGCTCACTGGTGCTGCATGGGTAAAGCTGAGATGGGGGGGAAGGGTAGTCATGGCTGTGAGTGAGACCTCAGATGGGATGGTTGCACCAGCCCTTTTGGGCCTGGGTGTCAGTGAAATACATAGAGCCTAGTGAGCAAGGGTGGGGCAAGGATGGTGTTTTGGTGGGTCACTAGGTTCCTCCAGGGTTCAGATTTTGAGGTGGCTTTGTGGGAAGAGGGGGCTGCACTGCTGGGGTAATGGCTGCATTTGTATTTCACTGGCTGAGCAGCGTCAGCCCTGCTTGCCATATCCCCACCAACCCCTTCACTCCCATTGCCCTGCCACTCCAGCCTGGGCTCCACTAGCCTCTGGGCTCCCTCGGGTTTGCCGTTAGGGCCCAGACAAGATGGGTAGTGCCCTAAGTTCCCATTCTCTCTGCCTGCTGGAGGCTGTGCCAAGGGCCAGGCCTCCCTTGATGCTGCACTGGGGGATCCCAGGGCGGCAGTGGGTCATGCCCTGATGTACCCTGCCCCTCACTGAGCCTGTTGCCCTTCAGAGACCCAGACACCAATCGTGGTGCAGCCTCTGCCTGCAGCAGCTGGAGAAGAGCCCTCACCGGATGGCAGCACCAGGACGGATGCCTGAGGCCAGCCTCGTCTTGCCGATACCCCTGTTCCCTTCGCAAGGACTCTGGGTGGGGTAGCTCACTGGAATTGCCACTGCCTAGAGTTCTGTCCTCCCTGCTGAGGGCAGCCAGGCAACCTGTCTGTGGTTTGAATCTCAGGTAGACTGTCTAGGACTTGTGGGAGGCTATTTCGGCCTCTGCCTGGGCACTACAAGGACTCACCCCTGTGGCCTGCGCCTGGCTGGTGGCTCAGTGAGAAGCTGCAGCTTTCCAGAGCTCCTCCCGCCTGCTGACTGGCCACATTCCCTGTCTGCTGTTGCAATCTCGTGGGCAAAGGGGCAGAAAGAAGCAATTTTTGAATCTGGAAATCACTCAGCACACCTACTGCAGCAGGCTGTGTTGCCATGCTGCACACCCATCTCTTCTGCGGCCAGTCACTCCAGCAGCACCAGCATCCTCCCACTGGGTCCCCCACTGCACCCCACCAAAGTTTACAGCTGCACAGACGCCAACCTCACTGAAGGCCGCGCTGGGAGCTCCATTCTGGGCCTGGCTCCTTGCAGCCTGCGTGAGAGGCACAAGTGTCTGCTTCAGCCACGTGGCCTAGAGCCAAATGAGACCAGCACCACTGTAACCCGTCCCTGCAGGTGAGGGAGCTGTGGGCTGAGCCTGCCAGGCATCCTGCTGCTTTCAAGGGCTGCCCCTTCCTGTGCATCAGGTGCCAAACACAGCTTGCCTGGGCAGGCTAGTCCGCCCCTGGCAGGCCATGCACTTACTGCTTGTGCTGAGGCTTGGGGCCCATTCCCTCAGTGCATCTGTCCTGGCCTGTGGCACAGGTGAAGCCCCACTCACTGAGTCTGAGACTCGTCGCTGGCCTGCCCCGTGGCCGGTCTCTGGGGCCTAGGCTGTTCTGTCAGTGCAATAAAGGAGCCTATTGTATGGGTATCACGGCACCATTAAAGGCTCCAGCGGGGCATGTCTCTCACCCTGGTCTTTCTCTGTCAGCATAGCTCTGGGCGGAGGGCTAGTGCATGGCAGGCCAGGACCCTGCCCAGCCTTACCCCAGGTTGAGCTGCTGAGGTCTTCCCTGGGAGCCAACTGGAGCAGTGGAGCCACTGCAGAGCCATTAGCCTCTGGCAGCTGCACTCTGTGTTGTGGGGAAATGTGTCTCACTGGGGCCGGGCAGCTTGGCTGGGCTATGGAGGAAATTGTGGACAAATTGGTGAGAATCCAGAGGAGGACAACAAAAATGATTTGGGGGCTGAAAGCGCATGACTTACGAGGAGAGGCTGAGGAACTGGGGTTCTTTAGTCTGCAGAAGAGATGTGGTGGGGGGATTTGATAGCAGCTATCGACTACCTGTGGGGGAGTGGGTGGCGCTGGTGGTCCTCGGGAGAATGGAGCTGGGCTGTTTTCAGTGGTGGCAGGTGCCAGAATGAGGAGCAATGGTTTCAAGTTGTGGTAGGGCAGGTCTAGGTTGGCTATTAGGAAAAACTTTTAGTAGGAGGGTTGTGAAGCATTATAATGGGTTCCCTAGGGAAGTGGGGGAATCTCCATCCTTAAGAGCTTTTTAGGCCCAGCTTGACAAAGCCCTGGCTGGGAGGATTTAGTGGGGGCTGGTGTTGCTGTGAGCAGGGGGTTGCGTTAGATGACCTCCTGACTCTAATCCAGTGGTTCCCAACCAGTGTGCCGGGGCAACACCCAAAGTATGCTGCAGAGCTGGAGTTAAAAGTTCCTTCCCAGGTCACCCCAGCCATGTGGGCTGTGCAGGGCTAGGAAAAGGCAGGGGTTAAAGTAAGGGGGAAGGCACTGGAACACAGTTCTGGGGCTCCCTATTTTTAGGCAGGAAGCCTTCTGGCCCCCCTAAAACTAGAGGAAGGCACTGGAACACAAAGTTCCAGGGGTCCCCCTAAAAATAGCAGGAGCAGCCTGAACACAGTGTTCTGGTGGCTCCACCTTAGGCCCAGCCAGCAGAGAGGGGCGGGAGGGGTGTGAATCGGCCCCTGCAGGATGGAGCAGCTCCCAGCGGTTCAGCCAGCCTGCAAACAGCAGAGGCAAGGGCTTTGGGGAGGAAAGCTGGTGTGTCTGCGAAGCGGAAGTGGGTGGGAGTGGATCTGTAGCAGAGGACATGTAGCAGGGGTTGTGGGGTGGCCGTGGGGGGGGGTGTAGCTGGGGGCTGGAGGCCTAATTCTGGCCCCTGCAGTGATGGGAGGGTCCATCACAGGCAACAGAGGGCTGGGGGAGGGGGTCCAGGACCCACTTGGGGCGGGAGGGAGTAGCAATGGGGTGAGGATTTGCCCTGGGTGGCAGGGAGGCACTGTGGAGAAGGGGGAAGTGGGTGCTGTGCCATGCTCCCCTGCCCTGCCTTCCCACTCTGCCCCCCGTAAAGCCGCTCTTGTTCTCCCTTCTTCTCTCACTGTCCTTGTGCTGTTCCTCACATGGCTGCCCTTGTCCTCTTTTGCCACCCCTGCCTTGCTCTGCTCTCCACACTCCTGCCACTGCACATGACTCCTGACCTCCCCCATTTTGCCACCCCTGCTCTGCTACCTCTACTACCCTACACAGCAGCATTTCCAAAACGCTGTGCCATGGTTCATGAATATTCATAAGTATTTTAAGTTAATTTGAATATTTGTGGATTTTTTTTACTGGTGGTGTGCCTCGAAAAATTTGAAGGTATCAAGGTGTGCCATGGCAGAGAAAAGGTTGGGAACCACTCCTCTAATCTATGATTCTGTGAAGGATTGAGGCTAATTGCTGCAGAGGCATTAGGTAGTGAAAGACCCCTGCAGCAAGTTGACATGTCTGACCTCTAACTCATCTGTGGAACTCCCTGCCCTTGTGTGCTGTACGTGGGCTGTAGAGAGGCACTCTGAGCTCCTCAGGCAGGAGGAAGGAAGTTGGGCCGTGGGGCCTTCTGCCAACAGCTGGGGCAGGGCTCTTTGAGCAGTGCCCCTTGTGCCATCTGCAACCTCCCCAAGCTGCTATAGTGCTGCCAGCACTGGCTGTGCTCCTTCATCCATTGTGGTGAGTGGTGTGGGCCATGGAGGAGTGTGAATCCAGCAGACATGCCACCTTTGTTCTGGGAATGCTTCCTGTGCTAACTCTCAGGGTGCTGAAGCTGTGTATGGTGGGTGGTCCTGTCCCCCAGCCATGAGGGACCCTGACACTGAGCTGGTGGGCTGGCCCATGGAGGAAAGGAGGGGCAGACTGCTGGTGTGTCATGGGCTGGCTGTCCTTCAGGTAGCCAGTCATAATGGCAGGAGCCTGGATGGGGTGAAGGCAGAGTCAGGCTGGAAGGATCCCATGGGTCCTGGCTGAGGCTACAGCTCCTGACCTGCTGGCTGCTGCTGGGATGCTGGGCCAAGGACTTGGGAACATCCTCCCTGCTGTAGGGGGAGAGGCTGGGGCTGCACAGGGCAGCAGCTGGCCCACAGTCTCCTTGTGGGCTCTAGGCAGATCCGGGAATGGAGCACAGCTCTGCTTGCCCCAGGGGAGGAGAGTAGGCTCCCTAGGCCACACTTTAGAGGCTGAAGCTTGGCGCAGGTGCTCCCCCCATCTGCCTTTGTGGTCTCCCCCCCCCCATCTAGCTTTCTCCCCTGCGGAGAATTGTCCTGCAGGTGCCAAGGCAGTTCCTGTGAACTGGAGCCACCAGTTCTGCCCTCTATGGGGACTGTTATATGGGGAGGAGGGAGCAGCTGTGGGCCTAGCCTGCAGAGCCACAGAGGGGTTTTGGCTCACCTCTCCCTTGGGCCGTGGTGTAAACAGAGCATGACATGGGTTAGTTGTCTGGGCTGGCTCCCCGCTACTATGGGTAGGGATTGGCTGGGGGGTGTGGGGAGGCACTCACATTCAGCTCTTCTCCAGTGCCCTGGCCCAGCTTCTTGCCATCCTGTCTAGGGGGTCAGAGAGGCCTTGAGGGTGCACAGCAGTGGGGCTGTGCTGCCCTGGGCTGTCCTCCCAGTTTCACATGGTGATAGCAGAGATCGAGATAGGGAGTGATCTTCCTGAGACTTGGGGCTGGGTGGTGATTTAGCTCTTTAAGCAGGATGGCTTTGGGTAGGATCCCCACTCCCACACTTCAAACCACAGGGATAAACTGGTTCTGGAACTGTTACCATCCTGCCACCAGCTCAGCCACCACCCCACACCTGCCATCTCCATGCACAGGCAGGCACCTAGCAAATCCATTATGTCTGTGTGATCCAGGCCTCCTCGGGTAACCTGCATGTGCCAAAATCAGGGCAAGCTGCAAAACCAGGGGCCAATCCCCCAAATCACTGATGGGTGGCACTTAAACCACTTTCCAAGTCAGCAGCAAAACATGGTTCTGATTCTTCACTCTGGTCATCACTAAACATAACAAAATAGAAACAGCCCCCTTACTGCACTGCAGCTCCTATGGTCCTTCCTAGCCACTGGGTCTCTTAAAGAAGTAGGTTCTCTTGACCCCAAAGGGCCAGCCACATCACCCAGAACAATATAGGCTTAGATCTTACCCAAACTACCATGCTGCCATTTAGTAGCTACAACTAAAGTTTTACTATAAAAAGAAAAACAAAATATGAGAGATGTTAAAGGGTCAAAGTGAATCACATACATACAAATTATTTAGACTCCATAGAAAGCAAATCCTTGAAGATCCTGTAGTTTGCAGGTTAGTCCTGCTTCTCTGGTATGTACCCAGCAGCAGCAGCTGGGTGGGTCTCAGTCTTTTGTTCAGTCCCAGAGGAATAGTTCCAGAGGAGGGTATTGGTTGCAGACAGACTGAAGACAAAATGGAGATGGGGCTATGGCCTTTATCACCTTTTGTTTTCCCATGCTCTCAAGAGTCTTTGCCAAATCAAAATGGAGTTGAGTCACATGGTCAGTCTGGGTGACTGGCCAAACAGGTTTTTTTCTAGGCCCACTGCAGCTGGGAGTCCCATTAATCAATGGGCCATTAGGATGACAATAGTTTTGCAGGCACCTAGTTGGATTTCTTTCAGTCAAATAATATGGAGTACAAAGAAATACATTCCTGATATCTTTTACAGATATGATATAAACCATGTAATCATTCCTAGCAGATTACAACTTTTCTGTTGATACCAAACATGGTATATCACAAATGGATTATTGCAAATATGAAATATTAATATGAAAGATAACCATAAACAGTCCCCTAGACCCAGACAGCATCACAGTCAGCACCTAGTACCCTTTCCCCACTAATGACATCACGCTAGGTCCCCTCCAGCAAAGTGGGAATTTCTTGTAATATTTTCACTGATGCTGTGGCTGGCAGAGACTGAGCGGGTTAGGGGGTGCAGCAGTTAAATGCTCCTAAGCAAAGCAGGAGGGGTGTCATGGGACTGTCTGGAGTGTTAAGGCTGGGCTGAAGCTGCTGCAGTTCAGTGGAGAATCCAGCCAGACAAGAGGAGGAGCCCCCAGGACCCAAGTAGGGACACCTAAAGGGGAAGCTCTGGCAGGCAGAGATGGTGCCACTGCAGAGCTGTGCTAGAGGACCATAGGCCAGAGGTCATCTGGGGCTGCCTGGTACCAACAAACGAAGAGAATAGGATGGAGAGGTGGAGTCTGCGGCATCTCAGCTGGCTGATTGCATTGGCTTGGTTGGTTGGGGCATTTGTGTCTATGTAGGCTCCCCTGTGCTGGGAGTTGTCTCACCCTTTGCCTCACTTGTGCCAGGTGAAGGGGTCCCACACTGCACTGGGAAACAAACTATGCTCCGTTTGGGCAGGCTGCCTTGTGTTGCTGCAGAGGAGGTCAGGCTCTCAGGCATTTGGCTCAGTTGGTCTTGCTGGGCACAGCTCATGGGGTAAATAGGTTGCTGGAGGCCAAGGGGTCTGGTCTCATGAGGTGGTGAAGTTGCATGGCTTATCCTGGAGGCAGAAGGAGGTCCCCAAGGGGTCCAACTCACTGAAGGCCTTTCCAAAGAGAGCTCTGAGCAATTCTGTGAAGAGCAGTGCAGGGAGAAGGTTAAGTGGAGGGAAGTTAAATAAGGCGCAGCTGGAGAAGGATGGTTGGAGCAAGGGAGAAGATCCAGATAGATGGAGTTCTGTGAGAATCCCACGGCGACAAAGGCAGCAGTCACAGCAGCAGGGCATCCTTGCCTAATTCCCCATCTCTAGAGCAGCAGTGGTGAGACTTGGAGTTGAATGCAAAGGAGTGAGAGGAACAGCCAAACCAACCACAGCAGTGTGCTGACTGAGATGGACAAACCAAGGAAAGAAGCAAGAGGTCGACCTAGGTCTGGAGAAGCAGGAGAACAAGAGTTCCCATTTCCGGTAAGTGGAGAGAATCCATGGGAAGCTTAGATTCTACAAATTGTTTCCCTTGTGTGAAGGAGGGTGCTATGGGTTCCTACCTCACTACCTTTGGGAAGGCTTGCAATTTGAACCTGGTTCTGCTGTCTCACCTCCTTGATGTCAAAGCAGCAGAGGCTCAGAGCTAGATGGTTGGAGTGGAAGCTTTGAGGAAAGCTTATAGCTCTGAGTTGTGCAAAGACCAGGAGTTTGCTATTAAGCCTGGATCCTGGGGTACAGAGCAGTAGAGGCCCCCCATAAGTAGGACACAGGTAAACTTAAAGTGGGAAGCAACTCTCCAAAGATCTGAGCATCATAAAACATTGAGTGGAAGGGACCTCTGGAGATATCTAGGCCAGCCTCCTTAAAACAGGACCAACTCTGACTAAATCATTGTAGCTGGAGTTTGTAATCTCGGCCTTAAAGCCACTGATGATGGAGAGTCCACCACCTAACTTCTAGCCTAGACTTTCCCCACCGCAACTGGAGACAACTGCTCCTTGTCCTGCCATCTGCCAACACTTAGAACAGCCTAGTCCTGTCCTTATTGGGCCCTGTGACAGGCTGCTCCCTGAGTCTGGCCTGGTGTGCTACTATGATCTCCACCCCTGAACCCTGATCCACGCCACTTAGCTGGGTGACCTCACACCTGAGTCAGTCCACACCAGCCTTCTGCATGTGATTGGTCCCAGGCAGGGGGGCATGTGCTTACCAGTCACACATAGGAGGGTCTCCCAGTGAGCACCCCCAGCCCCTAGATGCCTCACTGGGAGCCACTGTCCTGCAGGTATTGGGACTTTTCTCCAATCACCACAGACTAAAGCCCATTCCTCACACATTGAAAGGAAAGTCCCAGCCTCATTCATTCATACACTCTGAAGCAGTGGTTCCCAACCTTTTCTCTGCTGTGGCACACCTTGATACCTCTAATTATTTTGAGGGACACTGCCACTAACTTGTGATATTCATGAGCCAAAGCATACTGGTTGGCACATGCTGCTATATGGGGGCTAGTAGGGGAGAAGAGGTTAGGCGGGGTTGTGTGTGGTGGCAGGCGAGAGTGTGTGGCTCAGAGCAGGGCAGAGTGCCAAAGTAGGCCAAGGGTAGCCATGGGGGGAGCAAGGCAGGGGTGGCAAGAGAGGAAAGGGGATGGGAGGGCAGGGGTGGCAAGAGGGAACCAGGGGAGTGGGAGTGCAGGGCTGGGAATCATGGTGTGGTGCCCCCTCCCTCCTGACACCTCTGCCACCCTCAGCACCGCCTGTTCCCCAGCAGCTCTGCCCCCCCCCCAAAGCCCACCTCCCGCTGACACCCCATTTCCTGGCAGCTCCATTGCCTGCAGCACCTCCTTCTCCCAGCACTCAGCTCTGCTGCCTGCAGTGGCCACCTCCCTTCTGGTGGCTCCCTACAGCCTGTGGCAGAGCCTCCCCTCCAGCAGCCCCCTCTGGCTCCTTACTGCCCACAGTGGACCCTGTCCTCTGGTGGCCCCCTCCACACCACCTGGCTCCCTACTGCCTGTGAAGAGCCCACCCCTCTGGTGGCTCCCTACTGCCCCCACCACGGTCCCCACCAGGCCCTCCCCAGCCTGACAGGGCCCTGCCACCAACTTCCAAGTCCCCCACAGGACTCACCAGGGCCCCAACCCCCTCCACTGAGGCCAGCACCAGTCCTCCAGGTGCACAGCCTCTCCTGGCCCCCACAGACCCCCCTGCAGGCCTTATCAGATCCCTTGCAGGGCATCCTCCCCCCTACATTACCATTGCCCTGCCTGGTTTGAGCCAGACTCCCTCCAGCTGGCTTTGTCAAGCTCCCACTAGGGCCCCGCTGGAGCTGCCCACTGTAGGGGCCAGCACCAACCCTCCGGTCCCCCCCCCAGTCATGCTCCCAACAGCTGTCCTGCAGGCCTTGCTGTGCCCCCACCAGACCCATGACCCCTTGCTGGGGCCACTGTCAGCACCACTCCCCTGGGCAGATTTTGAAGCTCCAGTGGCTGGGACTGGAGCCAGATCCCACCACCACTGGCGGCCTAGGTCCCCAGGTGGGGCCCTCTCCTGTTAGCAAAGATGTCCCCACATCTCAGCAGGGGTTGGATTGGGCCACTGCGGGAGTCCCAGGGTCCTTGGCTGGGGCCGGATCCCGCTGCTGCCACCTGCTGCCCTGGGACCCAGGCCGGGGCTGGCTCCCTCTGCCACCACCAGCTGTGGCTCTGGGACCCTGGCTGGGTGGATGCTCTCTGCCTCCCTGCTGAAGCAGGAGAGGGTCTGGCTAGGACTCAGGTCTGCTGCCAGGGTTGCCCTGGTTCCCAGACAGGGCCCGAATCTGCCTCAGCATGGCCCCCGCTGCACACTGGGAGCCAGGGCCAGCACCAGTCCTATGCCCCCACCCACTGGTTTCACAAGGGCCCCCATTGGGCCCATTCCCTACCACTGGGGCTGCCACCAGCCCACCAGTGTTCCCTTTAAGCTGCGTGGGCACATGGCTGTGCAGCCCGCAACAGCTCTCCCGGGCAGGGAAGGCTGCCAGCTGCACAGGGGTTGGGCAGGCTGGGGAGTTAGCAGGGGAGCAGTCCCACGAGGGGGCGCGCAGCAGGATCGGGCCCGTGGGGGGGTGCAGCAGGACCGGGCCTGTGGGGGGTGTTGCGCAGCGAGCAACATGAGTTGCTCACCTGCCTGAGGCTCTTAGAGGGAACATTGCAGCCCACCCAATCCCAATGCTCCCCTTCCCCCAGCTCATACTTACTGGGAGCCAGCAGATGCCAACTGCATCTGCTGTTGCAGGCTTTTCCCACCCTGTACAGCCCCTGTCTCGACACTGCACAGAGAGGGAGACTTAAAATCACCCACGTTCACCTTTCACGGCACACTGAAGATGTTGCTGTGGCACACTGGTTAGGAGCCACTGCTCTCAAATCCCCCCAGCTTTGGATAAAACAAACACTAGTTTATTGATTTTAAGTGAGTATATAGAGTATCAATGCACAATCATTTAATAAATGAGTCAGAAGTGACTACTATCAAATAAAAAGTAATCTGCATAGTAATTTAATATTGCTGCGTAAACTGACCATAGTCCAAGATTATGTGCAAGGTGTCTGGCTGTTTGGTGTTCTTACAGCCATTCTCTGCCTATTACAAGGCAGGGCCCAGAACTTGCTTGAAGTTGGAGAATGCTGCAAGATGGGGTGTCTTTGGCAACCCTCTCTTCAGTTCAAACAGTCTCTTTTTGTTTCCAAACCCCCTTGATCCCTCCCTCCTCCTACCTAAGTCTGAGAGGTCAATTCATATCAACTTCATCATGTAACTCTCCAGCCTTTGCGCTAGAGACAACCTGAGCTATATAACATGCTTCATATGGGCTCACATACGTGATGCTGCAGGAAACACGAGACCATAGTAATCCTGTGGAATGTTCTGAGCATTCATAAAGGATCCTTGCATGGCATAACTGCCATAAAATCATGAAACTGCATTGCAAAAGTGAACAGAAAAGTCATATAGCTCATAGCCCAGGGGAGATCAGATGTGCATCCTGTGACAGACCCTACTTTCACGTAGTTAAAAGCTGCTATCAAATCCCCACTCTTCACTCTCTTCTGCAGACTAAACAAGCCCTGTTCCCTCAGCCTCTCCTCATAAATCATGTTCCACCAGCCCCCTCATCATTTTTACTGACCTCTTCTGGACTCTCCAGTTTGTCCATATTCCTTCTGGGGATGCAATATTCCAGATGTGGCCTCACCAGTGCCAAATAGAGGGGAATAATCACATTCCTCGATCTGCCAGCAACGCTCCTACCAATGCAGCCTAATATACTGTTAGGCTTCCTGTCAGTAAGGGCACACTGTTGACTTCTTTCTAGCCTCTTTCTTAGCTACTTGAACCCCCCAGGTCCTTTCATAGAGAACTGCTGCCTGGCCAGTCAGTGCCCAGTCTGTAGCAGTGCATGGGATTCTTCTATCCAAAGTACAGGACTCTGCATTTATCCTTGTTCAACCTCATCAGATTTCTTTTGGCCCAATATTCTAATTTGTCTAGGTCACTCTGTGTCCTATCCCTGCCCTCCAACATATCTACTGCACTCCCCAGCTTAGTGTCATCTGCAAACTGCAATCCACCCCATCCTCTACATCATTAATGGAGCCAATGAACAGAATGAGCCCTAGGACAAACCCCTGGGGCACTCTGCTTGTTACCAGCTGCCAGGTAGACATCAAGCTGTTGGTCACTACCCATTGAGCCCAATGGTCTAGCCAGCTTTCTGCCCACCTTACAGTCCATTCATCCAACCCATCCTCCTGTAACTTGCTGACAAGGATTCTGTGGGAGGCTGTATCAAAAAGATTTGCTGAAGTCAAGGTCCATCACTTTCCTCACCTCCACTGTACCAGTCATCTCATTTTAAGAAGGCAATCAGGTTGGTCAAGCATGACTAACCCTTGGTGAATCCATGCTAACTGTTCCTGATCACTGGCCTCTCCTCCAAGTGCCTCAAAATGGATTCCTTGGGGACCTGCTGCATGAGTTTTCCGGTGACTGAAGTGCTGCATATCTAAGAAGAATGGGTAAAAGGGGAGGGGATGGGCACTGTGTAAAAAATGGCATTCACAACTCAGAGAAAAAATTTTCTTGAAAGCCTGCAGCTCTGTGTCTTGACAGATAAAGCACATGTTGAAGGGAGCAGTACTTTGTGCTGCAGACAACCAAATCATTCTAGGGAGTAGGAGAATGGCTTCTTTGCACACCTGTCTACAATGTGGAGCTAATAAAGCTGTGTAGTCATGTGGGACTTCCATTTGCTGAAGGTCCTATTATCTGAACTAAAAGATCTTTGGAATTTCTAAACATTATAGATGACAATGTCCTAATTCAAAAAGTTTTACAGCCAAAGTGGGGAAGTCCTGTATTAGACCTTGTCCTAACAGAGAGGAACTGATCACAGAATGAAAAATTCTGTAGCTTAGGTATGAGTGACCATGACTTGATCACATTTATAATGTGCAACCAAAATATAGTCCAGACTGCGTTAGTCTAGTTCAGTAAAACAAACAAGGAGTCCTGTGGCACTTAAAGACTAGCAAATTTATTTATTTAATGAGCATTTGTGAGAGAAAAATCCCTCTTCATCAGACACTTTGAAGATGGGGGAATTTACAGAATAGGAGGAAATAAATTCAGGGAAGTGTAAATCATGGGAAGAGGTCACACTGTAAAAGCAAATCAAAGCAGTTAAGATTCAAACACTAGGGACCAGCATACAGAGGAAAATGAGATCAAATTGCCTATTGTAGTGAGAAAAAAATCCAAGGTCCCTGTTTAGCTCTGAAGTAGTGCAGTCAAATGTGCAAATAAATTTGAGCTCCGCAGCTTCTCTTTGAAAACTTGATCTGGTTGGCAGTCATCTGTCTGAGCACCACAATTAGTAAATTGTCAATGGAGGGCATTTTGATCTTCCTGATCACTGCATTACCACTGTGCTTTCAGGTAAGGCTCGCTGAAATTCATGGCTTTGAGCAGGGGAAGCCTAATATGGGCCAAAGGGAAATATGTTTGGGATGGCTGCTCAGCACATTACTGCACCTATTGCACAGGGACTGGGTGATGGTTCTTATCCTGGCACAGAAGAAGAAGCTCCAGGCCACCTGGCATGGGCCCTCCAGGGTCATTGGGCAGCTGGATGAGGTGAGTGTCCAACTGGCTCACAGCACCGAGTGTACTGTGTTAACGTGCTGAAGCAGGGGAGAATTTGGGGCTGTCCATAGATGGGCAGTAGGGTGGAAAGAGGAGGATACTGTGGTGAATCTTATGACTGAGACGGATCTGACCTCCCGCTGGAGTTGATCCCCCTGTCTGATCCAATGACCCTGCCCCAGCAGGCAGGGATCAGAGGGGTTCTGGGGTCTCCAACTGGCCTGGGCTCACAAACCTGGTTGTTCACTGGTGGGGATGGGAGCAAGCCTTCCCATCAGGTGTTTTCCTTTCAGAGTCACTGGGAAAACAGCCCGGGACCTGGAGAGAAGTAAGAGATATGCTGTGTCTGGGCATAATCGAACCATCCACCAGCCCGTGGGCCTCACCTGTGGTGCTAGTCCACAGGAAAGATGGATCAATCCAAGTCTGCATGGACTATCAGCTGAACCCCATCATTGTGTCTGATGCCTGCCCCATGCCCAGGACTGCTGAGATGAATTGGGAGGAGCTCATCACCTCACCACTGTGGTTCTCACCATGGGCTACTTCCTGGTACCCTTAGACCCAAATGGCAGGCTGAAATCTTCCTTTCCCATCCCCACAGGGCTCTGACAGTTGCTAGACCACTGCAAGGGGGCCCTTCCAGTGCCTGGCAGACCAGTCAGTGGGGGGAGCAGCACTTTGCCCTGGCATACATCAATGATCTCCACGTCTAACCAGACCTGGGAGGAATGTGTGGTGCAGAGGAAGAGTGTGTTGGGTTAGCAGGATTGGGTGGAAGGTGTGAAGTGAAGATGGATTAAGTGTCATAGCTGGGCCTCAAGGTGGGAGCAGCTGCATATAGTCAGAGCATGCAAAGGTGGGCGACATCAGAGATCAGCTGTGCCCCTATTCAAGGAACAGACCCAAGCTTTTATTGGGAGGGCAGACATCACTACAGGTTTGTGCCCCACTTTAGCTCCTTGGTGGCCCCATCATGGAGCTTTGTGAGAAAGGCAAGTTGGACAAGGTGGTCTGGAGAGAGCACTACTGGGGGTTTGCTCTGCTCTGAAAGAGGGTGTGACTCAGGCCTCCAGGGATAGCCTCCTGAATGCAAAAATCAGGGCAGGCTGCAAAACCGAGAGCCAGACTCCCAAACCACTGACGGATGGTAGTTAAACCAGTCTCCCAGTCAATAATAAAACATTCTTCTGATTCCCCACACCGGTCATCACAAAGCATAACAAAATAGAAACAGCCCCTTTATTGCAGCAGCTTCTCCAGTCCCCACCTAGCCACGGGGTCTCTTAAAGAAACAGGTTCTCCTGACCCCAAAATGCCAGCCACATCACTCAGAAAAATATAGGCTTAGATCTTACCCAAAATACCACACTACCAGCCAGTCCTTTAGTAACTACAACTAAAGGTTTCATATAAAAAGAAACAAAATATGAGGGATGTTAAAGGGTCAAAATGAGTCTCATACATACAAATGATTTAGAGTCCCTAGAAAGCAAGTTCTTGTAGAATTTTGGAGTTTGCAGGTTAGTCCAGTTTCTCTGGTATACACCCAGCACCTGGGTGGCTCTCAGTTCTTTGTTCGGTTGCAGAAGAATAGTTTCAGAGGTAGGTGTTGGTTGCAGACTGAAGACAAAAATGGAGATAGGGCTGTTGCCTTTTATCACCTCTGGCCTTTCTTATGTTGCATGGAATTTTTGAAAATCAAACTGGAGTTGAGTCACATGGGCAAGCCCTAATGACTTGATAGGTTTCTCCCTGGGCCAACTGCATCTGGGAGCTTCCTTAATGGACTATTAAGAGGACAGTGGTTTTGTAGACATCCAGTCTGGGAATGCCCTGGAATCAATAACTTGAAACACAAAGAGAACAAGTCTAGTCCTAACTTCTAATACAGATATGAGACCTACGTATAAGTCATAGAATCATTCCTAGTAGATTACATCTGTTGTATTGATACCAAACATGGCCTATCACATATGGTTTATTGCAAATATGAAATATTAATGGGCGTTGCTGGCATCTGGCACATGGGGCACATGCCCCGAGTCTCAGCGCGGGTGCCGCGAGTCTCCAGGCCAGCCCCATCCCAGACCGGGGACCCTGGCTGGGGCACCCTCTGCAGCGCCTGCCTCTCCTGGCCCCGAAACCAGCCAGGGATCTAGGGCCAGGCTGGAGGCAGCAGGACCCCGATGAATTATCAGGCCCAGGCGCCGGAATGTGGCCAGGGGGGCATAGCCTGGGCCCATGCGCTGGGTCTTTTCCAGGACCAGCAACGTTCCTGAATATTAATATGAAAGATAATAATAAATGATTCTCTAAAGCCAGACAGCATCACAGAGTGTGTAAGGCAGGACCCAGTTCTGGTACACCCAAGCTGACAAACCATTTGTGATGCAGACAGGCACAGGATGGTGCTGATGCATCCGCCCTCTGATATTCTTGAATGAAAGGGGCCAAGGCCTCACTTTCAAAAGGGCTTCTGACTCAGATTATGACAGAGCAGTAGTTCATCATAACAGGTATGTGATTGTTACCCCCAGTGCTTTGTCATGAAAGGGGAACTGGAACTGCCCCAGCTCACAGGTTAAAGTGACTGTGCTTTGGTCAGTCTCTAAAAGTGCAAACGATAGCAAAGTAGGAATTTTCTGTAATATTTTTATTAAACCTTTGTGTGCCTCAGTTTCCCCTTTGTTGGCATATAGGAAAAGGACGTATGCTCTCAGAGCAGTCTCAGAGACATAAGTCTGGTCTACTAGAAAAACAGGTCATCTTAACTACTGAGGGGCATGAAAAATCCACATTTCTGAGTGATGTAGCTAAACCAGTTCCAAGTCCCAATGTAGATGGTGCTAGGCTGGTAGAAGATTCTTTCAGCAACTTCAGGACTGCCTCTTGGGAAGGTGGGTTACCTGTGCTGTTGGCAGAACCCCTCCCCTCAGTGTTGTAATGTCTCCATGAACGCACACAGTGGTGCAGGGTTGCACTTGCAGCTTTTGAACTGAAGATGAGCCCATAGGAGAGGATGTCAGCCAGGCTTCTTTGGACGGGTCGCTGGAAGAAGACAGTCAGAGGCAGAGGCATGATGATGGCAAAGCCAATCCTGAGGAGAGTGACATGTAGCTGCTATACCAGAGAAGGAGATGGATTTCCCTGCCCCTCTGTGGGGAAGCTGAGCAGCATTCCCCAGCTGGAGAGGGGAGGTGGGGATCAGAGCTGGCTGCTGGCAGGAGTCAGATCTCATCTGGGGTCTGATCAAGGAGGTGAGAGGAGAGGTGGTAGCCAAAGCTGGAAGAGCTGCACAGAATGGACCCTGCTTTCACCCTCAGCTCCGTACACTGTCTGAGGCATCCTGTACCATCTAATAAAGAAACCTGATTGTTTTGACAGCGCTTCGTAAGTGTCTCTTCCAGGGGCATTCATCCTTAAGGCATGGGCAAGGTTCTCCCAAGGGTTTTTCTCAGTGGCACTCACTGAACAGAGTACACTGTGTGAAGAAGGAGTGTTGGAGCTGCTTAAGTTCAGCCTTAGGAGTGTTGAGTCAGTAAGGCCTTCTTTGGAAAGAGAGTGAGACCCTTTGGGATTGCACATTATAGGGTTCTCTAAGGGACGGTTTCAAAGCTTGCAGTGTAGCACCAACCCTGTGGAAACATGATGGATAGAGCAGCTCTTGATTTATAAAGAAGTAAAGGAAGATGATGCAATTAATGCCAGTCAACATGGCTTTATGGAAAATAGATCTGATCCCACTAGCTTGAAATATATTTTGATAAGATGGCAAGTTTGGCTGATAAAGGCAAAAGCATTAACATCAGAGTTCTACAGGGCAGTTGGTGCCACTTAATATTTTGACAAAAGAACTAGAAAAATATAAAATGAAGGTGGCACACATTAAACAGGTTAAGAACTGGTTAAGTGATAGCTCTCAAAGTGCAACTGTAAATGGGGCCATCATCTGTGGGTGTGTTTCCAGCGGGGTACTGCACAATCAGTTCTTGGCCCTATGCTATTTAATGTTTTTTTCAGTGACCTGGAAGAAAACAAAATGATCCCTGATAAAGTTTACAGATGCTACAGGGACTGCTTTATTTGAATGGTATGTCACTCAGAGGTCAGGGCAATCCTGCAGAGTGTTCAGCATCACTTGGGAAGCTGAACTCAGGCAAGCAGAATACATTTTTATTCAGCTAAACGTAAATGTCTACTTCCAGGAACAAAGAATACCCCCATATTTACAGGGTGGGGGACTCTGTGCTGGGAAGCAGGGACTCTAAGAATGATTTGTGAGTAAGGGTAGAGAATCAGCTGAACATGCAGTGCTGGATTAAGGGGCCCTGGGCTTCCCACTCTTGTGGCCCCCAGCATCTGGGGCCCTGTCACCCCACCAAGGCAGCCAGCCTTGGGGGCAGAGCGAGGTGATGCTTAGGCATGATGGCAGGTCTGCCATCTCTGGGGCTGGCGCTTGGAGCTGGAGGAATGCTTGGGTGGCTGGGGTTCTGGGCCAGAGGCCATGGTATGCTGCCTCCAGTGATGGGGCTCCAGGACCAAGAGTGTTGTTGGGCTGTTGCACCCCACTGCCTGGGGCAGACCAAACAACCCCAGGGCCCTGGCCCTCACAGTGCTGGCTGGGCCCCTCTCAGCATCCCCCAGGCCCAACTGGTGCTATGCAGGACTGGCTCTTGTGGGGTGCTGGAGGCTTGGGGCCCCTCTTTAGCTCAGAGGCTGAGACTGCAGCCCTTAAAGCCCCTGGCTTGATCCAGCCCCGTGAATATGGGCTCCCTAAGTTGTACTATGACCAAAAGAGCTAACGAAATCCCAGGAGCATAAACAGGGGAGGCTCAAATAGAAGCAGAGGTTCTTTGCCCTCTCCTTTTGCCTCTACCGTTGCTGCTGGTGTAGCAGGTCCAGCTCTGGTACCACAGTTTAGGAAGGATGTTGATAAATGGGAGAGGTCAAAGAAGAGTTGTGAGAATGATTAAAAGTTCCAAAGGGGAGTAGTCATGTTAGTCTAGTCCAGCAAACAAACAAAGAGTTTGGTGGTACTTAAAAGATTAAGAAATTTATTTATTGCATGAGCTTTCTTGGGAGAAAATCCCCCTTTGTCAGATGCCTGAAGATGTGGGAACTTACAGAGTGGGAGGAAGATAAATGCAGAGAAGTTTAAGTCATAGGAGCAGGTCAAACTGTTAGAGTTCTTCCACAAAAGCTCCTGCAATAAATATATTTCTTAGTCTTCTAAGTGCCAAGAATGATGTGCCAAGACTCCAAGAATGATGAAAGACTCCAAAATGGCCAGTGGTGGACTACAAGAGTTCCATCTAACTTCCCAAAGAGAAGGTTAAGAGTGACTTGATCCCAATGTGAAGTGTGGTATGCCGGGCAAAGTACGGTCAGGCATGTCAGGCAAGATGTGTTCTTATCAGTGTTGTTCTGTGTCCGGCGCTGATATCAGTTTGGCTGCGTGTGTGAATGCGTGCGTGAGTAAACTGAGACAACACTCATGATCGAGGAAACCAACACGACTGCAGATCTTTATAGAAACAAAGGTGTCAGGCTAGGCTTTATTGCAATGTAGCACTATGGCAAACAATCCACATCGACAGATTTGTTGGCAGCATTGGTGCTCTCAATGCAATGGAACAGCTCAACTGACAGCAGGACTGGCTGTCACCCTCTTGGCGGCAAAAAGTTTGGGCTCTGGGGCTCCTACTTTTATACCTTATCTGAATTGACTTGTACATCCCTCCTTTGATGCCACCCCTTAATTTGGTAGGTCCCTGGGCATCACCATCCATCAGGGTGTCATTACTTGGCCAAACCTCTCCTTTGTACAGGTCACTTCAACCCAGCATACCTCCTTATCTCTTCTGGCATGAGACCGAACTAGCACCCCCTTTCTCCAATTCTTTATTCAAGTACATTCTCATCTTTGTCTTAGTACTTCCTCATCTTTGGCTTGTGCCAGTTTCGATGAGGTTATCATGGTCCCATGCTCTATGTGCATGCCATTCAGACCCACTTTCTTGGACTGCTTTGCTAGGCCTTGAGCCAATACCTAGGTGCTTCTACTTATCTTTCTTAACCTTTTACTTTCTCCTACATGAAGTACCTACTTGGGGAACAAGTATTAACAAACGGCTTTTCGGTCTTGCAGAGGGAACTCTAACTCCACCCCAGGGCTGGAGGTGGGAGCTAGAGAAATTCAGGCTGGAAACAAGGTGTACCATTTAATGGTGGCAGTAATAATTAGCCCTGGAATGGTTCATGAGAACTGTGGATTTTCCATCACTGGGATTCCTTCTGGCCTGGATCAGTGAGTATATGAAGACGGGCATACATGGCCCAAGGCTGGAGAACCTGGGGTCAGTCAGGGACTAAGTCTTCACCCATCCTTTGCTGTGTGAAGAGGGCAGCCTCTTGCTGGGCCTCACGGGACAAACTGTGTGACTGAGCTTTGGGTGGGAGGTGGAAAAGCAGCCAGCTCCTTGGAGCAGAGAATCTGTGGGTCAGGGTCCCACAGGATCAGGGCTATGCCCTCAGCTCTGTGATGCTCTCTTGGAGGGGCCCTTTCCATGGGCCAGATCCCCAAGGGACCCCCGCCCCTTTCAGGACAGCCCACCCGGCTTCACCAGCGTAACATTGGACCTCTGGGCCCTGAACCATCCCTGCCCACCATCCTCCACAGCACCCTGTTAGCTCTTCTCAGCGAGTCCCCTGAGATGCTTTTGGGGGGGCGATGTGAGGTGGGGAAATGCATGTCCTTTTCAGTCGCTGCTTGCTGGATGTCAGTGTGCTGGGGGCTGGATTGGCCCTGGGCTGCTCAGATTCCCCACTGAAGAGTCAGCCTCCATCAGCCCTCTTCACCCTGCTCAGGCCGCTGGACGAGGCTCGTCCCCACATCTGCCAGCCTGCCGGGGAACAAACTGTCCTTCCCCAGCCCTGGGGAGCCTGGCGCAGTGCAGGGAAACTGAGCTCACATGGGTCCTAAGGTGTTACAAGCAATTCCCTGTGACCAGTGTGAGACAGGTGAAAGCAGGGCCCAGCCAGCCTGGTGCTGGGGTGTTTGTCGGTCTTCTGGGTGCTAATCAGATATGGCTGTGCCAGGCCTCTGCGTGTGTTGATGCCACTGCCCTCTCTGCTATGGTGTCACTGAAGGAAATTCTGCTCTTGAATACCTGTTTTTGTCAAACCACAAAC
>ML682080.1:2162055-2175234 GCA_007922195.1 Podocnemis expansa | reverse complement strand
CTGCTCTTGAATACCTGTTTTTGTCAAACCACAAACAACACCCCCCCTTCTCAGTCTAAGCAACTTGTTAAGTCAGTCTGTCAGTTAAACCACAAGTTTCCGTAAACAAACTAGGTATAAAAGACCCCCACAGGAGGAGTACGCAGGCTTAATAAGCTTATAAATATTTACTTGCACACCCAGGGGAGGCATAATTATTGCTTTGTGCAACATGCGATGTATGTAACGGGGGGGGGGCACATGTTAAGGAGAACATGAAGTAGGCGGAACGGGAAGTCTGTACCTCCTGACTACCCTAGCCAATGGGGAAAGGGAGAGGGAACCCTGCGGCCGGTATTAGGGAATAAAAGAGCTGCTAGGCTAAACACTGGCTGAGTTCACTGAGTGGCTCCCCCACTCTGTGTGCTCCCTTTATTTGAATAAAGCTGCTTATAAACAGGCCTCCTCTGCCTCTGTGGATTTTATCACCTCAAGGAACCTCAGGTCCCATTCGCTACATCACTAACGGTCCAAGGTGGGCATGGGCACATTTGCCACAGGAAAGAGTTTGCTGAGGCCTCTGAAGACTGAGCCCCAGCCCTTGTTCCTCACTGGGGAGGGCTGGGCCTGGGAGCACCTTTCACTCCTGTATCCCACCCAAATTAATACAACAGTGGTGGCAAGGTGTTCTTCCCTGCTCCAGGGAGCCTGGGGGTGGGTGGCAAGTTGCTGTTTCTTGCAGTGGGAAGAGGAGAGAGCTGGCTGCATGCCCTGGCAGGCCACTGTCCCCCAGAGGGGGAGTCTGAGTGTGCCAAACTGCTCAGGAATCCTGCCTGGGTCCCCTTTAGTCACCACTGATCAGGACTTGGCTGAGGTGGAGTCTACCTCAGTTCAGTCCAGGTCTCCACGCTACCGGCAGACAGCTCCCAAATCCAGCTTCAGAGGGTCTGACCCCTCCTCTGCCTGGGGCTCCCTTGTGGGAGTTCCCTGCCCCAGGAGGCTTCCACAGGCCAAAGGCCCCCACCCCCCCGCCACTCAGCAGATATGGCAGTCAGAAGGGTTCTGCTCGGATACATGCAGTATTAGGTGTCTACGTGCCACAAAGCACGATTGGCAGAAACTTCTTTTAGCCTATCAGGACAGGGCTGGCAGCCACCACCCCCTGGCCATATGTATGGCCCTAGCCCTGCTCCTGCCCAGGTCCTTTTTTTCCGCCCTCAGCAGTGGTTACAGAACAGCCTGTTCTTGTTTTATACGAGGGCCTGTCTCTTTGTTTTGTTTTACACATATTTTCACTGGAAGATCTGCCTGCAGACTTCACTGGCGCTCCCACCGTGCCCTTCCAACAGAAACCCAAACACGTTGGGAGGGTTTCTTAATGCCTGTGTGAGCTGCACCGGGTGTATTATACTCTATTTGCAGGTCTTAAGCAACGGACTCAGCAGGGAGCGAAGGCTGCATAGCGCGCCTGGGAACGGGCCCTGCAGCTGACGTTGCCGGGTCTGCTCACTGATCTCCGGTTCTGAAGAAATGCCGCAACCAGACCTGGCACTGCATGCTCAGTCGGCACTGGAGCCCTCTCGACGCCGCTCTCCAGCTATGAGTACAGCCACGATCTGCCTCCAATGCGGCACCGTGTGCTCAGTCGGCACCAGAGCCCTCTCGGCGCCACTCTCTGGCTATGAATACAGCTGCAATCGGCCTTCAACTCGGCACTGTGTGCTCGGTCGGCACTGAAGCCATTCCGGTGCCGCTCCCTGGCTGTGAATATAGCCACGATCGGCCTCCACCTTGGCACCATATGCTTAGTCGGCACCTGAGCCCTCTTGGTGCTGCTTTCCGGCTATGAATACAGCCGCGATCGGCCTCTAACCTGGTACCGTGTGCTCAGTTGGCATGGGATTTCTCGATGCTGCTCACCAGCAGAATCCAGGTAAGTGTGCTCAGGACCAAGTCTGGCACCAAGTGCCAATGCCATGTCTGGCACTTCCCTTCGGGGTAAGTGCCTGGAGCCTATCGCGGTGCCAGCCACACCGGAGGCCTTTGAAGTGGCAGAAGCTCTTCGGCCCCTGAATACACCACAGGCTGCCAAAACAAGTGGTAAGTCCATCTTCTTCCTTCCTCCACTTTACCCAGCACCAGGGGGAGCCACTCATTACTTGGGTCCGTGCCACTGCGCGAGTATGGGCTCCAAATCCTACGGCCCTGACAACTTTGCCTTGGCACTGCAAGAGATCTGAAGTGCATTTCTCAGACCCAGCCCCTTACTGAAGGGTCCGCGGCACCGGTTCTTCCCAGCACTGCACTTGAAACCGGCTACCTCCTACTGAGAGCCCGTAAGGGGAATCCCTACTTGGTGCCATGGCTCCGGTGAGGGCACCCCAGTACCGGGGTTGCCTCTTCTCCTGATTACAGCCGAACAGGGACCAGGGCCTTACAGAAGAGACCCTACCACACTTGAATACCTTCACCAGGCCACCGTCTGCCTGGGTCAGGGTCATACCCCTCGAGGGAACCCAGAACCTCCTATTTGACCTGGGCTTCAAACCTCTCCAGCCACCATTATATCCCCCACCCCCACCCCCAATACTCATGTCCATAACATTGCTGGGACATGTTAGCCAAGCCTGCTCAATTTTCAGGTTTTTAGCTGAGGGATCCTGGCCATCAGGCCGTGGTTAAAGATTCCCCAGACTTCTGGGATGCTACGAGGAGTTTCAGCAGCCTCCTCCCACAAGAATACTTGGGGAATTTGAATGCCTTCATCAGGGAAGGTGCCCTGGCATCTCACCATGCCTTTATAGTGGCTTTCGATGCTTCGAACATGGCTACCCATGGCATTGCTAGGGCCATGGTTACATGCTGGGAAGCCCGGCTTCAGGATCTTGACCTCTCCCAGGACTTACAGTAGGCCATATCAGACTTCCCTTAGAGGGGCAGTCTCTTTCCCTTTACCTGTCCACTGACTCCATGATCCATGGCGTCTATGTACAGAGGTCGGCACTCAGAGCCCTTGGGTACACTCAATCCCCAGGTACCTCAACATCCCCAGTCTACGGCGACCCCTTCAACGCATGGGGGAAGGGTCCTTATTGTACCCCCTCCCCCCACATAAATGAAATGGCTATCTTCAGGAGCCTTTGGACTACAGGAGGTTGGTCCCCTTGCCTCATTATAGGTGATCAACCCCAAAAGGGTCGCTCTCCCTCCATAAGAACCCTTGAACTTCGGAGCGGACACCCAAACACTTTCGCTAACCACCCCCTCACAATCAGCCTCGGGACACCTCTTCCTCCTCTCTGGGAGCAATGTGCCTCCCTCTTCCCTTCCAATACCCTTCGGGTCAAGTAAGGGCCTGGCCACTGGAGAATTCTCCTCACACGCACTTGCTTCCAGATGCATATGCCCTGGAGCCTCGGTGGGAACCCGGAGGTCATAGAGGCATGCGAAGCAAGCACATCATGCCCCACAAAAAACAAACAAACAAAAAAAAAAACCTATAGCCCTCTGGGTCAAGGGCAGGATGCCTATACTTTGGCAACTCCTTCCCAGTTGGGCACACTGAAAGGGGATGCTCCCATGTCGCTACCCTGAAAGCACTCCTCATCCGTGTTGGCTTGCAATGGATCGCAGGGAAGCTATTGCAGGATGATGCACCCCACCCCCTGCGTGATAGGTAAGAGGGCAAGCTCATCCCCCTTCACCCTCTATCTTCTCCTGCCTTACCCCCGTCCCCAGCAGTGCCCCCTTTGTATCGAGGCCATGCTCTTCAGACTCGCATTAGGCTTTTACCTGTGAGATCCTCGAGTCTCACTGTAGGGGATTTTGCCTTTTCAGCCCCTACCTCTCCTTCCCAAGGACCTTCACCACTTTACACTGGTTCTTCTGCCCACAAGCTGACCCCAGTTTAGCCATTGACTGGAACCTCCTTTGCTCTGGGGCCTCCCTCTACCAGGCAAGGGTTGCTTCCCCGGTAAGCTCTAGACAGCTGTCTAGGAGCTGCCCTGACCTCTCTATTGCACCCCTCTCCTTCCTAGAATTGCTACAAAGGGAGATAGTAGGGGATAGAACTCCTAACCACCATTGGCACTCGTACATCTGAGTGAGCCATTTGAGGACCTGTGGTTTTCAGCTCAGGGTAGTTCCCCTGTAGAACACTGGCCCAGGGAAGCTTATAGTCCTTAATGGACTGGAAAGCCTGATGCCTTATGGGTGACATTTTTCATAACGTTCCCTCTTGCCCTTCTGTTTTCCTTAAAGGACACAGCAGTTCTCTCTTGTCTTCCCTAAGTATGGGTTGCCTTATGCTTTCCTCCTCTTCCCGGGATCCTTCCCTCCTCCCTCCTCCCAACAGGGAACTGTCCAAGCCTTAACCCTTCCAATACATGGGGTGGCACATCAATAATACTTCTTCCCTTGGAGCAGGAGTTACATACCACGTCCAACTTGTGTCTTGCCTAAGGTGTCGCCATTCTCCTCATCAGGACCTACGCAAGGTCCCTCGTAGTAGTTCCTTTGTAGCTGGGACCCAACACCTGCACCCGCTGCTAGAAGTGAGAGATGAGAATGCCTTCTGAGCTGCGTGCCCTTTCCAAACACTGTGATTCTGGAGTTGGAGGCATGACCTTTGAGGTGGACCTGACCCATCTACAGAGATGGCCAGATACCCCTTCCCTTGATTCAGCACACTTCTCCCTACGTGAGTCCCCAGACCGGAAGAATAGAGTACAGGGGCAGGGGACAGAAATGTGCACCAAGTGCTGAAGTTGTGTAAGCCCTCCCCCCTGAACCTCGTGATGTTTTCATCACCCCTACCTCAGGTCTTTTTCCCCTCTTTTTGGTTGGGGACAACCTAACATGGGGAATTCAATCACTTTCCTCCTAGTTTCTCTCCTGATACTAGGATGGGTGTTCCTAAGGCTCTCTTTTTACTACAATAACCTGCTTAAGGGTTACCTCTAAAGAAGGGCCCTTCTGAGATGTCCACTTCTCCATTTATGGCGACCTCCCTGAAGGAGTGTTTCTGATGTTTCTGGGCCCCAGAAGTGGGTCTGCCAAGCATCTAGGACTTATTCCACGGCCTCCCCTCCAGGCCCTCCATCCCCATGCATCAACGGATGGAGGAGTAGGGGTCCCCACCCACTCCTTCCTCATACCCCACTTCCTGCGTTAGCTTCCATATGGAGCTGGGACGCCTCAGTTAGGGCACCCCTTATCAATCCTACCCATGGCATCTCCTGCCAGTACGCCTATGGAGAAAAGCCTCTTGCCTATCTCCCATTTGGCCAAGGGGCGATGTGCTCCCCACCCCAGTCTTGGTTAGTATTTAGCCCAACTCACCTCCCCGTTTTGGGGTTGAAGTGGCAAGGGCAGCAATTATTCCACCCTTGCCCTTCGCCTGCAGCTGTGGGAATCTGTTGCCCTGGATTACAACTGCCTCTCTCGGGAGTCAATCCTTCTAGGAAGTGGCAACCATCCTACACTAAACGGTCTTGCTGGTGACAAGGTTATTCTTGCTATTATGATCTAGCAAATTCCCCGACAATGAACCGGGGACTGCCCCTGTTAGGTTATAGTCCCCTGACAGAGTGGCAGATGACCCCTCAGCACACTCATGCATGCTTCCTCCTGAGGATCTTGCACTTGGTGGTGTGTCCGTAGGCATTTGCCTGATGGCCCACTGCTTCTTCACCCACTTTGGGGGTTGTGCTGTTTGTGGGTAGCCGTGCTGATAGTGGATAAAGTCTAACTCCGCCCACCTTCCACAGGAATGGCTAGCAGTCATCTAATCCTGAATGTATCCGAACAGCGCTCAAAGAAGAACGGGAGGTTACTTACCTGTAAACGTCCTTCTTCGAGATGGGCTGAGTCCTCTCCCGCCATCCCTGCTACTTGGAGTTAGTGATTAATGGGAACTGGGGAGGAGCAGGGCTGGGGCTGTATATACGGCCAGGGGGCGGTGGCTGCCACCCCTGTCCTGACAGGCTAAGGCTAAAAGAAGTTCTGGCTAATCATGCACTGTGGCACATAGACACCTAATACTGAATGAATCTGAGCAGCCCATCTCAAAGAAGGACTGTCACGGAGAACCCAGAAAAGCCTCTTGGATCCCCTCTGTTCACAGCCCACCAGGACTCTGCTACAGTGGAGCTTTCTCCCATTCACCCGGGTCTCCACGCTACCTGTAGCCAGCTTCCCAAATCCAGGCCCAGAGAGTCCGATCCTTGCTCTGTCTGGTCTCCCTTGGGGGGGGTTCCTCCCCCTATGAGGGTCCCAGCCGTCCCAATCAGCAGTGACACTCAGCCAGTGTAGCAGTCAGAGGGTTTATTAGCAATCCACTTAGCACAGCAGCTAGGACAGTTGGCTCTCAGATCACCTAGGAGGGCAGATAGTAAACCCCCAGGACGAGCCCCGGAGGTCCTGCCCCTCCGACCTCCATCTTCCTTCCCCCCCCCTCCTCCCTTTGTTCTCCTCTCCATCCAGCTGCCCTGCCCCTGGTCTAAACCGACCACAACCTGTCACCCCCAGGGGGTCCAGGTAAGGTCGCACTAAAGCCTCTTCCCCCCTAGTGGTACCTATAGTTATCACACCCCTGTGTCCCATCACCAGAATACCATCACCAAAGAACAGGAACAGAAAAGAAGAACCACAGTAGCCCAAGAGGTTTTCTTACTTCATCACAAGGACGTTTCCTGGTAAGTAACCTCCTGTTTATTAGCATTCAGGTTCACGGTGTAGAAGGTTGGCTGGCAGATTAACTAGAGGTTACAGTCACAGACCCCAACGAGGAGCACGGCCATGCTCTGGGGATCCTTCCCTTAGATTCCGCCGTAGCACTGCCCTTCTATCCCAGGTGCACCATCAGAGTCTTCTTGTAGTCCTTTGGCTTCTTCCCAGGCTAGGTGGATACCACCCCAGTTTATGTGTAGCTGAGGAGGACCCATCCACCTGCCAGTAGTCCCTGTAATAATCACACACCTGGTTCCTATCTGCAGAATACCTGAACAGAAAACAAGGGAAACTGAGACAGAGACCATGACATCCTGATAAAATCCCAGGAGTCTCCCTACTCTGCTACACTGGGGCATTCTGGCAGGTCAGTGTCCCCTGGGGGTGGGGAGCTGGGGCACCCTGGTAGGTTGCCACCCTCTGTAGCAATGGGTGCTGGGTGCAGGGTTCTCTTGCTGACCAGGCCTGCTGGCTGGCGAGCGTTGGCCCTTTTCACAAGGCAGGGGCCTGACCTTGTTCACTGTCATGCTGGGGCCCTGTTCAGCCTGCCCTGAGCTGTGGTGCCCAGTGCTATGTGCCCCCCCAGTGACTACTTTGTCCCTTGCTGCCCCCAGCTACCAGTGGGTTGGGCAGGGGCTGCACCCAGCACCCCAGGTCGGGTGTGATGTGCTGTGGCTCTCTCCTGGTGTGTGACTGGGGACAGAGTCAAGGCCGCAGGGCACAGGCTGGGAGCATCGTGCCAGCCAGGGCAGGCGAGAAAGCTGGTCAGCTGTGTTCTGCACTGAGAACCACTGTGGGTGCAGCCCAGAGCCCTGGGGTGCTTTGCCCAGCACAAGCTGTACCCATGGCAGGACCTAGACTAAATATAGCCAGGCATCAGGCTGAACTCCCTGCCAGGGGATGGAGCCAGTGGGGTGTGTGGGGGGGTGACTGGGGGGGATTTCTGCACTAGGATAATGAACAAGCTACATGACTCAGTTTCTCCACTCACAGTGTCTTGCTGCTCTGGTGAGAAAGGATTCACTTGTGCCTAGATGGTGCTGAGGCCTGGCAGAGACCCTGCCCTGACATTGGAGGGGTTACTGGTGGGGCAGTTCGTCTTAGTGTGGGTGACTGAGGTGGGAGCAAGGGGGATGCAGCAGGGCTGCAGTGGGGAAGAGACCACAGACGACTCAGGGTCTGGACTAACAAGGGTCCACAGATGTGCAGGCCTGGGAGAGGAGGGGGGGCTGCCAGGAGGCCAAGGACAAGCAGGGCAGCTGCTTCTGCCAACATGGCTCTGAGTGAAAGTCCTTGCCAGCTGCCTCTTAGTTGGTGCTGCTGCCTGACGTGGCTACCCTTGGTCTCTGTCCACCATGCAGCCAAGTGTCAGGTCCTGAAGGGGAAGCTCTGGACATGGAACCGGGAGTGCTGGGGCCTCAGAGCCCCCCGTTACGAAGAGCCAAGCAGACCCTGGTGCATAGCAAGGTGTTCCCAAGGTGGGGGGGACCCGCTGCCCTCAGTCAGGAGCTGGGGCCCTCTCTGGGAGCTGTTTCAAACAGGAACAGCCATGCGTTGCTCATTTCTTGGTGTGGTGTTACTGACTGGGGGCTACTGGCCACCTGTGCATGAGCCCAACTGGGGTTCCCAATCCATTTCTCCTTCATTTCCCTTAGCTGGGTGCGGCCACTGGGGTGGGGGGGGGGTGGGGGGGAGATGACACACCAACCAGGGAGGGCAGCTCAGGGGCCAAACCCCTGGCACTGCCCCTTCTAGGGTCTGGGTCAGAGCCTGGTGTAGTAGGTCAGCACAGGCTCCCCTAGCTGTCCCCCACAATGAGTCAGGCGCTAACCACCAGCTTGCCTACCCCACACAGCCACTATAGTAGAGCCAGGGAAATGTCACTTACTGAAGATAACCTTTGTTGCACTGGGGTTCTTGGGGCTGATGCACTGGGGCGGTTGGTGGGGACAGCATCACTTTGCCGGCCTGGGAGGGGCACAAGCCAGACACAGAGTGCAGTGAAGCCTGGCGGTGCCCTGCTCAGATGGGCAGAGGCTCTGGCTGGGGGACCAGGTGCTTGAGCGTGAGAGCCTTGCTGGATGGGCGCAGCAGTGGTGTGTGATGACAGCATGGTCTCTCACAGTCTGGCCTGCTCCCTCTGGTTACATGTGGGTTACTGAGGCTCAGAGTCCGTCAGAGAAAAGAGGATGCCAACCCACAGAAACCAGGCCTGGATTAACCAATAGGCACTGCCCCATCTTGGCTTGGCCTGACCTGGACCACCACTGTCCTGTTGGAGGGAGCCGCCAGTCCAAAGCTAGGTGAGTGCAGGACAACCAGGACTGGTACCCGGGGGAGTGACCAGGTCCCACCATTGCTGTCGAGCAGGGCCATAACTAGGGGTTCTGGTACCTGGGGAAAACAGCCCCAAAGGCATCCCCTGGCCCCGATTCAGGGCCCAACGTCTATATAGCATTGGGGGGGGTTGACCCTTCCCCACTGCAGCCAGAGCCAGCAATGGGGGTCCCTACCCTCCTGTGATGGGGAGCATGGACCCCACGCTTCTGGCTCTGGCCATGGTTCGGAAGCAATCCCCCCTGCTGGCTCTGGCTGCAGCGGGGGATCGCTTCCCCTTGCTGCGACCAGAGTTGGCAGGGGGGATTGCTTTCCTGCTGCGGCCAGAGGCTGCAGGGGCGATTGCTTCCCTGCAGCACCCTTTGAAATTGGTGCTGGGGGCCAAGCCCCCTTCACCCCACCGTAGTTACAGGCCTGCTGTTGAGGGACTCCATGAGCTAGTCCCAGGTGACCTGTGTGGCTGAGCATCAGAGACAAGTGTGAGGCTGGGGCCAGAGGCTGTGGTCCCACCAGCAGTGGAGCCAGAGAGCAGGGCTAGGTGGGCCTGGGGCCACCCTCCGCTGCTCGGAGCAGAAGCCCCTGATCCTGTGAGGAGCAGCAGCCGGGGCCCAGGACATGTCAGCTGAGTTTAGGGAAGGCAGCAGTGCACAAGGGCCTCTTGCTGTCAGCCAGGCCCCGCAGCCAGCGCTGCTTCGCGTCTGCTCCCCCTGCCACCCCTGGCCTTGGGGTCTGTCCACTGGAATCTGGGTCCAGCATGACTCAGTGTCACCCGACGCTGCTGACAGCTGTGGCGTTGGCCAGGATAAAATTGGATCTGGGATTCCACGGGGCCCACGTGGCCCACATGAGCGAGCCATCCAGTGCTGCTAAAATTAGCATCTGTACTCACCGATGGGGCCCGGCCTGGGCTGGCCAGCGGGTGCAGACGGGCCGGGGGAGGTTCTGGAACAGACAGACAGACAGAGCTGGAGGCACAGACGGACAGAGGGCAGACCAGGGCCAGGCAGGCAGTCCCAGGGGAGGTGGGGTGCTTACAGAACAGGCAGAGCCAGGGGGAGCAGGCGTGGAGGCCTTGGGGCAGGGCTGGGCCAAGCTGAAAAGATGAACTTTGCGGTGGGATTCAAGCCCATGCTGGGGGACTCGCGCAGTACGGACAGCCTGGAGAAGCAGCTGATCTGCCCCATCTGCCTGGAGATGTTCACCAAGCCCGTGGTCATTCTGCCCTGCCAGCACAATCTGTGCCGCAAGTGTGCCAATGACATCTTCCAGGTGACGGCACCGCCAGGACGGGCTGGGGTGGCTTTGAGGGCTGAGCAGGGACTTAGGCTGGAAGAGACACTGGGGAAGGGCTGGGGGCTGGGGTGGCACTGGGGGTGGGTTGGGGGCTGACAGGACATTGGAGGATGGGCTCAGCTTGGGCCAGCATTGGGGATGGGCAATGCGTTGGGGGCGGACAGAGGCATTGGGGGGGATGGGTAGGGCATGGGCGGGGATGGATGGGGTGGGTTGGGGGTGGGCTGGGGTGGCAGTGGGGGTGGGTTGGCGGCTGACAGGGGCATTGAGAAATGGATGGGGGGGTTGGGGCCTATAGCATGGGGAGTGGAGTTGGGGCAACACTGGAGGAGTTGGAGTGCTGCACTGTGGGCCAAGCCAGACTAAGACACTTGTCACTGAGATTTTGCCTCCCACAATGATTGCTCCCGTCCCGACACTCATGTCCACCCACAGAGCCTGGCTGAAGTCAGCGTCACACCTGGCGCTGCAGCAGCCTCCAACCTTGTTCCACCTGCCAGCAGGACCCCATGTGACTGGTCAGGGTGCAGGGGCTCCCCAACAGATTCACCAGCCCCTGGTGCTGCCTGTGCATCCCATCTCCATCGCCAACAGTGACCAGCTTCTGCCCTGGGATCCCTCCAAACTGGGGCTCCCAAGGGTGCCCCACTGCTGCCCCCTGACACAAGGGCACAACTGGTCCATAAACACAGTGGGTACAGCAAGGGGTGGGGAAAAGTTGCTCAGGCTGGGGCAGGGAGTCAGCCACGGGCAGTGGGGGGGGGGGTGGAGGGTGGTTGGGCTGGGGTGAGGGAGGCTGCTGGGTTCCTGGTGCCGTGGAGCCAGGACTGCGTCAATGTGGGTCTAGCAGCAGGTCCCAGTGTCCAGCCCAGAGCTGGGGCCGGTTCAGTCCATAGGGGGTGGGGGGGGGGTATCGGTGCAGGTAAATGTGGGTTCGTTATTTAGTATCAGCCACGCCCTCTGGGATGGCTGCCTGGCTGGGCCACAGTGCTTCGGGTCAGGGCTGGACCATCACGGCCAGGCCCAGCGGGCTGGTGTTGGGACAAGGAAGGCAGGCAGCTCGCACGTGGGTCGTGGTTGTCCTGAGTATGCTGCAAAGCAGGTTCTTGCTGCGTCTACTCAGGTGGCCCCAGCTGACACTGGGCACTTGACCCCAGACCCTGTGATCCGTCTCTGAGCCCTCACACTGCTCACGCGATGGGCTCGCACCGTCTGCAGACCTGCCATGAGGGGGCTCCCTCAGGTGACACAGTGGGAGGTGGGCCACAGCTCTGTTGTGGGTCACAGTGCTCTGACACCAAGCATGTGCCCCCCCACCCAACCCTGTGTGTCCAGCAAGCCTGCTGTGCATGGCGAGGTTGGGATGCTGCTCTCAAAAAAAGCCCAGTCCCACGTCAAGAGCCCCATCTTTCATCAGGCAGCTGGGGGGGCAACTGACAGCCCCACTAGGTAGTGCTGGCCTCTCAGCCAAGGGGCTGTCACCAACACAGGGCGCTGACCGCATGCACGACTGCCCTGCATGGGCCCTCACCTGTGGCTGCTGGCCTGCTGCAGTGAGAGTTCAAGGGGCTTGTGGATGCTGTCTTTGTCCCACATAAGAACAGAGACACTCAGGTCTGGGGCAGCCAGGGCTGGGCAGCCCTGGTTCCTTGCAAATACCCTCCACTCCCAGTCCTTCCTGAGGTCAGCCAGTTCCTGAGCAAACCCAAGAGAGATCGAGATGCTCAAACAAGCCTGTGCAGCACAAATGTACGTGGAGGTGTCTCTCTCCTTTGGTGGTAAAAATTGCAGCATCCCATTTTCCTGGCTAACTGTGGCAAGAAGGTGGTTTACTCTCCATCCTGCTGTGTGTCATGCAGGATTCACTTCCCTGGTTCTTGCCAGGCAGAAGCTGGTGAGGCTAGGGAAAAATGTAGCACTGGGTGATGCTTTGGAGCACTGGTCGACTGGTCGGTCAGGGGTGCTGTGGTGGGCAGGCCGATCGCAGATGGAGCAGGACTGGCTGGGCTTAGAGGAGCAATGGTTTCAAAGGACACTCATGGGGGGGGCAGGGATGGGCCTACTTCAATCAGTTTGGCCGAATGCCCACAGTGAATTTCTGTGTGCCCTGTCCAAGCATGATTTCAGGTGGCCAGGTGCCACCATGCAGTATCAGAGCCGGGGGGCTGCGGTTAGTATCTTAGGGTCCGCTGCTCAGTAGGGCTACTGTGAGTAGAGCCCTGCAAATCCGCGGATATCCACGGACCGTTTCTTGCAGATGCAGAGCAGATACGGATGCACAGATTTTTATCCGCACAGAGCTAGAGCCCTGCAAATATGCAGATATCCACAGATATCCTCATCCACGGGTACAACACAGATATCCGTGGACTATTTCTTGCGGATGCAAGTCCGATACGTATCCACTTATTTGTATCCACGCAGGGCTCTAACTGTGAGCACATGAGGTTAGACCCAATCATCACAACATGCTCACCCCAATCCTGCCCTACTGTGACGTGGGGCACAGCCACCCCCACAGGGAGGGGAGACCTGCTCAGGCTGTGCTGGCTCAGGACTGTATTTGTTATTTAGAGCCAGCCTTGACAGTGCTTGGGCAGGACTGTGGATGGAGTTGGCAGTGTTGTGAGTGGGGCTGGCAATGCTGTGGGGGGGGCCATTGGGGCTGTGGATGGGGCTGGCAGTGCTTGAGTGGGGCTGTGTACAGCGCTGGCAATGGTGTGGGCAGACCAGTGGGGCTGTCTGCGAGGCTGGCAGAGCTGTGGGTGGGGTTGGCAGAGGTGTGGGTGTGGCAGTGGGGCTGTGGGTGGGGCCAGTGGGTTGTGGGTGGGGTTGGCAGAG
>ML682080.1:2143246-2162045 GCA_007922195.1 Podocnemis expansa | reverse complement strand
GTGGGGCTGTGGGTGGGGCCAGTGGGTTGTGGGTGGGGTTGGCAGAGCTGTGGGTGTGGCAGTGGGGCTGTGGGTGGGGCTGTGGGCTGCAGGATGGTCCCCAGTAGGATTCCCCATCACTGCCAGGGTCTGCCAGGGTTGGTGTGTTTGCCAGGCTCTGCTCTCTTGCCCATGGCTGTGCTGTCAGTGGCCCAGTCATGTCCCAAGTCACGCTGGTGATTTCAGGGGATGATCAAACCCACCACCTGCCCCTGCACATGGACACCCACCTTCCCCTGGACAGGCTTGGTCCTGCTTCCAGGTCATGCAGGCTCCCTCAGATCACTCCCTGAGCTGGGCAGACCTGGCCCCTTTGCTGCTGCTCAGTACAGCCCCAGGGGGTCGTAGTGTCTGCAACCAGGAGTGTCTGCCCCCCTGTGCCCTGCTCTGGGGCCAGAGCGCAAGGCGGGGGTGTCATGGGCTTGGGCTGGGTGCCCACACTGCAGCTGTTGGTTCTGCGTTTCTGGGTCTTTCCCCAGTGGCCTCCCAGTCTGGGTGCCTGACATGTGCCTGTTCCCCTCCAGGCTTCCAACCCACTGTGGCAGTCACGAGGCTCCAGCTCTGTGTCCTCTGGGGGGCGGTTCAGGTGCCCGTCCTGTCGCCATGAGGTGGTCCTGGACCGGCACGGGGTCTACGGGCTGCAGCGGAACTTGCTGGTAGAGAACATCATTGACATCTACAAGCAGGAGTCGTCCAGGTGGGGCCGGGCAGGCAGGAGTGAGGGGAGGGGCAGGGGCCTGGCGAGGGGTGAGGGTCTGCAGTTCCTGGGGAGGGAGGGGCAGGACAAGTGAGTCTCAAAGCAGGGTGACTGGCAGTTCCTGAGGGCTTGGCGCAATTAGGGGGATGCAGGATTTTGGGGACGGGAACCCTATGGAGCCTGGAGGGGCAGGGGGTTCCCAAAGGTTTAGGTTG
Organism: Podocnemis expansa; assembly: GCA_007922195.1. Classification (NCBI taxonomy): domain Eukaryota; kingdom Metazoa; phylum Chordata; order Testudines; family Podocnemididae; genus Podocnemis; species Podocnemis expansa. Next base: position 2,161,094 of record ML682080.1, on the reverse strand, counting down.
ACTGGGGGTGCAGGGTGGCCTTGGATTTCAGGGGGGGCTCCCAGTGGGTTACATGTGGAGCTGGACGCGTGCTGTGCCCCTGCTCCAGGCCCCTGCACCCCAAGGCTGAGCAGCAGCTGATGTGTGAGGAACACGAGGATGAGAAGATCAACATCTACTGCCTGAGCTGTGAGGTGCCCACCTGCTCGCTGTGCAAGGTCTTCGGGGCCCACAAGGACTGCGAGGTGGCCCCACTGCCCAACATCTACAAGCGCCAGAAGGTAGTGGGGTTGATGGCTCAGCCCCAGGGGCCACGGTGGCAGCAACCGGGGCCAGGGGAGCCTGGCTTAGGGAGGGAGTGTAGCAGGGGTCCTATGCCATCTTGTCCCCTGTTGTGTTTTGTCCCCACATGGCTATGGTGGCCCTCAGGCTGCCCTGGTCCAGGACAGCAGGATGGGGGCAGCAGTGGCCCATGGTCTAGGTCTCTCCTCCAGTCTGGGAGGAAGGAACTGCTCCAAGTGCTTTGGCCCCTTTGCTAAAGGTGCTGTGGGTGGCCTAGCAGGAACCCAGTCTGGGTTTGCTGAGTCCCCAACACACTCACTGCAGCAGTGGCTGAGGCTGAGTTCCCCACTGCGGCCAGGGAGTGGCTGCCCTGTGCCCACCAGTGATGCCTGCATCTTTGACAGAGTGATCTCAGCGACGGCATTGCTCTACTGGTGGCTGGGAACGACCGCATCCAGGCCATCATCACTCAGATGGAGGAAATCTGCAAGACAATCGAGGTGAGGGTCTCCCTGCTTCCACACGTGCTGCGCAGCGTGACAGCAGCCAGGCACAGTCTGCAGGGAGGGAGCGTTCCTCCAGTGGGAGTCTGAAGGGGGTTCACCCAGGGAGCAAGGCCCAGCCTGGTGCTATTTGGTGGCTTCATCGATGTTCTGGAAGCAGAGATTATTAGTCACTGCTGGGAAAATGTGCCAGTTCCACACACGGTGGAACAGTAAATAAGCATGGAGGAAGAGCAAGGCAGTTGGGCAGAGTGGCTTGCATCTCACTGTGCTGGGCCCGGTGCAGAAATGTACCTCGTAACAAAGCCAAAGGCCAGGCTGTCACACCTACGAACAGAGTCCACAGCCCCAGTGAGCTTGACGAAGGGGAAGGGCTCCTGGGAGAACCTGGCTGCCTTGACTGGCATTGCCCCGTGTAAGGGTGAGGGGGAACCTCTGATGTACGATGGTTTGCTTGCTACCCATCCCTGGGTCTGGGCTGTGAATGGGGCAGGGGTGAGCTGGAAAGGGGCCAGGGAAGAGCTGCCCACAGACTTTGAGGGCTTGAAAATCTGCCTGCCGTGGACAGACCAGGAGAGGAGACAGGTTTGAGTAGCTCAAAAAAGGCCAGTTGAGGTGATCTGACCAAGGGCTGCCAGCACCTGTGTGAGCGTGGATGTTCTTCAATGCCACAGGGAAAGAGCCAGCACACACCAATGGCTGGGAGCTGCAGCTAGACACACTCAACCTGGAGCTGAGATGCAAATCTTAAGCAGTGAGCATGGGATAAAGAAAGTGGAAATGTTCTGTAACATTTTTATGACGCTTGTGCATGCCTCAGTTTCCCCTAGGGGTAGCAGTGTTATCTAGTGAGCGGAAATGGCTGTTTGCTCTCAGGGCAGGCTAAGAGACATCAGTAGGAATGGCACCCAGGTAATTGAGCCAGGAAAGGGCATTGAAAAGGAATGGTTGAGGTGGGCCCTGTGTCTGTGGAAGGTGGTGACGGCATCCAGGAAGATGATGGCAAGTCAGTCCCCAGAATATTGATGCCTGGTATCCAAGAACTCAGAGCGACTGGGATGCTCCACCTCTCTCCAGGGAAGCTGAGCAGCGATCCCCAGCTGGAGAACACTGGGGTGGAAAGGCAGGCGGTGGGGCTCAGAGCTGGCAACTGGAAGGAGCTGGGGTCTCACCTGTAGTCTGACCAAGGGGATCAGACAGGGACAGACTCAGCTTGAGCCAAGGGGCCAGTCCAACTGGGTGAGGCACTGGGCTGCCTACGATGGTCTCTAGTGTAACTGTCATCTCTCCGTGCTGCCCTATGGACTGCCTGGTACATCCAGTGCTGAGAGAGTTCACTGCGTATCCTGTGAGGAGCATTGATCCCTGTATCGCAGACACATCTCCATCAGGGTCTGTCTCTGAAAGCAGCTCATGGAGTGCTGCAGGAGGGCTGGAACCCCTGGTGGTCAGCCAGAGACCATGCAGCTGTGAGGAAGAGTGAGACCCCAGAAAGGCTGGCACGTGAAATGATGAGCAGCTGTAACACAAGACTGGTTGAAGGAACCAATAAGATAATGGTGTCTAGCCACCTCCCTGAGAAGAACAGCCCAGGGACAGACCAGTGCAGGCAGAGAGGGTCACATGTTGGGCAGCTGGTTGCATGGCTGGAGAATGATCAGTCCCAGACACAGGCTCCAAACCCACATGGATTCCCAGCAGCAGCAGCAGGACATCCTCAAGACGTGGTTCCTTGTCCTAAGGGAGTCTTCTCAACCTGGCTTCCCACTGCTGGGTTTGCAGCCTCCTCTCCGTCCCTGGAAAAATCATGGTGCCTTCTGTAATCAAATGACTGGCTCTGTGGATGTGGGGATAGTGGTTGATGTGTGTCATGGAGAACCCAGAAAAGCCTCTTGGATCCCCTCTGTTCACAGCCCACCAGGGATTCTGCTACGGTGGAGCTTTCTCCCATTCACCAGGGTCTCCACGCTACCTGTAGCCAGCTTCCCAAATCCAGGCCCAGAGAGTCCGATCCTTGCTCTGTCTGGTCTCCCTTGGGGGGGGTTCCTCCCCCTATGAGGGTCCCAGCCGTCCCAATCAGCAGTGACACTCAGCCAGTGTAGCAGTCAGAGGGTTTATTAGCAATCCACTTAGCACAGCAGCTAGGACAGTTGGCTCTCAGATCACCTAGAAGGGCAGATAGTAAACCCCCAGGACGAGCCCCGGAGGTCCTGCCCCTCCGACCTCCATCTTCCTTCCTCCCTCTCTGCCCTTTGTTCTCCTCTCTCTCCAGCTGCCCTGCCCCTGATCTAAACCGGCCACAACCTGTCACCCCCAGGGGGTCCAGGTAAGGTCAGACTAAAGCCTCTTCCCCACTAGTGGTACCTATAGTTAGCACACCCCTGTGTCCCATCACCAGAATACCATCACCCAAGAACAGGAAAAAGAAGAACCACAATAACCCAAGAGGTTTTTTTACTTCATCACACCATGATATACCTAAACTTCAGAAAAGTTTTTGATATGGTCTCACATAGTATCTTTGCCGGCAAGTTAAAGCTGTATGGTGTGACCCAGGCCTCCTGGGATAACCTCCTGAATATGCAAAAATCAGTGCATGCCACAAATTTGAGAGTCAAACTCTTTAAACCCTGATCGGTGGCACTTAGGCTAGATTCCTGATCAGTAACAGCACAGGTTTCTGATTCCCCACACCGTGAAACATGCACAGCCCCCTGTATTGCACATCAGCTCCTATGGTTCCCAACTAGCCAAAAGGTCTCTTGAAGAGATAGGTTCTCCTCATCTCAAAGGGTCAGCCACATTACACAGAACAATATATGCTTGGATCTTACGCAAAATACCACACTGCCAACCAATCCTTTAGTACAGTGGTTCCCAACCTTTTTCAGGCTGGGGACCCCTTTTTAACAAAAAAATCTTTGCAGCCCCCCCCAGCTGATTATGTAATCTGGCCCGTGCCACTCTGGCGGTGCTGCTGGGGCAGCCAGCAAGTGGCACCACTGCCACCATGGCCCACACAACTGGGGAGCTGAGCCATGGTGGCTATGGCCCCCTGCCCTTGCCCCTGCTACGCAGCCACCGCAGCCTCATCCCTCTGCTGGGATCCAGCCACAGGCAGGGAGAGTCAGCCCTGGTGGGGTGCATTAGGGCTGCAGCTGGACTCTGGCCCTGGAAGGGGGAGGCTCTGTGGACCCTCTGCAACATGTCAGTGGACCACCAGGAGTCCCCAGACCCCAGGTTGGGAACCACTGTTTAGTAATTAAAATTAAAGGTTTAACGTAAAAAGAAAAGAGACTAAATATGTTAAATGGTCAAAGTAAATCACATACATACAAATGATTTAGAGTCTACATAAAGCAAGTCCTTGGAAGAATTTGGAGTTGGCAGGTTTGTCCAATTCCTGGTGGACACGCAGCATCTGGGTGGGCTTCAGTCCTTTGTCCAGTTGCAGAGGAATAGTTCCAGAGGTGGTTGTTGGTTGTAGACTGGAGACAAAGTGGAGTTGATGCTGCTGCCTTTTATCACCTCTGGCCTTTCCCATGCTGTGTGGAGTTTTTGCAAATCAAAATGGAGTTGAGTCACATGGTCAGTCCAGTCATTGAGCTGGTTTCACTCTAGGATCATTGTACCTGTGGTTCCCTTGATGGGCCATTAAGGAGACACTGGTTGCAGACCTCAGTCTGGGGAGATTCCCAGAATCACATAAATTTAATCACCAATATGACAAACATATTCCTAATCTCTACTACAGCTGTGGCAACTGCGCACAAACACTGTAATTATTCCTAACAAGTTACAACCTTTCTGTTGGTACCAAACATGGCATAGCGCCTATGGATTATTGCTGTTTTGAAATTACTGCTATGAAATAGTATCATAATTGATCCCAGATTCCAGACAGCATCACATAAGGGATGGATGAATGAACAATAAGGTGGATAGAAAGCTGACTAGAATAGATCATCAGGCTCAGCAGGCACCGATCCATGGGTCAATGTCTAGTTGGCTGCTGGTAACAAGGGGAGTGCCCCAAAGGGTTGGTTACTAGGGCTGGTTTTGGGCAACACAGTCATTAGTCTTTTGGAGGGTGGGGTAGATACATCCTCAGCAAGCTGGAAGATGACATTAAGCTAGGGGGCAGAGAGGCAGAGTTAGATACGCTGAAGGGCAGGGACAGGATACAGAGTGACCTGGATGAATTGGGGGATTTGGCCAAAAGAAATCAGATGTGGTTCAACAAGAAGCCGTGAGAGTCTTGCACGTAGGACAGATGAGGCCCATGCCCTGCTACAGGCTGGGGACTGACTAGCTAGGCAGCAGCTTGACAGAAAAGGACCTGAGGACTACAACTGACAGGAAGCAGGATATAAGTCAACAGTGAGCCCTCATTCCCAAGAAGGCTAATGGCATATTGGGCTGCGTTAGTAGGAGCATGGTTAGCGGGTCAAAGAGAAACAATTATTCCCCTCTATTCAAAACTGGTGAGGCTGCATTTGGAGAACTGTATCCAGTTTTGGGCCTTCTGCTGCAGAAAGGAAGTGGACAAATTGGAGAGTGTTGAGGGGAGGGCAACAAAAATGACCAAGGGGCTGGAACACATGGCTGATGAGGAGAGGCTGAGGGAACTGGGCTTGTTTAATTTGTTGAAGAGAAGAGTGTCTGTGTGGAGGGGTGGGATTTGATAGCAGCCTTCAGTTACCTGAAGGGGGGCTCCAGGGAGGATGGAGCTGGGCTGTTCTCAGTGGTGGCAGAGGACAGAACAAGGAGCAATGGTTTCAAGCTGCAGCTGGGGTGGTCAAGGTTGGATATTAGGGAAAAACTTTCTCATTAAGAGGGTGGTGAAGCACTGGAGTGGGTTACCTATGGAGGGGTTGGATCTCTATCCTTAGAGTTTTTAAGGCCCAGTTTGACAAAGGCCTGGCTGGAATGATGTAGTTGGGGTTTTTCCTGCTTTGAGCTGGGGTTGGAGTAGATACCTCTGGGGTTTCCAGGAAGCCTCATCTTCTAGATGTCTACAGTTGTTTTCTGGGACTCCCTGTGGGCCTGAGCCCAGACTCCAGACATCTGAGCGCCATCACAGCTGGGAGTCACCAACCTGTTGCCTGATTTAGGTAACCACCTGTGAATTGGGATTGGGATTGATTGTGTGTCTGGGAGCTGTTTGTGCCACTGCTGCCTGCTCACCGTTGATCTGCCTCAATCAGCCTTGTGATTATCCTTCTGCTGTGTGCTTAACGAGGGGCAAGGGCTGACCTGGGAGGAGAAGGTCTTAAAAGCCAGAAGCTAAGTAACCAGGGGACGGCAAACAGGGGAGTTGCAGAAGTAGTTTGTGAGAAGTTGGGGCATTTGTGAGGCTGCTGTGATGCTGTGTGGATTTAGGAAATCTTTTATGATTGTTCTTCATATTAGTATTTCATATTTGCACTAATTCAAATGCAATATGCCATGTTTGGTACCAAAAGACAGGTTATAATCTGCTAGGAATGATTTCATGGTTTATGTTGATGTCATATCTGTATTAGACATTACAAATATGTTTGCTCTATTTGTGTTTCAAGTTATTTGATTCTGAGACCCTCCCTGAACTGGATGTCTCTAAATGATTGTCCCCTTAATGGCCCGTTAAGGAAGATCTCAGGTATAGTGGGCACAGGAGAAACCTGTGGAGCCACTGGGTATGTCCACACACAGTCTTTGAATGAAAACAACGCAGATTATTTTGATTTAAAAGACTGCAGGTCCACACTATGTTGCCTTATATCAAGATAAGGAACTCCCTTATCCTGCAATAAGGAAAGTCATTTTGATATAATAAAACCTAGTATTATATCAGAATGACAGTTAAATCAAAACTGTTATTTTGAAATAATTCTGTGTGGATGTGTTATTTCAATTTAACTGTTATTTTGATTTAACACTTTTGCCCTTCTCCTTCCCACGGTCCATTCCTTTCAAATATATTGGGTGTGGGCATGGCCCTTCTAGGGGGCCATCTTGCCACACATCCCGTGGTGCCCTTCTCCTAAATTGAACTAGCAAGTCCTGTCCATGGACATGCTAGTTTGATTTGAGTTTCTAGTGGGGACATGTTACATCTATTTAACTTAAGTTGATTTAATGATTTTATAGCAAGTTTGTTAAATCGATTTTACTACCTAAGAGTGGACATAGCCACTAAGACTTAATGTGAATCAACTCCATTTTGATTTGCAACAACTACATGCAGCATAGGGAAGGACAAAGGTGATAAAAGGCAGCAGCATCAACACTATTTTGCCTTCAGTCTACAACCAACATCCACCTGTGGAACTATTCCTCTGTAACTGGACAAAGGCCTGACGCCTACCCAGGCACTCGGTGTCTACCAAGGGAATTGGATTAACCTGTAAGCTACAAATTCTTCCAAGGACTTGTTTTCCATGGACTTTTAATCATTTGTACATATGTGATTCACTTTGACATCTCTCATATTTTGATTCTTTTCTTTTTATATTAAACCTTTAGTAGTAGTTACTGAAGGATTGGCTAGCAGCATGGTATTTTGGGTAAAAAGCCTAAATTGTTGTGGGTAATGTGCCTGGCCCTACAGGGTCAGGAGAACCTATTAATTAAAGGGACCCAGTGGCTAGTTGGGTACTAGAGGAGCTGAAGTGCAATAAAGGGGGCTGTTTCTATTTTGTTATACTTTGCGATGACCGGTGTGGGGAGTCAGAAGCATGTTTTGTGACAGATGGAGGGACTGGTTTAAGTACCACCCATCAGTGTTTTGGGAGTTTGGCTCTCAGTTTTGCAGCCCGTCCTGATTTTTGGACATTCAGGAGGTTATCCCAGGACGTCCAGGTCACAGCTGCTCCAGAGAAGAGCCTTATTGCTTCTGCCAGCACTGCTTCTGGCTCCTCCACCAGCACCTGTATCTAAACAGACATTCTGACCATGGATGTCTCTACCCAGAGCCTGGTGTGGATTTACAGAGATAGTGGCCTGCATTTCCTACTTACTGAAAACCAGGCTGGGGGGATCATCCAGTGTGAAAGGTGCCTTCTGGTGGAACTGCTCAGGAAGCAAGTGGGAGAGCTGCAGGAGGAGGTGGCTAGGCTTAGGAGCATCCGTGCTCATGAGGAATTTCTCAAGAACATTGATGAAGAGACCTTGAAGGCCAAGGAAACTGTCTACATGCAGAGGACTGCTGCTGTTACCCCATCGGGGAAGGAGCAGATGGCTCAATCACAGGGAGGACACTAGCAGTTAGTTGCTTCTGGCAGCAGGCAGAACTGCACCCCTTCTCCCAACCCTACCACTGTGGTGATGAAGAATCATTATGCAGACCTGGCAATGAGGGATGATATGGAAGAGGAGAAGCCATGCACCCCTGAATCTGGGAAGGTTACATCTACTCTATTCAGGAGGAAATATAGGGTAGATGTGGTTGGGGAATCTCTTCTGAGGGGGATGGAGGCACCCGTCTGTCACACTGGTATGGCATCCCAGGAGATGTGCTGCCTGCCAGGGGCCCATATTCAAAATGTTATGGAGGGATTGTCGAGAACCATCTGACCCTCTGTCACGGAGAACCCAGAAAAGCCTCTTGGATCCCCTCTGTTCACAGCCCACCAGGACTCTGCTATGGTGGAGCCTTCTCCCATTCACCCGGGTCTCCACGCTACCTGTAGCCAGCTTCCAAATCCAGCCCCAGAGGGTCCAACCCTTGCTCTGTCTGGTCTCCCTGGGGGGGGGTTCCTCCCTCCACGAGCGTCCCAGCCGTCCCAGCAGTGACACTCAGCCAGTGTAGCAGTCAGAGGGTTTATTAGCAATCCACTTTGTACAGCAGCTAGGACAGTTGGCTCTCAGATCAGCCAGGAGGGCAGACAGTAAACCCCCAGGATGAGCCCCGGAGGTCCTGCCCCTCCGACCTCCATCTTCCTTCTTCCCCTCTCTCCCCTTTGTTCTCCTCTCCATCCAGCTGCCCTGCCCCTGGTCTAAACCGGCCACAACCTGTCACCCCCTGGGGGTCCAGGTAAGGTCGCACTAAAGCCTCTTCCCCCCTAGTGGTACCTATAGTTATCACACCCCTGTGTCCCATCACCAGAATACCATCACCAAAGAACAGGAATAGAAAAGAAGAACCACAGTAACCCAAGAGGTTTTCTTACTTCTTCACACCCTCTGACTACTATCCCATGCTACTCACCCATGTGGATACTAATGATACTTCAGAGGTAACCCTCGGCAGATCAAAACCTACAGGGTCTGGGAGCACAGGTGAAGGAGTTTGGTGCACAGGTGGTGTTCTCTTCGATCCTTCTGGTCAAGGGTAGGGGCCTGATTAGAGACAGATGCATCCTGGAGGTGAATGCCTGGCTGCAGAAATGGTGTTACAAGGAGGGCTTTGGCTTCCTCGACCACGGTGGTCTATGCCAGGGAAAAGGACTGCTAGCCAGAGATGGAGTCTGCCTATCAAGGAAGGGGAAGACTATATTTGGACATTGACTGGTTAACCTAGTGAGGAGGGCTTTAAATTAGATTTGAAAGAGGAAGGTGACCAAAGCCCCCAGGTAGGTCAACACCAGGCAGACCTGGGGGAAGGGTCAGTACTGGGTGGGGGGAGCCAGGGCTGTAACAGAAGGGATAAGAGAGAGACTAGTCAGAACTGGGGTGCAGGGGGTGATATCACATCAGTGTCTTAAGTGTTTATATACTAATGTGAGAAGTATGGGCAATAAACAGAAAGAACTTGAAATGTTAGTAGCTAAACATAACTATGACACAGTTGGCATCACAGAGCCTTGGTAGGCTAATATGCATGACTGGAATATTAACACAGCAAAGTATAGCTTGCTTAGGAGAGACAGGCAGGGAAAATAGGGAGGTGGTGTTGCCTGGTATATTAACAATGTGTATGCTTGGACTGAGGTGGAGATGGAAACAGGAGACAGACGTGGGAAGTCGCTGGGTAAAAATAAAAGTAGTTAAAAACAAGGGTGACGTCATGGTAGGTGGTCTGCTACAGGCCACCTAACCAGAAGGAGGAGATGGAGGAGGCTGTTTTTCAACAATTAACAAAATCATCCAAAGCACAGGACTTGGTGGTGATGGGAGATTTCAGCTACCCAGACATAAGTTGGGAAAATAACTCGGCAAGGCGCGGATTATCCAACAAGTTCTTTGAATGTATTGGAGACAATTTTTTATTTCAAAAAGTGAAGAAAGCTTCTAGGGAAAAGGCCGTTCTCTATTTGATTTGATAAACAGAGAGGAACCTGTTGAGAATTTGAAAGTGGAAGGTAACTTTGGAGAAAGTGATCATGAAATATTAGAGTACATGATTCTAAGGAATGGTAGGGGAGAGAACATCAAAATGAAGATGATGGATTTCAAGAAAGCAGACTTTAGTGCACTCAGGGAGCTGGTAGGTAGGATCTCCTGGGAAATATATCTAAGAGGAACAACAACTGAAGACAGCTGGTAATTGTTCAAAGAGACAATATTAAGAGCACAAGAACAAACTTTTCCAATGCTCAGGAAGGATAGGAAGTTGTGACCCAGGCCTCCTGGGATAACCTCCTGTATGTGACAAAATCAGGGCAAGCTGCAAAACCGGGAGCCAGACTACCACAACACTGATGGGTGTTACTTAAACCAGTCGCCCAGTCAGTAACAAAACATGCTTCTGACTCCCCACTCCAGTCATTACCAAGCATAACAAAATAGAAACAGCCCCTTTTGTTGCACATCAGCTTCTCTGATTCCCCCCAGCCACTGGGGTCTCTTAAAGAAATAGGTTCTCCTAACCTCAAAGGGTCAGCCACATCACCCAGAACAATATAGTCCTGGATCTTACCCAAAATACCACGCTGCCAGCCAAGCCTTTAGTAACTACCACTAAAGGTTTAATATTAAAAGAAAACAAACAAAATATGAGAAATGTTAAAGGGTGAAAGTGAATCACATTACATACAAATGATTAAGAAGCCACAGAAAGCAAATCCTTGAAGAATCTGTAGTTTACAGGTTAGTCTAATTCCTCTGGTATGCACCCAGCACCTGGGTGGGTCACAATCCTTTGGTCAGTCCCAGGAGAATAGTTCCAAAGGGGGGTGTTGGTTGCAGACAGACTGAAGGCTGAAGACTTAAGACAAAATGGAGAATGGGCTATGGCCTTTTATCACCTTCTGGTCTTCCCCATGCTCTGAGGGTCCTTGCCAAATCAAAAGGGAGTTGAGTTACGTGGTCAGCTTGGGTGACTGGCCAAACGGGTTTCCTCCTAGGCCCACTGCAACTGAGAGTTCCCTTGATGGGTCATCAGGAAGACAATGTTTTTGCAGATACCCAGTCTGGGAATGCCTTAAAATCAAATCACTTGGAATACACTTAAAACCAAATAGATTTCTAATTTTTGATATAGGCATGATACCTACACATAAACCATATAATCAATCTTAGCAGATTGCAGCCTTTCTACTGATACCAAACATGGGATCCATTATGGATTATTGCAAATATGAAATATTAATATGAAAAAATAATCATAACCTGTTCCCTAGACCCAGACAGCATTACACCCTAGAATACTTAAGAAGCTGACTGATGAGATATCTGAACCATTGGCTATTATCTTTGAAAAATCATGGAAGACTAGAGAGGTCCCAGAGAACTGGAAAACAGCAAATATAATGGCCATCTAGAAAAAAGAGAAATAAGGACAACCCAGGGAATTATAGAGCAGTCAGCTTAACCTCTGTGCCAGGAAAAATAATGGAGCAAATCATTAAGGAATCCATTAGCCAGCACCTAAAAGAGAATAAAGTGCTAAGTGATAGTCAGCATGGATTGGTCAAGAACAAATTGTGTCAGACCAACCTGACAGTTTTCTATCAAGGGATAACAAGCCTTGTGGACAGAGGGGAAGTGGTAGATGTGGTGTAACTAGGTTTTAGTAAGGCTTTTGTTGTGGTCTTGCATCACCTTCTCATTAACAAACTTGACAGTACAGCCTGGATGGACCTTCTAAAAGATGGGTGAAAAATTGATTGAATGAACACTTCCAGAGAGTACTTATCAATAATTCACAGTCATGCTGGAAGGGCATAATGAGTGGAGTACTGCAGAGATCTGTTCTGGGTCTGGTTCTGTTCAATATTTTCATCATTGAGTTGCAAGATGGCACAGAGAGTACACTTATAAAGTTTGCTGATGATACGAAGCTGGGTGGGGTTGCAAGTGCTTTGGAGGATAGGATCACCATTAAAAACAATTTGGATAAAACTGGTGAAATGGTCTGAATTTAATAGGATGAAATTCAATGACAAATGCAAAGTACTCCACTTAGGAAAGAACAATCCGTCGCACATATGCAAAATGGGCAGTGACTGCTTAGGAAGCAGTACTGTGGAAAGCGATCTGAATGGCATAGTGAACCACAAGCTAAATATGAGGCAACAGTGTAACGCTGTTGCAAAAAAAGTAAACACTGTTCCTGGATGTATTAACAGGAGTATTGTAAGTAAGACATGAGAAGTAATTCTTCCACTCTACTCGGCCCTGATTAGGCCTCAACCGGAGTATTGCATCCAGTTCTAGGCGCTTCATTTCAAGAAAGATGTGGCCAAATTGGAGCGAGTCCAGAAAAGAGCAACATGAATGATTAAAGGTCTGGAACACCTGACTTACAGTATGTGGGACAATTGAAGGAGCTGGGTTTGTTTAGTCTAGAAAAGAGGTGATTGAGAGGGGATATGAAGACAGTTTTCAGGTATCTATGAGGCTGTCAGGGGAGGAGGGAGAAAAACTGTTCTCTTCAACTGCTGATGATAGGACAAGCAGCAATGAGCTTAAATTACAACAAGGGAGGTGTAGGTTGGACATTAGGAAGGCTGGCTTCAGCATCCCTGAGACCCACAAGGTGCCGGGCTGGCCACAGCCCAGCTGTGACATGCTGCATCTCCCCTTGCAGGAGAATGGTCGGCGACAGAAGCAGCACCTGAGCCAGTGCTTTGACTCCCTGTGCAGCACCCTGGAGGAGCGCAAGAAGGAGCTGCTGCAGTGCATCAGCCGGGAGCAGGAGGAGAGGGTGGCCCACGTGCGTGCCCTCATGCGCCAGTACGGCCAACACCTGGAGAGTTCCTCCAAGCTGGTGGAGTCAGCCATCCAGACCATGGAGGAGCCCCAGATGGCTGTCTACCTGCAGGTCTGGACAGGGCAGGGATGGGGGTGGGGCAGTCTCCCCTCTGGCCCCAACCAAGTCAAGGGCCCCTGAGCAGCACCATCCCCTGGGAAAGGGGCAAAGGGATTGGGAGGAGGGCATGAGGCCACTGGGGTCGTGCCACCCATGGGCTGGCAGTGAGGGCCTGTGGGCGTGGGGTTGGGGCAGCTAGGTGCAGGTGCTGAGCTAACTATGTCTCCCTCCCTCCGTCCCTGCAGCAATCCAAGGAGCTGCTGAAAAAGTAAGTGGGGTAGACAACAGAGGAGAGAAATCCCTGCTGGGGCCTAGTTCTCTGGGGTGAGGTCCTGGGGTAGTCACGGCTCCAAGAGATTGGGGTCATGCCCCAGCAAGGGGTGCAGGGTCTAGGAGGCCTCTTCAGTGGGCCAGGCCCCCAAGGGGGGTCTCATGTTTCTCCCAGGGTGAACCCCATGGTGTCACCACCTCCTTGGCTGAATCCCTGCCCCGACTCTGCCCAGGAAGACAGACCCAGAGGAGTCTTGGCTGCTTCTTGGGGATCAAAACTCCTTGCCTGGGTGCTGCAGTGCCCCTCACAGGGCAGCACAGTCAGGATTTTCACTGACCGGCTCCTGGCACAGACTCCCATGGTTAGGCCAAAGAACTGATGGTACCAGCCAGCCCCCGCTTTGCCCATTATCCGGACTAGCTGTACTGCCCCTGTTTCAGACTGAATCTGTCCATCCTTCTGAACTCCTCTGTCAGATCCCAGCTCTGCTCCCTACCTCCAGCTGGGGAAATGCAGCTCAACTTTCCGCCGAAAAGGGCGGCCCAAAGGCCCAGGTACCTGGGGCCAGTGTCCCGGGGACTGGATTTGCCAGTGTTTCTGAAGCATCTCCACTGATGGGGGTTGGCATCAGCCTTTCCAATGACCCACATAGGCCCAGGCACCTAGGTCTCATCCCACCTGTGCCCCAATCAGCCTGCGAGCTCGCAGTCCTTCCTCCCATGTGTGACAGTGCAGCTAGAGGGAAACTGAGACTTCTGTAACATAAAAATATTACAACCTGGTCCTGGTTTGTCACAGACAGCTTGTCCCTCAAACCTCCCCACCCCCAGGGCTGTCACTGGGCCCCCACACCTGCCTCTGGCAGTTGCTCTTGGAAGCTGGGCTCCCAGAGGTGACACCTGTGTCTCTGAGGAGTGTGAACACAAAACTCTCAACCCACAATCTCCCAGCCCTGGGCACCCCCCAAACAGTGCTGCCAGTGCCCCTCACCCCCAACCCTCAGCCCCCATCTGAGCTCTGTTTACACTCAATTCAAGATTTGGAGGGGTCAATCAGGATGCAAGGGTGGGTTGGGCCATGCCAGGGGTGGAGGGAAGTGAAGGTTGGCCGGGCAGTGATCATAGAATCCTAGAACGGGAAGGGCCCATGAGAGCGAGAGTTCATCGAAGCCGGTCTCCGGAGCTCATGGCAGGACCAAGTACCATGATGGAGAATGAGTAAGATGGGGGGTAGGTCAGATTATGCCGGGGTGGAGGGACATGGTGGTGGGAGAGGCAGTGCCAGGGGATGGGGCATTGCATGGGTGGTCAGCTGGATCCATGCGACCGAGGCCACTGCCTCTGCCTGGTAGGATCATGGACATGTCCAAGGTGTCGCTGAGCAGCCGCCCAGAACCCGGCTATGAGAAGATGGACCACTTCTCTGTCAATGTGGACTACCTGGCTGAGATGCTGCGAACCATTGAATTCCAGACAGGTGAGCCAGGGCACCCGAGACACGGCGGCGAGCAGGACCCCAGGAGACAGGCATGAGAGCCCCAGCCCTGATGCCGAGCAGCTCCGGCTGTGTGTCCATCTGACATGACTCAAGGCATAGGCAGAGCTAGTGTTATCTGTGGCTGAGGAGCCCCAGGGAGGAGTATGGGGCACAAGGTGAAGGGGCTCTCGGGGTATGTGGGGGAGCACTGGGTGATGCCCTTTGCCTCACCCCCACCCCCTGGGCTTGGGGGTCAGTTTCCCCTCCCCTACCAGTGCTCAGTGTGCCTGCAGATCTGTGCCCCTCCCTACTGCTGGGGGGGGGGGGTCAACGAGGCCCACTGCTGCTCTCCCCACCAGTCCGCCCCACATGGGGCAGGTGCTCTCCTTCCCAGCACAGGAATTGCCACCAGCCCCTTTCCATGCCCGCCCCCCCGCTGCATCTGGCCAGGCAGTGGGGGCAGCCTGCTCAGCCCAGGGTGGGACCCTTGGGCCGTGCTCAGCTAGGTGCAGAGGGGTGGCTGGAGCCTCCCTTCCAGCTCCTCCATGGCCTGTGTCCGACTGGGCTCTTGGGATGGCCTGGCCAGGGGCCTTCATGGGCAGGTGGGGTGCCCCGGATGGGTGCTGACTCTGGGATTCCCTTGGTCTCCCAGACTCACTGGGTGAGGATGACCCCAGCGGATTTGTGGGCGGGGACGGAGGAGATGCAGGCGCTGACGAGGACAGGCCAGAGGGGCCGGATGTGCTGGAGGGGGCAGAAGGTGAGTGACTGGGGTGAGGAACAGTCTAGTGGTTGGGGCACATGAGGGTAACAGCCTCCTACTGCTGTTGCTAGATTCCTAGATCCCAAGGCCCCATGTCATCTAGTCTGAGCCCCTGCATGACACACACTGGAGACCTGCCCTGCATGAGCCCTGGAGCTGAGCAAGTAGAGAAACATCCAGTCTGGACTGAGGGCTGCTGCAGCCTGGCCTTCCGTCACACTCCCTGTCAGACATGGTAGTGGATTGCAGCCAGAATTGGTCCAGCAATACCAACCCTCTGTCTCCTCCCCTGCCCTGAGAGCAGGTTGCCCTTTTCCACCCACTCAATAACACTGACACCTACCCACTGCAGCATGGGGGGAAACTGAGGCACAGACAGCACTCTGAACATATTACAAATGTAGCCCTTCTCCCAGGGGAGTTGGCAGGAATGAGGGCTGGGTTCAGCACCTATTGCTCCTTCACAACAGTCTGACAGAACCAGCTCTAGGCCCCTGGGACATGTCATACCATACTCTGGGTGCCTCCAAAAGTTGAAACTGCCCCTAGGGCATGCCCCAGGCCTGTGGGTGGAAAGATGTGCCAATAAAGACAGCAGTAGCTCAGTGCCAGTTGGGAAAATGCTGCAAGCCGGAGTCACAGCCACAAAACCAGTCCCCCACCCCAGAGTATGGGGGCCATGTCCTTTGTTTGCCCCTCCTTACATTCCTTCACCCCTCACAGTTGCTCTCCTTGGCCAGCGATGCCCTAAAGCTGAGTGAGTTCACCTCTAGTGGTGCTGGGGGTGGGGGAAGAGAAGGCCCCTTGCTTGCTGCCAGTGTCACTGCTGCATCATTTACTGCTCTGCAGGCCAGCCTGCCAGGAACGTCACTGCCCTGGGGAAAGACCAGGCCATGCCCCCTAGGCCACAATCTGGTGCCCCGGGCCCGATCATTCATCGGACTTCTGCCACCTCCAGCCTGGCCCCAGATCCCCAGATGGGTTCGGGGCCAGGATAGGTGGCTGCTGCCACGGGCATCCGGCCTCATTCCCACGATGGGAGAAGCTGCTGCTGCTGCTGCTGCAGGTGTCCCTGCCTTAATCCTCAGCTGTAGCCAGGGCCAGGAGAGGTGGGCACTGTGGAGGGTGCCCTGGCCTGGGAAGGGGCCGGCCCAGACACTCGGGGCACTGGCACCAAGACTTGTGGCACCTGCCCCATGTGCCAGGCACCAGCGACTCCCCTGCAGCCTGCCCACCCCACCACCACCAATCACTCTGCTAGTCACCCTGATGCCACCTACCTCTGCCAGGGCCTCTGCAGAGCTGTTTCTCAAGGGTCCCTTGTTCAGCACCTGCCCTCTTGTGCTGGAGAAGCCTCATGGTGAAGCAGGCCAGAGGCCGCACTGACCTGCAGCAGGCTTCAGCTGTAGTGTGCACTTAACAAAACCAAAGACTCCCATAGGATGCTGACTGAGCTCTGGCTTTGAAGATGTGTGGGTTAACCCCTGCCTGTGGCTCTCAGGCAGATCCACCTGTGACCCAGCCTCCTGGAATAATCATCTGTCTATGTAAAAATCAGGGCAAGCTGCAAAACTAAGAGCCAAAGTCCCTGAATCTTGATGGGTGGCACTTAAGCCAGACTCCTGATCAGTAACAAACTATGCTTCTGATGCCCCATACTGGTCATCACAAAGCATAACAGACTAGAAACAGCCTCCTTTGTTGCACAGCAGCTTCTCTGGTTTCCAACTAGCCACAAAGTCTCTTCAAGAGATAGGGTCTCCTGACCCCCCAAAGGGCCAGCCACATTACACAGAACAATATAGATCTGGGGCTTACCCAAAATGCTATGCTGCCAACCAATCCTTTCAAAATTAAAACTAAAGATTTAATAGAGAAAGAAAAGAAACAAAATATGTTAAAGGCTCAGTGTGAATCACATACATACTAATGATTAAAAGTTCATGGAAAGCAAGTCCATGGAAGAATTTGGAGTTTGCTTGGTTGGCCAGTTCCTCTGCTAGGCACCCAGCACCTGGGTTGGCCTCAGTCCTTTGTCCAGTCACAAAGGAATGGATGCAGCTAGGTATAAGGTAAAGACTGAAGACCCTTGCGTTGGGGCTGCTGGCTTTTGTCACTTCCAGCCTTCCCCATGCTGTGTGGAGTTTTTGCAAATCAAAATGGAGTTGAGGCACACTGTCAGTCCTGGTAACCCACTGAAGAGGTTTCTCCCTGGGCCCATTGTACCTATGGTTGCAGACCTCCAGTCTGGGGAGATTCCCAGGATCAAAGGCTGTGTTCACACAGCCTCCTTATTTTGGAACAACAGAGGTTGTTTCGAAAGAAGGTTTCAGCTATTCACATGACGCACAGTTGTTTCGAAACAAGGGGAAGCCCTTGTTTCAAAACAACTGTGTTGT
>ML682080.1:2116701-2138246 GCA_007922195.1 Podocnemis expansa | reverse complement strand
CCCCCCCCAGCACATCCCACCAGACAGGGTGCATCCCCACCCTGGACTGAGCAGCCCCCCACCCCACTGTCACACAGCACATCCCATGCCATACAGGGCATCCTGCTCCCTTCCCCAGCATGTCTCACCCCACACAGAGTATCCCCACCCCCTCCACACACACCAAGGATGTGCTGCCTTCCTCGCACCTCATCCCAAGCTCTTGTGCTGAGACAGGTCAGGCTTTGGATGGTAACAGGCAGGGAGTTTCTGGGAATGGTTTTCAGATGCAAAAAATGCTTCTGTGCCATGGGACGGCACATGAGCACATGATGGCAGAGCATGCAGAAGCCCACTGAAGAAAAATGTTCAAGCCACCATCTCAGTGATGCTTCCTGGCCTCAAGCAAAGGGACCCAGAGGTCTGAAGATACTGGAAGTGAATCACTGGCTACCTAAGTGATGAGGGGCGTTCAATTTGTGAAACATTGCTTCCCCTTATCTGAGCAATTCCTAGAAGATGGCATTTGGAGGGGACTTCAGGAGGTATTTAGTCAACTCCCACCCCCCCCACCCCTCAGCTCAAAGCAGGAGCAGCCCCAGCTAAAACATCCCAGCCAGGGCTTTGTCAAGCCAGGCCTTAAAAAACCTCTAAGCATGGAGAGGCCACCACCTCCATGGCTAACCCATTCCAGTGCTTTACCACCCTCCAAAGGAAAAAGATTTTTCCTAATGTCCAACCTAGATCTCCCCTGCTGCAACCTGAAACCATTGCTCCTTGGGCTGCCATCCGCCACCACTGAGAACAGCCCAGCTCCATCCCCCTGTGACCCCCCTTCAGGCGGTTGAAGGCATCTCTCAAATCCCCTCTTGCTATTCTTTTCAACAGACTAAACAAGCCCATGTCCCTCAGCCTCTCCTCACAGTCAAGAGCTCCAGCCCCCTCCTCATTTTTGTTGCCCTCCACTGGACTCGCTCCAGTTTGTCCACATCTTTCTTGTAGCGGCGTGGGGGGTTGGGGAGCAAAACTGGACAGAGGTCTCCAACTCTGGCCTCACCAGTCCCAAAGAGAGGGGAATAATCACTTCCCTCATCTGCTGGCCATGCTCCTCCTAATCCTGTTAGCCTTCTTGGCAATAAGACCATGGTGTTGACTCAGATCCATCCTCTTGTCCAGCACAACCCCCCAGGCCCTTGTCTACAGAACTGCTGCCCAGCAAAGCAGTCCCCAGCCTGTAGCAGTGACTGGGATGATTTCATCCTGAGTGCAGGACTCTGCACGTGTCCTTGTGGAACCTCATCAGCTGCCTTTCAGCCCCATCCATCTAGGTCACTCTATCCTATTCAGGCACTTCAGGGTATCTACAGCTACTGGTGTCCCTGCTTAATGTCATCTACGAACTTGCTGAGGATGCAGTCCACCCCCCTCCACCTTGTCATTAATGAAGATGTAGAACAAAACTGGTCCCAGGATTGATCACTGTAAACTAGACATTGAGCCATAGAGCGCACTGCTCTAGGCAGCTTTCTGGCCACCTTTCAGTCCTTTAATCCATCCCATACGTCTGTAACGTGCTGGCAAGAATATTGTGGGAGACCATTGTGACACTGTCTGGACTTAGGGGACAGTTTATGATTAGTTTTCATACTAATATTTCATGTTTGCAATAATCCATATGCAATATGTTTGGTACTAATAGAAAGGTTGTAATCTGCTAGGAACAATTCTGTGGTTTATATGTAGGTGTCATAACTGTATTAGAAGGGCGGACTGGTAAACACACTGGAGGGCAGGGATAGGATTCAAGGAGACCTAGACAAATTGGAGCGCTGGGCCAAATAAAATCTCATGAGGTTCAACAAGGACAAGTGCAAAGTCCTGCACTTAGGATGGAAAAATCCCATGTACTGCTACAGGCTGGAGACTGGTCGGTTAAGTAGCAGCACTGTAGAGGAAGACCTGGGGGTTATGGTGGATGGGAAGCTGGATATGAGGCAATGATGCCCTCTTATTGGCAAAATGGTCAATGGCATATTGGGCTGCTTCAGGAGGAGCATTGCCAGCAGATCAAAGAATATGAGTGTTCCCCTCTGTTTGGTGCTTGTGAGGCCATATCTGGAGTACTGTATTCAGTTTTGGGCTCCCCACTACTGAAAGAATGTGGCCAAATTAAAAAGACCCCAGCAGAAGGCAACAAAAATGATTAGGCAGCTGGGGCACATGACTTATGAGGAGAGACTGAAGGAATTAGGCTTATTTAGTCTACAGAAAAGGAGACTGATGGGGGATTTGATAGCAACCTTCAGCTACTTGAAGGAGTGCTCCAAAGAGGTAGGAGCTGGGCTGTCCTCAGTAGTAACAGGACAGAACAAGGAGCGATGGTTTTAAGCTGCAGCTGGAGCAGTTTAGGCTGGATATGAGGAAAAACTTTCTCCCTAAGAGGGTGGTGAAGCGTCGGAATGAGTTATCTAAGGAGGTGGTGGAATCTCCTTCTCTGGAAATGTGTAAGGCCTGGTTAGACAAAACCCTGGCTGCGATCATTTGGGGGGAGTGGTCCTGCTTTTTGCAGGGGGTTGGACTAGATGACCTCATGAGGTCCCTTCCAGCCCTATGATTCTATGATTGCTAGCCAATTACAATCTTTATATTGGTACCTAACACGGCACCCCATGTATGGCTTATTGCAAACAGGAACTATTATTAATATGAAAAAAAACCATCATAAATGATCCCCTAAATCCGGACAGAGTCACCACTTGAACGTTCAGAAATCCTTTGACAAAGTTCCTTGTAGAAGAGCCTTAAGAAAAGTAAGTGGCCATGGAATAAGGAAAGTCATCTCTTGGGTCAGTAATTACTTAGAAGGCAGGAGACAAAGGGTAGGAATAAATGGTCAGTCTTCAGGACAAGCGAGGTGGATACTGTGTCCTCCCAAGGCTCTGTATGGGAACTGGTGCTGTTCAACATACTCATAAGTGATCTGGAAAGGGGTTGGGGTGAACAATGAGGGTGTGAAATTGGCAGACACAAAACTACTCACAATAGCTAAGTCCAAAGCAGAAAGGGCTCCCACAATAATGGGGGGGATGGGGCAACCACATGATGAAATTCAGAGTTGATAGATGCAAAGTGATGCTCACTGGAAAACAGTGCATACAAAATAATAGTTTCTTCACCACAAAAGTCATCTTAGAGTCATCGTGGCTAGTTCTCTGAAACCATCCACTCAACAATGGCAGGGTTGCCAACTCTCTGTAAATTTACCACCAGTCACGTAAAAAAATAAAAACGTACAATTTCAGCACAGCCAGTAAATCTGTAAATAAATGAGAATGTCCATAAAATTGGGTAGAAATAAAACATATTGTATTTTGACATTGATTGTCATCATTCAGAACCACTTCTTGTATCATAAAATGACACTGATCATTTCTGTTATCACACCTACCCAAAGACCCCACTTGAGCAATTAACACACCTAAAACGAGTGCGTAATTCCAAGTGCCTGTGTACAGAATACCACAGTGAATACACACTTCTGTCACATTTTTATATTATTTATGGGATTTTGGGGAGTGAGGTCAGTCTAGCATTTACCGTAGCAGTGCAAAAAACCTCAAATTGAACTCTTTATCTCAGTAAAAACTAAAATGCAAGGGCAGGGCCAGCCCAAGGTTTTCTGGTGCTCTAGGCTCCTGTGATTTTTGGCACCTCCTCCCCATGGCCTGGGCCGGACCAAATGGTCAGCCCTCCCTCCCACTTCTCCTAGAATAGCCCCTCTAAATGCCCAAGTGGCAAGCAGGTACCGTGCAGGCTGCTGGGCCGAATCACGGTGGTGGCACCACTCCACCAGCAGGAGCCAGATCCCTGCCCGTGGCCGGACGCCAGCAGCAACGCCACTCCCTGCTGGGGCTGAAGCGCAGTGGCGGTGCTGCTCCCTGGCTGGGGCTGGAGCCTTACCCATGGCCAAATCATGGCAGTGGCAGTGGTGCTGCTCCCCCAGCTGAGGCCAGATCCCCACCCATGACCAGATACTGGTTGCTGCACTGCTCCCCTGGCCGGGGCCAGATACCTGGCCATGGGTCCTCAACTTTGAAAAGGTTGGGACTCACTGACCTGGCCAGGCTGGCCTCGACCAGCCCTCCCTACCCACTTACCTGGAGCACGGCCAGCCAGCTTTCTGCCTCTCTCCACCCTAGGCTATGTGCCTGAGTGGAGCAGGGCTTGCTGGCTCCAGCCCAACCCTTGGTGCCCCTAATTGTAGGTGCCTTACGTGACCACCTAGGTGATCTCTATGGACAGACTGGCCCTGTGCAAGGTTGGCAACCTTGATCCACAGCCAAAAAAATCCACCAGAGTGCTGTCACTCCTTAGGAAATGGATGAATAATAAGACAATAAATATCAAGGTGCCATGCTATAAATCCATGGGATGCTCACACCACACCTCAGCTACTGTGTGCACAGCTAGTCACCCCAGCTCAACAAGATAAACTGGTAGCAGAGAAGATGCAGAGAAAGGCAACAAATGTGTTGGTGCGGGGAGGACAACTTCCACGGGGGGGGGGGGAATGTTAAACAAACAGCACCTGTTCAGCTTCAGAAAGAGCTGAATAAGAAGGGCTATCATGAAGATTTGGAAAACAATGACTGGTGTGGGGACAGTGAAGAGGGACATGTCATTTCCCCTTGCAGGTAACCCAAGAACCAGAGGTCACACAGCTAAATAATAGGCAGCAAACAAACATAAGGAAGTACTTCGTCACACAATGCACAGTCAGCCCATGACACTCATTATCAGGGGATGGTGTGGGGGGGCCAAAAGCATAACTGGTTTCAAATGAGGACTAAAGAAGTTCATGGAGGATTGCTGGCTATTAGACAAGATGACCAGGGATGTGACCCCCATGCTCTGGGTGTCTCTATCTTCTGCCTGCCAGAGCTGCGCTGGATTTCTCGTTAACACCCTGTTCTGGTCATGCCCTCTGACGTGCCTGGTGTACACCGCTGGCAGTAGCCAGGCCACTGGGTGAGATGGACCTTTGGTCTGACCAAGTTTGGCTGTCCATCTGTTAAGCAGCCCAAAGGCAGTTTACTCCCTCTACCTGTAAGTGTCTAGACCTAGGAGCAAAGGATGCAGGTTGCACTTACGGGCTGGAGGGATGTGTCCTGGGCTGCGGGGAGTCTGACAAAGAGTGGGGTGTGAGGCAGATACAGGTGAAGCCAAACACCCAGCATGATCTGGGGTCAAAGCAGCTAATGGGATCCATAAACAGTGTCTCACATAGGAGTTGTTTTCCCCCTCTTTGGCACTGGCGTGGCTGCTGCTGGAATGCTGGGTGCGGGTCTGGTACCACAGCGCAGGCAGGATGCTGTAAGCTGAAAGGGTCAGAGAAAAACGCTAGTCTATAATCTCTACATGGGAACAAATATTTGCTAATGGCTCTGCAATCTCGCCAAGACAGGGCAGACAGGAGCCAGTGACTGGAAGCTGAAGCTAGCCAATTTCATACTGTAAATACTACATACACCTTCCTCGCTCAGAGCAATTAACCATCAGACCACCTTCCAAAGAGCCGGGGGACTCGCCAGTCCTGACGACATGTCACTCAAGACCGGCTGGTTTCTAAATGCTCTGCTCTAGGAATTATTGGGAGGAAGTTCTCTGGAAGGGCCTGTGTTTTCCAGGCAGTCACACTGGATGGGAGGGGAGGGCTGCAGGAGGGACCCAAGGACTGAGAGGAGTAGGGGCATGGAGGAGTGTGTGTCCCATGTGATGGATAAGGGGGTGCAGTTTGTGTGAGAGGGTTTTGGGATCAGGGAGGTTCTGTGTGAAGGGGCAGGAGGGTTTTGGGACAGCTGGGCAGGGGGGGGGGGGTTGTGACAGGGAAGGGAGAGCTTTGGTTGGGGGGGTGGATTGGAGGGGGTGTCTGGGTGATGGGGTGGGGAGGGGTTGGGGAGCTGGAGAAGGGACCATACCATGGGGACTGTAATATGAGCCCAGGCTGCTTGCTGGGCCAGTGGCTTTGTCATGCTGGGTTCCCTGTCCAGGCGCCAGGACTCGCAGGACCTGGGGTCTAGTCACACCATGATACCAACACCATGGCCAAGCTCGGTGATGCTCGGGGTTGGGGGGGGGGTGCAGCTCAGAAGGATGTTGGTCCCTGTAGGCAGATCGGGCCTGCCAGTGACCCAGGGGGACCCTTGATGAGCATGACCTGCTGTGCCATGAGGAGACCTCAGTGCCCCCCTGTGGCACTTGCACCTCAAGTGTCCAGCCACGTGACTGGATGGCTCCAGGACACTTGTGTGACACTGGGTAGAGGTGCAGTGGGCTGGAAGGGTCTCCATGGCCCAGGAGGCAGCCGGACCATGGTGGGAAGGAGATGGCGGGCAGCCATAGAGCAGTTTGCTTGTGCAGGGTACTAACGTGCTGTACCACCTGGCCCGAGGAGCAGGGCAGCTCCATAGCTCCAGCACATGGCAGGCCCAAGGTGCTGTGCATACAGTTAGCTTCTGCTCCAAGCCCTTGGATGTGCCAGGCACCAACACCAACACCCAAGTCTGCAGGACCCAGTTCAGACTGCTGCAGCATTGCAGAGATATGTCTGTGCATGGGGTCTATGGATCATAGCATCATAGCATCATAGAATCCTAGGGTTGGAAGGGACCTCATAGGTCATCTAGTCCAACCCCCTGCCAGAGGCAGGACCACTCCCACTAAACCATCCCAGTCAGGGTTTTGTCCAGCCGGGCCTTAAACACCTCCAAAGATGGAGACTCCACCACCTCCCTCGGCAGCTCATTCCAAGACTTCACCACTCTCCTAGTAAAAAAGTTTTTTCTAATATCCAGTCTCGACCTCCCTAACTGCAACTTGAGACCATTGCACCTTGTTCTGTCCTCTGTTACTATTGAGAACAGTCGAGCTCCAGCTTCCTTGGAGCATCCTTTCAAGTAGTTGAAGGTTGCTATCAAAAGTTGAAGGTTGCTATCCCTCTCTCCAGGCTGCAGCGATCCTTCGGCTGCCCTGTTCAGCATGTGAGAACTGAAGGCTCTGGCTGAGTGGTGGCATCCAACACTGGAGCACAGGACACACGGCTGGCATGGTCTCTGTGACACAGCACGCAGATTTACAGACACCACAGTTTGGTCTTTGAACTGCTCTGTTCTCCTGCAGTCCCAGTCAGGAATCAGGGCTGGCTCTGTGCCCCCACGCCACCCCAGCATTCACCAGCCCATTGGCACTGCCTGGTGTGCCCCACAGGCAATATCTGTTCCCCAGTCACAAGTGGCCAGTAGGGACCAGTTGCTTCCCTCAGACACCAGGAGCTAATCAATGCCCGCTGCTTAAGCAGAGTTAGGATGTTAAGACAGTGATGTTATCCTGTTGGTTCTTGCCATCGCCAAATAAAAAAATACATCTTTAGATGATTAAAGAAAACTGTCTCATAGCTTTCTGTCTGGACAAGCATCGCTTCCCAACAGCTGTGATGGTAAATTCTACTCTTCTTGGGTACAATTCTCTACTGTGGAGCTGTGCAGAGCTGGCGTTCCCAGATGAGTTAATCATTATCAGCCACCAGGAGATGTTTGATTGTCTGCCTTATTGGGAGCATGAGAAATTCCAGAGGGATACCTGTGTTAGTCCATTTCAGCAAAAATAAACAAGGAGTCCTGGGGCACTTTTAAAGACTAACATATTTATTTTTTGCATGAGCTTTCATGGGCACAATCCCACTTCATCAGATGCATGAAATGGAAAATATAACATGTAGGTTGTAAATATATACACAGAGAAAAGGGTGGGTCACACAGTTAAGTCAAACAGATCCAGAAGGATAGCCTACTGGCCTTTCTCTTTACAGAGTTATCTTTCGAGAGATAGGCCAGTAAGCTATCCCTCTGGATCTGTTTGAATTAACTGTGTGACCCACACTTCTCTGCAGCTAATTTGCAGATTATATGCTGCATTTTCCATTTCATGCACCTGATGAAGTGGGATTATGCCTGTGACACTGTCCAGGCTTAGGGGACCATTTATGATTATTTTTCATGCTAATATTTCATATTTGCAGTAATCCATATGTGATATGCCATGTTTGGTACCAATGGGAAGGCTGCAATCTGCGAGGAATGATTCTATGCATTATATGCAGGTGTCATAGCTGCATTAGAAGTTAGGAATAGGTTTATCTTATTTGCATTTCAAGTTATTGGATTCTGGGACACTCCCCAGACTGGATGTCTACAAACCACTGTCTCCTTAATGACCCATTAAGGAAGCTCCTGGGTATACAAGGGCCCAGGGAGAAACCTGCTGAGCCACTAGGATTTGCCAATGTGACTCAACGCCATTTTGATTTGCAAAAAATGCAACACAGCAAGAGGCAGGCCAAAGGTGACATAAGGTAACAGCCCCAACTCAATTTTGTCCTCAGTCTCCAATCTACAACCAACACCTGTCTCTGGATCCATTCCTCTGTGACTGAACAAAGGACTGTGATCCACCCAGGTTCTGGGTGTCTACCAGAGGAACTGGAGAAGCCTGCAAACCCTAAATTCGTCCATGGACTTGTTTTCTATGGACTCTAAATCATTTGTATGTATGTGAGTTCACTTTGATGCTCTAATATCTCTCATAGTTTGTTTCTTTTCTTTTTATATTAAACCTTGAGTTGTACTTAGTAAAGGATTGCCTGGCAGTGTGGTACTTTGGGTACGATCCAAGCCTATATTGTACTGGGTGATGTGACTGGCCCTTTGTGGTCAGGAGCACCTATTGCTTTAAGAGACACAGTGGTTAGGTGGGGACCGGAGGAGCTGATCTGCAATGGAGGGTGTGATGGAGACCCCAGACAAGCCTCTTGGATCCCCTCTGTCCACAGCCAGTCAGGTCTCTGCTACGGTGGAGTCTCCTCCCATCCAGCACCTCGGGTCGCCCCACTCCATGCAGCCAGCCCCCAGCTCCAGGCTCAGATCCAATCCTTGCTCTGTCCGGTCTCCCTTGGAGGAGTTTCCCTCCAGGAGGGTCCAAGCCGTTTCAATCAGCAGCGACTCTCAGCCAGTGTGGCAATCAGAGGGTTTATTAGCAAACCAGTTCATACAGCAGCAAGGACAGTTGGTATCAGCATCCTCTGAACAACCACAAGTGAAACCCCCAGGGGATTAGGGCTACACCCCAGGGCAGGGTCCTGTCTCTTGAACCCCCATTTCCCTACTAGCTGCTCCTTCCCCTGGTCCTTTGTTCCCCTGCTTGCTCTGCCCACCTCTCCGCCCCTGGCCCAACCAGCTGAATCCAGTGTGACCAGCGGGGGGGTCCCAGGTACAGGCTCCCTAAACACTGCCCCCCCTGCCCCCTAGTGGCTCTACCTCATATCACCCACCCGTGTTCCATCACCCGAATAGAAAAGAACGAAGGTCAACACCCGTGTCTTCCCTTATTAACCTAGCAGAGGGTTCCCACTTCTACCCCTCGCACTAGAGGGGTCTATTTCTATTTTGTTATGCTTCATGATGACTGGTGTGAGGCATCAGAAGCATGTTTTGTTATTGACTGGGAGACTGGTTTAAGTACCATCCATCAGTGGTTTGGTGGTTTGGCCCCTGGTTTGCAGCCTGCTTTGATTTTTGCACATTTAGGAGGTTAGCCCAGGAGGCCCAAGTCATAACTGGTAGTAAATAGTGAGGCTATTACTGTGTAAGGCTCCTTCACTAGTAAAAGATCCTGCAAACCCCCAGAGACTTACACCCAGCGCATATGGGGGAGGGACGGGTACATCCATTAAGCAGGTTATGCCCAGGGCCCTATGGAGAAAGGGCAGGTACGTCAGTTAAACAGGTCACACCCAGAGCCTTACACCAGGTGACCCTGAGCCCTGCGGTTAGAGCTGGGGAAGGACAGGAGCCTTTCCCCTGGAATTCTACAAGTTGGGAAAGGGTGTGGGGGGGGTGCCTTAACCAGGTTCTGCCCTGAGCCTTATGGGTTTGGGTAGAGGTGGAAGCCCTAGTTCATGTATAACAAACCCCTCCATTGCACTGGACACTCCGCAGCCTCCTCATGACAGACACATGCACAGCTCACTGTTGCCCCCACATGAGGCACTGGAGTGGCACCAGGTCATTTCACCCAGCCAGGCCTGGCTCCTTTCTACACAGGCAGATGCAGCCCCAGCTGGCATTTACCATGAGAGTCCCTAGAGTGGCTCAGCATGGCCTTTATGTGAGTGCTGGCTGGGGATCATGCAAGAATCAGAGC
Organism: Podocnemis expansa; assembly: GCA_007922195.1. Lineage (NCBI taxonomy): Eukaryota > Metazoa > Chordata > Testudines > Podocnemididae > Podocnemis > Podocnemis expansa. Next base: position 2,128,010 of record ML682080.1, on the reverse strand, counting down.
TGATGGTTGCAGGCTACCCCAAGAGTGCTCTAGTCCAACCCTTTCTCAAAGCAGGACCAATCCTAACTAAAACATCCAGCCAGGGTTTTGTCAAGTCGGCCTTACACACCTCTAAGGATGGAGATTCCACCACTTCCTTAGGGATGGGTGGTAGCTGTATGGAACTTATTTTTTTTGCAACTTAGTAGCTGGCAAATGGATTTATCAGCAATCATACCTGTTCTTCTTTGAGAGTTGTTCCTGTGAGTGCTCCACTCAGGTGTTGGCTTGGCCAGTGCCATCAATCAGAGTTTTTTGGCAGCAGGGTCTATGTGAGAGAGTGTGAAAATGTCTGGGTCTAGACACCTGTTTATGATTATCTTTCATGTTAAAATTTCATATTTGCAATAATTCATATGTGATATGCCATGTTTGGTACCAATAGAATGGTTGTAATTTGCTAGGAATCATTATAGGGTCTATGGAGAGATGTCACATCTGTATGAGAAGTTAGGAATAGATCTGTGTTTCGACTTATTTGATTCTGGGAAACTCCCCAGATGGAGTATTTACAGCCTTTGTCTGCTTAATGGCCCATTAATGAAACTCCCAGTTATGGTGGGCCTAGGAAGAAACCTGTTTGACCAGTCATTCAGGCTGACCATGTGACTCAACTCCATTTTGATTTGGCAGGGACTCTGAAAGCATGGGAAAGCCAAAGGTGACAAAAGGCATTTTGTCTTCAATCTGTTTGCAACTAACATCCTCCCCTGGAACTATTCTTGTTGGACTGAACAAAGGACTGAGACCCACCCAGGGGCTGGGTGTCTACCTGAGGAAAAGGACTAACCTGCAAACTGCAAATTCTTCAATAACTTGCTTTCTGTGGACTCTAAATCACTAAAGTTACTTGGTGATGACCAGAGTGTGGAATCAGAAGCATGTTTGGTTACTGACTGGGAGACTGGTTTAAGTACCACCAGTCAGTGGTTTGGGGGTTCTGGTCATCACCAAGCATAACAAAATGGAAACAGCCCCCTTTATTGCACATCGGCTTCTATGGTCCTCTCTAGCCACTGGGTCTCTTAAGAAATAGGCTCTCCTGACCCACATCACCCAGAACAATATAGGCTTGGATCTTACCAAAACTACCACACTGCCAGCCAATCCTTTAGTAACTACAACTAAAGGTTTAATATAAAAGGAAAACAAACAAAATATGAGAGATGTTAAAGGGTCAAAGTGAATCACATACATACAAATGATTTCAAGTCCACAGAAAACAAATCCTTGAAGATCCTGTAGTTTGCAGATTAGTCCCACTCCTCTGGTGTGTACCCGGCAGCAGCAGCAGCTGAGTGGGTCTCAGGCCTTTGTTCAGGCCCAGAAGAATAGATCCAGAGGAGCGTGTTGGCTGTAGACAGGCTGAAGACTGAAAACTAAAGACAAAATGGAGATGGGTCCCCTGCCTTTTATCTTAGAGTCCCTGCCAGATCAAAATGGAGTTGGGCCACATGGTCAGTCTGGGTAACTGGTCAAACAGGTTTTGTCTTAGGACCATTCCAGCTTGGACCCCTCTGGGTGGGCCATTAATATGACAATAGTTTGCAGATGCCCAGTCTGGGATTGCCTCAGCTCAAACAACTTGCAACACACACACATAAAACAAATAAGATTCCTAATTTCTAATACAAATATGATACCTACATATAAATCATATAATCATTCTTAGCAGAGTACAGACTTTCTATTGATACCAAACATGGGATAGCTCATATGGATTATTGCAAACATGAAATATTAATATGCAAAATAATCATAAACAGTCCCCTAGACCCATATAGCATCACACCTGCATGGCCCGATCTCAGCACCAGAAGCAAATAGAGCCACGACATTGGTCACCTCTCTACAGCACAGATATATCTCCTTCCTCTCATTGATCCTGCTCACCTATTCCAACTCCACTTTCAAGCAAGGACAACCAATATTCACATGCATCCTTCTCTAACTTTTTCTTCCCCAGACAGAGCTGCGTCTATTGCATCTATAAAATCTTTAGCCCACGTGGAGAAAGCCTTGATGGAACGGATTCAACAAATGAAGATTTGAATGGAAAGATCCATATGCAATCATTCTTCCACAATGTAGGAGGCATATATCAACCCTGATGAGCCAAGACCTTCCGTATCAGCCACAGCACAACACAGGCCGTCTTCTCCAACCCCAGTGGCAGACCCTGGTAAAATATCAGAAGGGGAGGGAATGGAGGACACAACTCCTCCACACAATTCTTCATCATCCCTGGACAAAGCCGTTATGCCTGCTCCTCCATCTGCATCTGACAACTCCAAGCAATTCCAAGAGTTATGCCACAGAGTGGCAATTGCACAAGACATACCACTGCAGGAGTCCTCCCATAAACTGCCCTGCATACACCAGAGCCCATCAAACCCAAAGAGCACTCTGCCAATAAATGAGGCTATACTGGAGCTCGCAGATGTAATCTGGCAAACTCCATCATTCTTACCTTCTACTTGCCAGTGAGCTAACAGAAAGTACTATGTATCCACCAAGGGCATGGATTTTCTATTCATCCACCCATCTCCCAATTCCCTAGCTGTGGCAGCAGTCCATCACAAAAATAAACAAAACACACAAAAGATGCACTCCCACTGACAAGGGTAATAAAAAGATATACCTCCTTGGCCATAACGTATACTCATCTGGAACACGCCAATTTAGAATAGCCAATTACAATGCACTGCTCACTAAGTATGATCATGACAACTATGAAAAAAATTGAAGAATTACAGAAACACTTGTGTAAGGACAAGCAACAACAGCTTCAATTGTTACGCAAAAGAGCACGCAGGATCTTTTCAAGGGGGGAAAAGGCTGTGTTTTTTTATAAGAAACACATTTAATAGCTATCTTACATGTATACACATACACACATGCAGCCAAATGCACCAGAAGCTGTTCTGCAGTTTATATAATTACCAGTCCTGACTGTGGCTTGAGACTGTAGCTTGGGTCTGTTGCTGGGGTTCATAGCTTGTGGCAGCTACTTGGCCAGGGAATCTGAGCACGAGGGAAAGCGGGTTCTCTGGCAGGCATGCACAACGCTCCTTTCTCTTTGATGGTATGCCGAACGTTACCCAAAGCCTTGTGATGTCACTCAGTCTTTTATAGGTCTTTTGTTCCAATGTAAGTCTATGGTTCTGCTGTGTCATACTGTCCAGGGGCTTGGTGACCACTGGCTGCCAGACTATAGCAGACATAATTTCATCTTGCCTTGATTGCTTTTCATTGTTTTATTTCTTGGGTGGGTCCTTCTTTGTGCTTTTTAGGGATGTCTGCATTCTTCAGCCATTTAGGTGGCACTTCATCATGACAGGCTATCAGTTGAGACTGATCCTGTCATATGCACACCCTTCATTCACACATCTAAAACTAAATGGGTTTACAATTACAGTGTTCACCTGAAAGGTCCATTAATCAAGATTGAGTTTTACAGCTATAACATGGAGTTTCAACTACAATATCGCGTTTGTTAAAATGTATACTAAAACACTAAAGACATTCCAGAAAATAGATAGAATCATAGAATCATAGGGTTAGAAGGGACCTCACAAGGTCATCTAGTCCAACCCCTTGCCAAAAAAGCAGGACCACTCCCACTAAATTATTCCAGCTAGAGTTTTATTCAGCCGGGCCTTAAACATCCCCAAAGATGGAGATTCTACCACCTTCCTAGGTAGCCCATTCCAATGCTTTACCACCCTCCTAGTCAGAAAGTTTTTCCTAATATCCAGCCTCGACCTCCCCAGCTGCAACTTGAAACCATTGCTCCCTGTTCTGTCCTCTGTTACTGCTGAGAACAGCCGAGCTCCATCCTCCTTGGAGCAACCCTTCAAGTAGTTGAAGGTTGCTATCAAATCCCCCCTCAGTCTTCTCTTCTGTGGGCTAAATAAGCCTAGTTCCTTCAGTCTTTCTTCATTGGGCTTGTGCTCCACCCCCTTGATCATTTTTGTTACCCTCCGCTGGACTCTTTCTAGTTTTTCCATGTCCTTTTTGTAGTGGGGAGCCCAAAACTGGACACAGTATTCTAGATGCGGCCTCACCAGTGCTGAATAGAGGGGAACGATCACATCCCTTGATCTGCTGATGCAGCCCAGTATACCATTGGCCTTTTTGGCAGCAAAAGCATACTGTTGACTCATATCCAGCTTCCCATCCACCATGACCCCCAGGTCCTTTTCTATAGTGCTGCTACTTAGCTGATTGGTCCCCAGCCTGTAGCAGTGCTTGGGGTTTTTCTTTCCCAAGTGCAGGACTTTGCACTTGTCCTTGTTGAACTACATGAGACTTCTATTGGCCCACTGCTCCAATTTGTCTAGGTCTCCCTGAATCCTGTCCCTGCCCTCCAGCATGTCTACCATTCTCCCCAGTTTGATGTCATCTGCTAATTGACTGAGCATGCAATCTATCCCATCATCAGATCATTAATGAAAATATTGAACAGAACTGGCCCCAGGACCAACCCCTGGGGCACACCACTCATTACTGGTTGCCAACTAGACATGGAGCCATTGATTCCTACTTGCTGAAACCATTGATCTAGCCAGTTCCCTAGCCACCTTACAGTCCACATATCCAAAAACAGATACAAAAATAGATACAAAAGATACAATCTATAATGGCTACAATAAAGACTTTAAGAAAGCAAACATTTCTATCAGGTATAATGCTAAAAACACAAGTAATAAACAGACAGCTTTGCTATGATAGATTTTAAAAGAAGCAGCTTTTGCAGCTGGGAGCGAAAGCAGTGATCAAAGTAGTTTATGAATGAGTCAGTTAATGCAGTTTATAATTAACATGGTGTATGAATTTGAATCAATCAATCAAACAGTAATAGAGATGATTTAAGTAATGAAGATGATTTTAGCCATGTACTTAGAAAGTCCCTGATGGATGAGGGACTACTCATTGCACATACTTCTCTACGGGCCTCTCTGGATGTCAAAATACCGCAGCCAAAATCACAGCAATGGCCGTCACTATGTGACATGCTTCCTGGCTTCAGGAATACCGAAGGACCTTCAAACTAAAATAGAAGACCTAACTTTTGAAAAAGATAAGCTATTTTTCCAAAAGATGGCAGAGCATTGCACTCCATGAAAGGCTCCAGGGTGACGCATAGAACCCCAGGCATATATACACCCTCTTTCAAGATACGCAGATTCCAGCCCTACCAGAGGAGAGATCACCAATTCTCCAGACAACAAAGAACATTTGACTCCTAGAGACAAAGGCAAGAACAGCACTGATCACAAAGGCGGAGGCAACTTTCCAACCTGTCAACTTCTACACAACTTCTCCAATCCAAACAGGCATTTGAAGGTCAGGTCTGGGTTCTGAGAACTCTCCCAAATGCAGGAACGTAAAAAACTTTTGGACATCGCTTGTGACCCTTTTTCCCAGTCTATGGTCTGCAATCACTTCCAACTGATGGTCCCTAGAGATCATCAGCAATGGCTACACTATCCCTTTCAAATCCATTTTCCCCAAACACTTACCCACCCCAACCCCGTCCCTCTTCAGGGACCCTTCTCAGAAACAACTCCTACAACATGAAGTCTCTCATCTTCTCAAGATAAGAGCTGTAGGAAAGGTAGAACTGCAATACCATCAAGAGGTTTGTACTCCAATTATTTTCTAACACAAAAGAAAAATGGTGGGTGAAGACCAATCCTAGATCTCAGGTCACTGAACAAATATGTCCAGGTCCAAAGTTCAAGATGGTAATCTTATCTACAATTATCCCTGCACTAAATCAAGGAGATTGGTTCTCACTCCTTGACCTGAAAGATGCCTATTTTCATATAACTATTCACACAGCTCACGGGAGGTTCCTTCGATTTACACTCGGCACAAGACATTTCCAATACACTGTTTTGCCAATTGGCCTTGTCATGTCTCCTTAAGTCTCCTCCAAAGTACTCACTGTGGTTGCAGCTCATTTACTATGTTCAAGCATCACAATAGTTCCCTATCTGGACAATTGTCTCCTGCAGAGTCCATCACAGGCCAAAGCTATCCACAATACAGAAATAGCTATGAATCTCTTACAAAACCTTGGATTTCTGATAAACTTTGAAAAGTCCCTTGTAAGTCCCTCACAAACTCTAGATTTCATTGGAGCCCACCTGGACTCCATCACCACAAGAGCAACATTGCCGCTCCAGAGCTTCCAAACCATCATGGAAGAGGTGAAAATAACTCCCCTCACCAATGTGCACACACGTCTTCAACTATTGTGACACATATCCACCACCACTTTCAAGGTGGAACATGCCAGACTCCATATGAGACCCTACAGGGTTGGTTAAGACACACATACAACCCAAGGAAGCACAAACTGAACAAAAAAAAAGGCATACCACCACCATTCACCAAGGATACCTTGGAATGGTGGATAAATCCAAACAATTTACTCTCAGGAGTACCCTTCCATACAATACCACCAACCACAGTCATCACCACAGCTGCAGCGTTCACAGGGTGGGGAGCGCATACGTCAAACTATATAGCACAAAGCCTTTGGATGGAGCGCAAGACTCACCTACCTTTCAATCTACTGGAACTCAGAGCAATACGGAAAGCTTGTTTCCACTTCCTCCCACTAATACAAAACAAAACAATCAAGAGTCTCACAGACAACATATCCTGCACATAGCACATAAACAGACAGGGAGGAGCCACTCTTGCTCCCTATGCATGTAAGTGGTCAAACTTTGGAACTGGTGCATCAGTCACCACATAACCATGACCACATCTTACCTGCCAGGACATCTGAACACAACTAAGCAGAAAGTTCAATTTCCACCAGGAGTGCGATGTCAACAAACCTGTATTGCATGACATCTGCCAGGACTGGGGGACACCCTCAATAGACCTCTTTGCAACAAGCAGGAATTGACAATGCAGCCAATATTGTTCCAGAGCAAGAAGTAAATACTGCTGTCTAGGAGATGTGTTCATAATCAACTGGCAAGGAGATTTTCTATACACTTTTCCCCCAATACCACTCCTCCCACGAGTAATAAACAAAGTCTAAGGGAACCATGCCAAAGTAATTCTCATAGCCCCAACGTGGCCAAGACAATCTTGGTAGTCAATCCTCCTAAAAATGTCAGTGTCAGCACCACAAATTCTTCCAACCAATGTCCACCTATTGTTACAACACAATGACAGGGTGAATCACCTGAACCTCAGCACACTGCACCTCACAGCATAGACACTTCATGGTTCCAAGTGCTAGAACCATTATGCTCAAATCAAACCCAAAACATACTCTTAAATAGCAGAAAATCAGCAACACGAAAATCATATCTTTACAAATGGCAGAGGTTCTCATTATGGTCTACCACTAGACACCGAGACCCTTTTACAGCACTTTCCCCCCAATCCTAGATTATCTGCTAGAACTAGAATTACACGGTCTCTCAGTCAGTTCCATTAAAGTCCATCTTGCCATGATCAATACTGTAGTGATATGCTTGTAGAAGGTTGTGCATTTAGAGACTCCCTAGCATGGGCCATTGTTGTGTAAATTGGGAGACGTGCCCCAGAGAAGATTTAACATGGCTGCTCCCAGGTACACACCTGGATACCTGTCTGTATGATTAAAGTTCTATTCCTTACTCATTCTATAGTATCATCTTTAATGAACCCTCAAGATCATTACATGGTGTCAGAAGATGGGGAATGAGTTTGGAAACTAAAAAGACTTGGAGGAAAATTCCTGCATTTGCACCTGAAAATAGCAAAACATCAGGGATCTCTGAAAACAAAGAAAGCCTTCAGCAAGTAAGTGTAAGCTCTAACAATGGATGTTTTACAGGCTCCTTCACCTCTCCAAATGTCTGGTAATGTTGCAGAAAACCGGCTAAAGTTTAAGCAGCGATTTCTGTTGTATTTGTCTGCCATTGAAGCACAGAACAAAGATGAAAACCAGAAATCATCTATATTTTTGCATGTTGTTGGGCAGGAGGTGCTGGATGTATATAATAACTTTGAATTTCAAGATGGTGAAAGCATGAATTTAAACACTATACTGACTAAGTTTGAGGAATATTGCTTGCCAAAAATGAATGTGACTTTTGAGAGGCATAGATTTTTTACATGCATGCAAAAACCAGATAATACCATAGACCAATATGTTACAGAATTAAGGAAACTAAGTAAAAGCTGTAACTTTGGTGGCTTGGCAGAGTCTCTGATCAAAGATAGACTCATTTGTGGCATTATAGACAATGGATTAAGAGAAAGACTGCTCAGAGAGGGAGAGATCTCTTTGAATGAAACCCTTCAAATATGTAGGGCCACTGAAGTGGTAAAAACACTAGTAAAAGAGCTGAATTCACCAGAAGGGACAGTGCATGCACTTAGACAAACAGCATGTGGCCAGAGTTGTCCAAATCACAATGTGGAACCAAACTCTGCTATCAGGAAGACTGAGTCCAGACGGTCTTGTGGCAAGTGTGGATCACGGCATGGTCCCAAACAGTGTTTTGCCTATGGGAAACTCTGTCATAACTGTGGGAAACTTAATCATTTTGCAAACTGCTGCAGATCCCAAAGGCGCAAAAATCAAGTGCATTTAGTTACTGACAGTGAGACTGAGAAGTGCTTTGTAGATGTACTGGGATCAAGCAAACCTAGTGAGAGGGACTAGATACTGCCTCTGTCAGTGAATGGAAGAATCATTCCACTGAAACTAGACACAGGAGCTCAGGTTAACATTCTGTCTACACGAGATTATGAGAGACTGAGAATAAGACCCAAGATGGGACCAAGAAACATAAAAGTAACTGGGTATTCTGGAACAAATATACCTGTGCAAGGACGCTGCTTCGCCAGTGTTAACCATAAGAACACCATGTACAGGCTGCCTTTCATTGTAGTGCCACAGGAGGTGACACCAATTTTGGGCTTGGCCGCCTGTGAGAAACTGAATCTGGTAAAAAAGGGTGCTCTCACTACAAGACAGGCCTGCATCTGGCTATGAGGTACTCCTTGAAGAATATCAGGACCTGTTTCAGGGATTGGGTTGCTTGCAAGGTGAACATACAATCTGCATAAACAAGCAGATCCCTCCAGTCATTCATCCATGTAGAAAGGTGCCATTTGCACTCCGTGATTAAACTCAAGGCTGAGCTTGAAAGGATGGAAGCAATGAAAGTAATACAAAAAAATAGAGGAGCCAACGGAATGGGTGAGCTCTCTAGTTATAGTGCAAAAAAGTAATGGCCAACTACGCATATGCTTAGATCCCAGAGACCTCAACAGAGCTATACAAAGAGAACATTTCAAACTACCAACTAGAGAAGAGATTATGGCTCAGTTTGCAAATGCTCAATACTTCAGTAAATTGGATGCATCCTCTGGATTTTGGCAGCTAAAATTATCAGAGGAAAGCTCGAAATTATGCACATTTAATACTCCTTTTGGAAGCTATAGATTTTTAAGCTTACCCTTCGGCATAGCTTCAGCACCAGAGGTGTATCACAAAACTGTACACATGATCTATGAACATACTAGCGGTGTGGACACCTCCATGGATGACATCATTATCTGGGGCTCTACAAAAGAGGACCATGATCGTTGGCTTCGGCAAGTGTTAGATGCAACTAGAGCCGCAAAACTCAAACTAAATAAGGACAAATGTGTGTTAGGAGTTAGAGAACTGACTTTTATAGGGGATGTTGTTTCTCATGAAGGTGAAAAACCGGATAAGAGGAAGATTTCAGCCATTGAAATGATGCCACATCCCCAGTCAAAGAAAGATGTCCAACGGTTTCTGGGAATGGTTAACTATCTTGGAAAATTCATACCCAATCTTTCTGCCAAGTCGGCACCATTGAGACAACTCCTACAGGACAAAAATGAATGATGCTGGGATGCTGCACAGGAAGAATCATGGAAAAGTTTAAAACAAGACTTGATACAGGAACCAGTATTGAAATTTTTCGCTCCAGAGAAGCCCATTAAAATTTCAGCGGATGCATCACAGTTGGGGTTGGGTGCCGTGATTTTACAAAAATATGAAGATTGCTGGCAACCTGTGGCATATGCATCCAAATCACTCGCTGATGCAGAGACTAGATATGCACAGATTGAGAAGGAGCTTTTAGGAATCTTGTTTGCCTGTGAGAGATTCAATCAGTATATTTATGGACAGAGAGTGGAAGTTGAAACAGATCACAAGCCCTTGATTGCATTATTTAACAAACCACTAAATGACTGTACCTTAAGGATTCAAAGAATGATGATCAAATTGCAGAAATACAATTTACTGGTGACCTACACACCAGGCAAATTTATGTTCACTGCAGATGCACTTTCCAGAGCAGTACCACCCATGGTACCCAAGAAAACACTGGAAACAGACATGCAAGCCTATGTAGATATGATTGTGAGCGCAAATCCCATAACTAACAGAAGACTGCAACACATAAGAGAAGAGACTGAGAAAGATGAATCGTTGGGACTCCTCAAAGAGATGATAATTAAAGGATGGCCTGAAATAATAAGCAGTTGCTCTCTAAGTATAAGAGACTATTGGAACTGCAGGCATGAACTGACTGTGGTAGATGGGGTGATTTTCAAAGGTGGTAAGGTTGTAATACCATGGAGCCTCCGAAAAGAAATGTTACAGGCGATTCATGAAGGTCACTTAGGAATTGAGAAGTGCAAAGAACGAGCATGAGAGGTCATATATTTGGCTGCGGATCAATCACAACGTTACCAATGTGGTAAAAAACTGCTTTTCATGCTTGAAATACAGGCCATGCCAACAGGCAGAGACACTGAGACCCCATCCTGTTCCACAGAGACCTTATGAGAAGGTAGGTGTTGATTTATTTACCTGGCATTCCAAGGATTACTTAATAGTCACTGATTAATACTCTTTATATCCAGAAATTTGCACACTGAACAGTACTAATAGTAATTCAGTGATCACTGGCATGAAAGGAATTTTCTCTAGACATGGAATTCCTGACGAGGTCTTCAGCGACAGTGGGCCACAATTTTCAAGTGCAGAATTCAGGCAATTTGCCTTAGATTGGGATCTTCATCATGAAACCTCCAGTCCCAATTATCCCCAATCAAACGGACTGGTGGAAAGGTCTATACAGACAGGAAAGAACCTGATGAAAAAGACTTTTGAAAGTGGAGGTGATCTGTATACAGCATTGCTGGTCTACCGAAGTACACCCCTGGAGAATGGCTTTTCTCCAGCTCAGCTGTTAATGGGA